>CALYLW010000326.1:45000-603781 GCA_944989445.1 Ampullaceana balthica | reverse complement strand
TTTGTGCTGCGGCGCCGTGGCGCCTGCGGCGCCCCCTTTTCTTTTAAAGCGTCTAGGGCGCCCACCTTTTTCAAAAGCCCAACTATCTTGTCCTTGTATGATAAATACGTAATATTAAACACATAGCTCGTATTGTTGAATTGATACTATGTACAGGAAATGCAGAGAGATCTAGTTAGGGTGGGACTAATACTAATTAGTCGACAGAAAGTAAACATTGGAAGGAAAACTCGTTTGTTCGTGGGCGGCACCAAGACCAAGCTAATTGGGGAGTAATTGGGGGTTGTCCTGAAAAGGACAGTATGGCGAAAAAACAAAATGGGCCGGGTGGTTCTGTTGTTGTTGATGATGTTTAGCGCTTGCCACCGGTGGCCTTCATTGACTTTTTGGGCCTGGATGTTTGGCAGGACACATCCCTGGGCGATGGTGACGACGGGCAGGATCTTGTCATATATATATTAAAATCCTCAAATCCTCTTTTTACATCGTTCCTTTTTCCAAAATTAAAATATGAGCTAAAACAATGACGTCATTGTTAATGTTATGTGACAATATTTTTGGTTTAAAGAATCTCTTTGAAGACGACATTTCTCGTAAAAACTCTCAGATCATTAAGTAGTTGACCTTGATATGAGTTGGATTCAACGTGTACTTTGATATTTCGAGCATCGCGAGATCTTGACAGAGCGACATATAGCATTCCGTGCGAGAAAACAGCTGTCTGAAGATTTACACCTACGTGATCGAATGTCTGACCCTGACTCTTATTGATAGTGATGGTATATGCAGGTGTAATCGGAAATTGACGTCGTTTGAAGGTGAAAGGTAACACAGTATCCGTCGGTGCAAGATCGATGCGAGGAATTAATACCAAGTCACCACGATTGCATTCTGATATAATCCTTGCTTTTATAAAGTTTCGTGCCAGCTCTTCCACAATGAGTCTTGTTCCATTACACATACCCTTCTTCGGGTTCAAGTTACGTAGAAGCATGATGATGGTGCCCTTTTTTAATAAAAGAACATGTGGTGGCATACCCGATGGGGTCAACTCATTCAAGAATTCTGTTGGAAAATTGAGATTGTCGCTGGGGTCTTCGCTGCTGAGTGAATCTGCTGAGTAATAAATCATAGGATCTCCAGCCAACATCTCAATGATTTTACGATTCATTGCGAGTGTCTGAGCATTTGTCGGTGCAACAATCACGCGCTTTGAAAGCTCTTCGAGTGGCATCTGTTGAACATTTGCGAATATTGTCTCAATGAGATCGTGTGTTGAAACCATTTGCTGCGGTATTTGAATTGCATCTTCATCAAAAAGTCCCGACACTGGCTCTAAATTTCCGGATCCCACTTGTAACAGCCACTGATTATGAGCGTTTTGTCCCTCGCTTCTCATATTTGTTACCAATGTCAATTGCTTGAAATGTCTCCATAATCTACTTGTTTTGATGCAACACTCGATGATGTCTGTGCGAGTACCACGCGGAACAACAGGTAAGGTTTGACGAAAATCTCCTCCAATCACCAGAACCTTTCCTCCAAATGGCAAGTTAACATCCATAATCTCGCGAAGAAGCTTATCGATGCAACGCAAGCCATGTTTTGGCAACATTGTGATCTCGTCCATGAGAATGAGAGATGCTTCCTGCAATATTTGAGCTTCTGTGGATGTTAAGCGCATTAATGAGACTGAAGTATCGAGCAAAGGAACTGGCAACTTGAATCCACTGTGGACTGTCCTTCCACCCTTCAAAAGCGTTGCAGCAATTCCGGTTGTCGCGAATGGCAAGACAGATTGATTTCGACCGCGAATGAATGACATGAGCGTCGTGTAAAGAAATGTTTTACCGGAGCCTCCCGGTCCATCAATGTAAAAACATCGCTGTGTGGCATTCACATCGTCCACTGCTGCAATTATTTGATTAAATGCACTGAGCTGTTGGTCGTTGAGAAGTGCAATTCGCTCTGCTCCCTCTCGCGCCTCTTCGACGGCATCGTACGCCGGAGTGTCGTCAGTAAAATTTCCAGTGGGCTCTGGTAGCTTGAATTTGCTACATGATTTGCCGTGCTGCTTGAAGATGGCATTGATGTTGTGGAGCGCTTTGTTGATAGCTATGGGCTCTGGGTCACGTCGCGCGTAGTCAAGAATCATGTCCGGTAGATGATCTTCCCACAATTTCGGAGCATCAGCAGGGATACAAAATACGCAGATATAAGCGAACATCTCGCGTAATTGCTTTGGCATAAGGTATGTGGCTCCATCTCTCAAACAATTTGCCCATTCGTCGTCAGACTCAAGTAATCCTCGTGCTGATGCTGCTGCCTTGAATGTCTCATAAACAACAGCATCAACCGTTCGCAAAAAGTCAAAGCTGGTAGCTCCACGCACGTGGAGAAGAAGCATTCGTAAATAGAATCGCTCTTCGTCCTTAATTCCCACCGTATACATACGCGATACCACATTGTTCCCTCCCCTCTTGCGTTGTTGCCAATGACCTTTTGTGAAAGTGTAATGGTAGGGTATATCCGTGTAAAGCCACTGTCTTGCTTCCTCATCATTCTCGTTGAGACTAAACCATCGCTCGAGTTTAGTTTTGCCAGTTTGTGCCGCTAAGAGCGCCTCCTCTTCGTGCCCAGCTTCGAATACGACCGTTTGTTGATTTGGCAAGTGAACGTTGAGACGCATCACGGCATGACTGCGATCATGCATTGGTGACTCTCGCAATCTCCACATCGCTTCCGGAGCGCTAACGTACCGACAACTTATATAATTGGAAAGCTCATCGTATCGCAATTCTGGATTTCCATCTGATCTGATGGATATGTTGGCGCAATCAAAGCCTTTGAAAATGTACTTGTAGATGTACTTGATGGCATGAAGTGATGTGCAGACCTCGACGTTAATGTGTGCGTTATATTTGAGAGTCAAATAGGGGTTGTAGGGAACGACATTGCGACTGTCCATTTGCACGCCTCTGACTGTTGCGCGCTCATTGTTTCGACGACGATATACCGGATAACCACTTGCGTTTGGAATTGTGTTTGCATTGAATTCTTTTGGGAAATTTTTACTGCAACTTCCATTGACCATACATGGTGCTTGTAAGTTGGCAGAGCCACACGGACCGTGCATCATACATAGCGTGACTATTTCCCGAAGTCGCGGACTTGATTCTGGGGGAATTTCAGCGCTTACGTATTGATCAATTCTGTGCGCCATGGTGAATTTATCCTCCACTCTCAATGTTACCAAGATGTGAGCGTGTGGGAGGCCACGTTTCTGGAACTCAATGCTGTACACGAAAGCGAGACATTGTCCGAAGATTCCATGCTTTGTAATGTCCTCCATCAACGAATCAAGCTTCAGTTTGAACACTCTTGCTACCAAATCGGGACGATCGCATGTTTGTTCTCCAGGTCGCAGGTTGGCGACGATTTCTGGCCAGCTTGGATTTGCCGTAAATGTGATGAAGACGTCAGGTGCTCCCCACTTTGCAAAAATTGACATTGCGTCGCAGCATCTCTCTCTCATGTTACGCGGTGAGCCTTCGAATGACGATGGAAGGATGATAGACACGCCCGCTGCAACATTCTGATTCTCCGCTAAGTTAGCCATATGATCAGCCAGTCCTTGATATTGCTCTGTTCGTATTCGCTTCTGATTCTGCCTGATGTAGTTGAGATTGTTGGCTTCTACTTGAAGGTAAGAATCTACCAACCACTGTTGCGTGAGCTTTCCAGCGCTCATAATCGGACTGAAGTCATCGCGAATTGCTGTGAGAGCAGCTTTGAACTGCAACATGCTGACATTCCTACGCTTTTCTGCGAGCGTTGCACCTTCGTATGACTCGCATTGCCAATATGGCTGCCACCCTGCCTCGCCGTAAGGAAACATGATCGCGTAAGTCATGGGGTCCATATTAGGGCTTAAAATGTGTAATTTGATGAAGGCTTGATTGGGATCTTGAGGATTTTTTGGATAGATGTGTATGTCTCTCTCGAAGGGAGGTTCTCCGTCCTCATTCACAAAGACCATGGCGATCTCATTGGATGTCGGTGCATTGTATCGCCTCTGATCAGACTGTCGATCGCGATAAAAGGCCATCGAAACAGTAGGAATGGTAAGTCCTAATTGAGCGGCATTCTGTGCTTCTCGCGACTCGATCTCGTGCATTAGCTGGTAACATTGTGCGAGCCGATTGTTGTCGCGGAAAAAGCGATCAAGCTGATACATAATTTCCTGTCGGCAATCCTCGTTTGCTTGATGCTGATGACGAACGTCAGTTGCTTGAGTTGTAGTATCAAGCACATACAATTGAGCATATTGTGGTGCTTGATCGTTGACTGGCAGAGTATGGGATGTTTGGTGACATGTCTGGCCGTGAATTTTGAAGACGTAAGGACCGCGTCCTGGAAAATCGATGATTTTTGCACCCATTGATGCGAAAGAGATGGCATTGTTGTATGAGCGGATCTTATCGCGAAAATGTCTATATTTTGGATGAGTTGGATCAGAGAGAAGCTGTTGTAGAAACGTAGGATATGGCAGTACAGTTCCGCCAACATTAGTAGGCTTTGGCAATTTGACGCGACCCTTCCTGCAACAGCTTGTGAATTTCTTGTCTGCCGGACGTTCCGCAGCAAAATTTCGAGAGGCACAAAATTGACATTGCATCAAAAGGTCCGCAGTGATGTTGATCAACATTTGCCTCATCAAAGATACTTGCAACATCTTGAATTGCTTGACTAATGCGTTTTTGAGCTGCCTGATATGATGATGAGTTTGCTGTTAGACGTGCTTGCTTTTGTGATGGAGTTTCAAGCGCAATTCGATTACGTTGTGAAGCTGCATTTGCTTCTTGACGTGCAGCTGCGTGCTCTTCAGTTTCCAGCTCTAATTTTCGTCGTTTTTCAGCATTAATTTTAGCGAGGGTTTCCTGAGATTGTTTAGCCCGCCATCTTGCTTTACGTTCTCTTGCCAGCCTGCGCTTCCTTTCCATTGGATCTTCGCCCACATCCATAGTGTTTCTACTGTCCAAAATAATGAATACGAAAATAGTTATTAAATATATATAAAAGGTAATTATTGTTCTGGTACTTACGAAGATATTGTAGAGGATATTTGAAATCAATTAATATATATGCAGAATTTCAATGATGTGTATGTTTCAGATTGTGAAAGATAACCTTTAAAATAACAGTAAAAGTTAAGGACTGGGTATTGGAAAATTTTACGAAAGCTCCCGCGTAATTTAGTTATTTCACACTGAGAGGCAGTCAAAAAACTGACTGTTTCCAACTATATCAACATATTTACTTTGAAACTTTTATGTCTTTGGTTATATAACAAATGAAAATATCATTGAATTTGATAAGTAATTGATGTTGATCTAAAATAAAATATCAATAAATTTCAACGTTTTTCTTTCGAATGTCACTTTATTTTACTTCTACTCAGAATTCTACTTACAATATGAGTGATTAAAATCACTATTTTTTTAAATAATTGAAAAAAATCGAAATAATTGTCAGAAACTTTGAATCAATATTGAAAATAATTAAATGGTAACTACGATTGTGTCCCGTTTGCCAATTTTTTTTCAGCTTAACACATATTTAAATGTTTCATTTTAACACATAATGCTCATTCACTACCATGGTACTTATTCAGCACAGTCGGAATGAGCTTTTCGACATGTAGCTGCCTCCTCATCGGTTTGAAGTGCAATTCGATTTTTCAGCATTAATTTTAGATAGGGTTTCCTGAGATTGTTTAGCCCGCCATCTTGCTTGACGTTCTCCTGCTAACCTGTGCTTCCTTTCCATTGGATCTTCGCCCACTTCCATAGTGTTTCTACAGTCCAAAACAATAAATCCGAAAATAGTTAAATATATATAAAAGTTAATTATTGTTCTGGTACTTACGAAGATATTTAAGAGGATATTTGAAATCAATTAATATATATGCAGAATTTCAATGATGTGTATGTTTCAGATTGTGAAAGATAACCTAAAAATAACAGTAAACGTTAAGTACTGTGACATCAATATGCTTTAAAAAAAATCTTAATCATTTTGGTTTCCAGATTAACATTAACAAAACAACGCACGAACCTTTGACGTCAGCATTTGTGTTGTAAACAGTGCTGCCAGCGCTAGTTTATTTAATCATAGTGTGCTTTGAGCGTTACTGAATGAGTGAGTCAGTGATAATTGAGGGTTTTGTGCTGGGGTGCCAGCTAACTAAATACGATATATTAAATTTCTTGAAATGTACTCAAAGTATTTTATAATTAACAATCTTTAAATCCTCTTTTTACATCGTTCCCTTTTCCAAATTTAAAAACATGAGCTAAATCAATGACGTCATATAATATCTTTTTACGGCGAGAAATTTTAGAAAGCAGCGCACCAAATTACTGCACCAAAACTTACTGCGCTCTTATCAAACGTCCGCATGAAATTGTTTAATTATTAATAATAGTGTGGAGAGTGTTTAATGTTAATCTGGAAACCAAAATGATTATCCAATTTTTTTTAAAAAAAGCAGAGTGATGTCCCTCAGCGTTCCGCTACATAATTGAGCGTAAATATATATATGATTAGAATTTATAATGTGTAATTTTAAGGATTGAAGAATCTTTTTTTGTTGTTCTCTAGTTTTCCATGATATTTTTCACTTTTTAGTGTTGTTTCTGTGTCGCTTTGAACGAATTAAGTATTTTACATGTAAAACTTAGTTCGAGACACGAAAGATCTGAGATACGAAAGCCAGCCCAGAATGGATTAATTTCATATCTCGACGTACTGATTTTTATTACTGCCTCGAATGCTTTTTTAAATCCTTTATATTAACTCGTGGTGTCTGCGGCCGACCGACCGACCGACCGACCGACCTTGTCGCCAAAACTTTTGATCGATTTTTAACCCACGTGCTCGCAAGATAGCGAGCTGAAATTTTGCAGGCAGTTTCGTACCAATGATAAAAACAATGTATCAAAATTTCAGATCGATCGCATGTACCGTAATTAAATTATTGATTTTTTAGATTATTTTATTTATTCCTATGTATCATCCTATTATTTGAGATAGAGCGTCGCGGTGCGTATTATATTGAACAACCTTTCTGTCGCGCAATAAGGTGCGTATTTTATTGACAGCTCTTTTTATAAACATATTCCTGATCGGTGCGCATTATATTAAACATGTTTTACGACACAACTGCAATTTTGTATTTCTGGATGGTCTGGCGCTGCGTATTATAATGAACATTCTTTTAATTACTTCTCGTACATAAAGGATTTATAGTCAAAAACTTGGTTTTTTACGGGTTTTTCTTATTAAATCCTTTATATTAACTCGTGGTGTCTGCGGCCGACCGACCGACCTTGTCGCCAAAATTTTTGATAGATTTTTAACCCACTTGCTCGCAAGATAGCGAGCTGAAATTTTGCAGACAGTTTCGTACCGATGATAAAAACAATGTATCAAAATTTCAGATCGATCGCATGTACTGTAATTAAATTATTGATTTTTTAGATTATTTTATTTATTCTTATGTATCATGCTATTTTTTGAGATAGAGCGTCGCGGTGCGTATTATATTGAACAATTTTCTGTCGCGCAATAAGGTGTGTATTTTATTGACAGCTCTTTTTATAAACATATTCCTGATCGGTGCGCATTATATTAAACATTTTTTACGACACAGCTGCAATTTTGTATTTTTGGATGGTCTTGCGCTGCGTATTATAATGAACATTCTTTTAGTTACTTCTCGTACATAAAGGATTTATAGTCAAAAACTTGGTTTTTTTACGGGTTTTTCTTATTTCACGTTGCGTTCCGGTACCTTTTGTCATGCGTTCCGGTACTTTTTACACCGAATAAGATATAATATAAGAAAAAGATAAGAAGTTAGTCCCTTTTTTACTGCGATCACCACATTGAATTCTATGTTGTAGAAGACTTTCTTTAACACCAAGTTTGGTTAACATTCAAACTAAAATTGCTCTCCCAATGACGAGTTATTTATTCTATGCTTGTTCTAAGACTGATCTGTTTCAACAAGCAGATAACAAAGTAAAACACTCTCCAGCGGTTCTCACACTAGTTCATTAACAAACCGGTTTGCTGTCCTTTGCAGGGTCTGTCCTCCTCGCACCTGGGGCGGCACTTTAGTTTGAAAACAATTGGAGCGTATCCCGTAGGACGCAATGCATAATTTTCATAAAGTGACTTACTTTTAACAGGACACAAATAGCATCAAGCAACTAACAAAGGGGTCTGCTTGGTGACCAATAACTTTAAAACCAAGTTTCTCATATTCTTCCAAGCTAGCAGTGCGCCCCCCCCCCAGATCAGCCAGGTGAATGGTAACTCCCATGTCGGTTCAGGGCCGGATTTAGACTTGATGGCACCCTAAATTATAATGACATATGGGGCCCCCTTTTGAAGTCCAGATATTATATGAAAAAAAATCCAAAATGCCCCCAAGAAGGCGGGGGCCCTAAGCTATAGCTTTTTTTTTAGCAAATAGGTAAATCCATCCCTGTGTCGGTTGTCCCCGTTGTTTGAGGACCCCTGCTTGTGCCTTGTCGATCAATAAAAGCCATTTTTGCAACGCGAACATTCAACTTTTATTATCTTCTTTACCATCCTTTCGTATTGCAAGCCGTTATTTGTTTTAACAACTTTTGAACTACATTTATGTACAACAAGCCTACGATTTAAAACCAACACACACACACACACACATATAAAAATCTAGTTTATGTCTTTATCAACTCAATTGTCGCCAAGTAGGCAAAAGCTGTCGCGAGGTTAGAGATTAGGTGTGCGCGTGCAGATTGGCGCCATTACCCCCAAACGACGCTGCTCGCTGTATAGATTCGATGTTCCAAGAAGTTGATATTGATTTTTTTGTGTTTGTTGTTCCTTAGCAGTCTGTCTCGGTTCACCGGGGTGGAACCGTGTGGATAAAGTCATCGCATAATGAAACGACCCGTTGAGTTGTCAAGAAAAAAAAACAGTTTTGACGCATCAACTTCGCGTGAGACATCACATGACCTCGATGTTATCACGTCAATCTGTCACATCTTGTAGGACGTGGCTCAATAGATGGGCTCGGTATATGTTTAAAGTACAAAACGAAAGTAGAACTCAATTGGTTGAAACCAAATATGGCGATAATTTTAAAATAAAGGCAATATTTGCTGGAGTTCGCTAGGAGCGCCATTTTTTTTCATTTTCGTTACAGTAAAACCAGAGCTTACCTAACCTACTTTTAATTATCTCTCGTTAAAAATAGATTTAATTGTTAAGACTGAAAGGTGCTAATACCGTGTTAAAACTATGTTAATGTGGCATTTACAGTGCACTATGATAATTACGCTGGTAATTTGCACATGAAATAATCACAACTGTGTTGCCAGTCTGCCTGTGTGTGTGTCTGCCTGTGTGTGTGTGTCTCCATGTGTCTGTCTGCCTGCGTCTGCCTGTTTGTGTCTGTCTGTGTGTGTCTGTCTGCCTGTGTCTGTCTGCATGTGTCTGTCTGCCCGTGTCTGTCTGTCTGTGTGTGTCTGCCTGTGTATTTCTGTCTGACTGTGTGTGTCTGACTGTGTGTGTCTGCCTGTGTGTGTCTGTCTGCCTGTGTCTGTTTGAATGTGTCTGTTTGAATGTGTCTGTCTGCATGTGTCTGTCTGCCTGCGTGTGTCTGTCTGCCTGCGTGTGTCTGTCTACCTTCCTCTCTCTGTGTCTGTGTGTGTCTGTCTGCCTGCGTCTGTCTGTGTGTGTCTGCCCGTGTCTGTCTGCCCGTGTCTGTCTACCTGTGTCTGCCTGTGTGTGTCTGTCTTCCTCTCCCCTTGTGTCTGTCTGCCTGTGTATGTCTGCCTGTGTAATTCTGTCTGACTGTGTCTGTCTGCCTGCGTCTGTCTGACTGTGTGTGTGTCTGCCTGTGTATTTCTGTCTGACTGTGTGTGTCTGCCTGTGTGTGTCTGCCTGTGTATTTCTGTCTGGCTGTGTGTGTCTGCCTGTGTGTGTCTGTCAAGCTAGGAATCTTGTGAGTTGAATTAAATCCACCTACCAGCTATCTACAGAAGCTCGGTACAGATGTTTATCAAGGACAATTGCATTTGGCGAAAAAAAGAATTCTTTGCATTTTATTTTTTATCTGACTTGTCTCTCTCGATAAGTTTACATTTCTGTTGAATTCCCAACAATAACTCAATTCACCTGGTAAACGCTGGTGGGTAAGGCTGAATTCTTAATTACGTTACCAAAACTTTTCTAACAATATTTTTGTGAGTTTCACCATAACTACCTCCATGACTAATATTGCGAACCATTATAAGTTGCTGAGGAATGTCTCTCTCTTTGTCAAACGAGTTTGTGCGATAGCTAGAGGGGCCGGTGTTTAGATATTAGATTCCTGGGTTGTAATAGTTAAAGGGGCCGGTGTTTAGATATTAGATTCCTTGGCTGTAATAGCTAAAGGGGCCGGTGTTTAGGTATTAGATTCCTTGGCTGTAATAGTTAAAGGGGCCGGTGTTTAGGTATTAGATTCCTTGGCTGTAATAGTTAAAGGGGCCGGTGTTTAGGTATTAGATTCCTTGGCTGTAATAGTTAAAGGGGCCGGTGTTTAGGTATTAGATTCCTTGGCTGTAATAGTTAAAGGGGCCGGTGTTTAGGTATTAGATTCCTTGGCTGTAATAGCTAAAGGGGCCGGTGTTTAGGTATTAGATTCCTTGGCTGTAATAGTTAAAGGGGCCGGTGTTTAGGTATTAGATTCCTTGGCTGTAATAGCTAAAGTGGCCGGTGTTTAGGTATTAGATTCCTTGGCTGTAATAGCTAAAGTGGCCGGTGTTTAGGTATTAGATTCCTGGGCTGTAATAGTTAAAGGGGCCGGTGTTTAGGTATTAGATTCCTTGGCTGTAATAGTTAAAGGGGCCGGTGTTTAGGTATTAGATTCCTTGGCTGTAATAGTTAAAGGGGCCGGTGTTTAGGTATTAGATTCCTTGGCTGTAATAGCTAAAGGGGCCGGTGTTTAGGTATTAGATTCCTTGGCTGTAATAGCTAAAGGGGCCGGTGTTTAGTTATTAGATTCCTTGGCTGTAATAGCTAAAGGGGCCGGTGTTTAGGTATTAGATTCCTTGGCTGTTAACTTAAATCCTATGTATTAAAGAACAATAAAATCATCATATTTGAAATGTTATGTTTAAGTTTTGTCTCATTTGTTCAGTGCTGTTCATTCTTTTGTTTTACTCTCATTTCTTTTCTCTCTTTTTGTTTCTTATGTTTGTAAACATTTTCAGATTTTATATTAACGTATTTCTTTTAAGAGAAAGAAATTGTCAAGAGAAAAAAAACATCATATAAAACACATTTCAAGAAAAACCCATTTTGAATAGACAGAAATTGTCAAGAGAAACTAATTGACAAGAAAAACAATTTTTTTAAAAGAAACAAAAGATCAAGAGATAACGAAGTTGTCAAGAGAAAGAAATTGTTGAGAGAAAGAAATTGTCAAGAGAAAGAAATTGTCAAGAAGAAGAAATTGTCAAGAGAAAGACATTGTCACTCCTAACATTCCAAAGAAAATATTGGAATCCGTTTGACCTTGACTTTTTTGTTAGAGTCATTGTATGACTTTACAAATGATATGTTGAATAAAATAAGTAAAATGTAAAAAAATCTTTTTTTAAAAAAGGACACGCTTTTATTTACAAACATTTACAGACTGAAACGCGCTGATTTCCCATGCCCTTGATGTAAACACGGGAATTTACGAGGGCTAGAGTGAAACCAGTGAGCCGTGGAGGTCAATCCTAGCAGACGACTATACATTCGAAACAGTGATAAATAGAGATAAACTAAAAATTGATTAATTTCATTACGGTACATCCGATCGATCTGAAATTTTGATACAATGCATTGTCATCCAAGATCTATCTGTGGGATAATTTTGAGATCTCTAGGACCATCAGAAGTGGTTTAATTTTACGTTTCAAGATTTGAAGGAAGGATACAACATACAAACATTGTGACTTAAATAAAAGCGTGTAAAATACAATAGAATGCTCTAATGGTGATAAAAGTTGTTTCTGTCTTAGCTGCCACCAATCAAAAGACGACTAGCTGGCGTTGAAACTGTATCTATGACGCAAGTAGTTCATTTAGCAGTTAGGGTAATTTTTAACTTGATCTCATGGCATTAATGCAGCAATGACCGTTACATCATTGACCGTTACATCAATGACTGTTACACCAATGACCGTTACATCACTGGCCGTTACATCAATGACAGTTACATCAATGACTGTTACACCAATGACCGTTACATCATTTTAATTATTTCAATATCTTATGGAAAGTCGTCGGTGGAACTGGGAGGTTATGTGGTGGCAGTGGTACTGTGTGGTGATGTGGTGGTAGTGTTACTGTGTGGTGATGTGTGGCAGTGGTACTGTGTGGTGATGTGGTGGCAGTGTTACTGTGTGGTTATGTGGTGGCAGTGTTACTGTGTGGTGATGTGGTGGCAGTGTTACTGTGTGGTGATGTGGTGGCAGTGGTACTGTGTGGTGATGTGGTGGCAGTGTTACTGTGTGGTTATGTGGTGGCAGTGTTACTGTAAGGTGATGTGGTGGCAGTGGTACTGTGTGGTTATGTGGTGGCAGTGTTACTGTGTGGTGATGTGGTGGCAGTGGTACTGTGTGGTGATGTGGTGGCAGTGGTACTTGTGGTGATGTGGTGGCAGTGTTACTGTGTGGTGATGTGGTGGCAGTGGTACTGTGTGGTGATGTGGTGGCAGTGGTACTTGTGGTGATGTGGTGGCAGTGTTACTGTGTGGTTATGTGGTGGCAGTGGTACTGTGTGGTGATGTGGTGGCAGTGGTACTTGTGGTGATGTGGTGGCAGTGGTACTGTGTGGTTATGTGGTGGCAGTGTTACTGTGTGGTGATGTGGTGGCAGTTGTACTGTGTGGTGATGTGGTGGCAGTGGTACTTGTGGTGATGTGGTGGCAGTGTTACTGTGTGGTGATGTGGTGGCAGTGGTACTTGTGGTGATGTGGTGGCAGTGTTACTGTGTGGTGATGTGGTGGCAGTGTTACTGTGTGGTGATGTGGTGGCAGTGTTACTGTGTGGTGATGTGGTGGCAGTTGTACTGTGTGGTGATGTGGTGGCAGTGGTACTTGTGGTGATGTGGTGGCAGTGGTACTTGTGGTGATGTGGTGGCAGTGGTACTTGTGGTGATGTGGTGGCAGTGGTACTTGTGGTGATGTGGTGGCAGTGTTACTGTGTGGTGATGTGGTGGCAGTGGTACTGTGTGGTGATGTGGTGGCAGTGTTACTGTGTGGTGATGTGGTGGCAGTTGTACTGTGTGGTGATGTGGTGGCAGTGGTACTTGTGGTGATGTGGTGGCAGTGGTACTTGTGGTGATGTGGTGGCAGTGGTACTTGTGGTGATGTGGTGGCAGTGGTACTTGTGGTGATGTGGTGGCAGTGTTACTGTGTGGTGATGTGGTGGCAGTGGTACTGTGTGGTGATGTGGTGGCAGTGGTACTTGTGGTGATGTGGTGGCAGTGGTACTTGTGGTGATGTGGTGGCAGTGGTACTGTGTGGTTATGTGGTGGCAGTGTTACTGTGTGGTGATGTGGTGGCAGTGGTACTGTGTGGTGATGTGGTGGCAGTGGTACTTGTGGTGATGTGGTGGCAGTGTTACTGTGTGGTGATGTGGTGGCAGTGTTACTTGTGGTGATGTCTTGGCAGTTGTACTGTATTTTGATGTGGTGGCAGTGGTGCTGTATGGTGATGTGGTTGCAGATGTACGGTGTTGTGGACCATGGCACGTTGATGTGTTGGCAATGGAGGTTGGCGGTGAAGTGTTGCAGTGGATCTGGGTGGTGATTTAGTGGCACCAGTCACCAGCGGTCCAATTTCTTATAAACCTGGTGTTAGTTAGGATTGATGAGTTCTTGCGTCTCTGGCATCCTGGAATTAATTATTGCTACCGACTTGGTAACGTTAGCACTGACTTTAACGTTGTTAACCACTAAACGACTAAGTAAGCAGGAAAGATCCTTGCCAGAATCCTGCTCAACCGCCTCACAGTCCACCTTGACCAAGGACTCCTGCCCGAAAGTCAGTGTGGTTTCCGAAAAGAGCGAGGGACCATCGACATGGTGTTCGCTGCCAGGCAGCTGCAAGAGAAATGTCAGGTGCAGAACTTTAACCTGTTCTCCACCTATGTCGACCTGACCAAGGCTTTTGACACAGTTGGCAGAGAGGGTCTGTGGAAGATAATGGCCAAGTACGGTTGCCTAAGGAAATTCATCGTTTTGGTGAGACAATTCCACGAGGGTATGCAGGCCAGAGTCCAGGACAGCGGAGAGTCTTCTGATCCTTTCACAGTCACAAACGGGGTCAAGCAGGGCTGCGTCCTGGCACCAACACTGCTTAGCCTCCTGTTTTCCGCCATATGCTGACAAAGGCCTTCAGAGACGAGGGTGTTGGTGTTAACCTGAGGTACCGCACAGATGGCAAACTGTTCAACCTTCGGAGGCTCTATGCAAAAACCAAGGTTATGACAGACATCATCAGAGACCTCCTGTTTGCTGATGACTGTGCCCTCAATGCTGCCTCAGTAGCCGACATACAACGCTGCGTTAACCTGTTCTCCAGCGCCTGCACAAACTTTGGTCTGACGATCAACACCAAGAAGACTGAAGTCCTCCATCAGCCTGCGCCTGGAAGGCCCTAAGTTGAGCCCAGCATAACTGTCAACGGCCAGAGACTCAACACAGTGCAACGGTTCTCATACCTAGGCAGCACACTGTCGCAAAATGTCACCATCGATGACGAAGTGAGCGTCAGAATTGCCAGAGCAAGCTCCACTTTTGGCAGGTTGTACCCAAATGTCTGGAACAGAAGAGGCATTATCACCCAGACCAAGCTGAAAGTGTACAGGGCGGTGGTGCTCCCCACACTGCTATATGCGTGTGAAACATGGACTGTGTATCAGCGCCATGCTAGGAAGCTTAACCACTTTCATTCAACAAGCCTCAGGAAGATCCTCGGTATAAAGTGGCAGGATAAAATACCAGACACAGTGATACTGACCAAGGCAGGTCTCCCCAGCATATTCACACTCCTGATGCAGTCCCAGCTTCGTTGGGCAGGGCACTTGGTCCGAATGCCAGACGAGAGACTGCCAAAGAGACTCTTCTATGGCGAGCTCCAGCATGGCCAGCGGTCCCACGGTGGGCAAAAGAAACGCTACACACTGAAAGTCTCACTGAAAGCGTTTGCCATCAACCCAGACACGTGGGAACTTGCTGCAATGGACCGTTCCACCTGGCGTTCTTCCATCCACTAAGGTGCCAAGTCATGCGAGGCAAACAGGATCACCTCCGCAGAAAAGAAGAGGCAAGCCCGAAAGGCCCGTGCTGTCAACCCTCCTGGAGATGTCCCACTCGTCCCTTGTCCCTTCTGTTCCCGAACCTTCCGTGCTAGGATCGGCCTCATCAGCCATCTGCGCACGCACAATCAAAGCCAGTCCCAGCAACCCTCGGATGACTAGAGTGGTCTTCGTCGAATCGACGGACGAACAACAACAACGTAAGCACGGCTACCGACTAAAAGACGGGCTTACTGAAATGATCTTTGATTATTATAAAACACGTCACGACACGGCCGTAAACAAGGCTGCAAATAGTTTTCATTGAGTTGCCCATTATGGGAAAGTTATGAGCTAGCAGTTAGGTTAGTAAATCACCAATAACCACTGTCTGTGACTAGCTAGCTGGTATCACACTAGAGCTGCAGTTATAGTTGTAGGTGCACCGTTGTATGTGACTAGTTAGCTGGTATAACACTAGAGCTGCAGTTATAGTTGTAGGTGCACCGTTGTATGTGACTAGTTAGCTGGTATCACACTAGAGCTGCAGTTATAGTTGTAGGTGCACCACTGTATGTGACTAGCTAGCTTGTATCACACTAGAGCTGCAGCTATAGTTGTAGGTGCACCACTGGCTGGCATAGTACTAGGGTACTGCTGTAGGCTGTTGGTAGGTTACGCGTTGATATGATGTTAGATGACTTGCATCTCACCTGACCACGTAACTTGTTAGTTTTAATGTTTACAGGCTCATCCATTTCTCTCTCCGTTTATTCATGAGCACCAACACGCGTTCATGTCATGATTTAAAATACAAATATTGTTTCTAGATGAAACTCCTGTCAGCAGAGGAATAAACTGTGAATAGTGATGGGAACACGAGAGCCCGCTTCCTTTTGTCTGAAGAAATATGTGTCAATTTTCTCACAACACATAAATTCTGTCAATGTTCGCATTACACAAAGACATTCTGTCATTGTTCTCATTACACTAAGACATTCTGTCAATGTTATCACAACACGGACATTCTTTCAATGTTCTTACAACACAGACATTCTGTCAATGTTCTCACAACACAGACATTCTGTCAATGTTCTCATTGCACAAAGACATTATGTAAATGTTCTAACAACACAGACATTCTGTCAATGTTCTCACAACACAGACATTCTGTCAATGTACTCACAACACAGACATTCTGTCAATGTTCTCACAACACAGACATTCTGTCAATGCTCTCATTACCCTAAGACATTCTGTCAATGTTCTCACGACACCAACATTCCGTCAATGCTCTCATTACACAAAGACATTCTGTCAATGTTCTCATTACACAAACACATGCTGTCAATGCTCTTGGTTGATTTTTCAGAAATTCATGAGAAACAAATTTTGAGGACATCCCTAGCTATCGATCTCCCACAGAAGGACACCTTTTATTTCCTACATCTACTGTGTCAATGCCCTACCTAGGACACACCTTTGTCACATATCTACAGTGTCAATGTACTACCCTAGGACTCCCCTATATCACATATCTACAGTGTCAATGTCCTACCTTAGGACTCCCCTATATCACATATCTACAGTGTCAATGTCCTACCCTAGAACTCCCCTATATCACATATCTACTGTGTCAATGTCCTACCCTAGGACTCCCCTATATCACATATCTACTGTGTCAGTGTCCTACCCTAGGACACACCTATATCACATATCTACTGTGTCAATGTCCTACTCTAGGACACACCTATATCACATATCTACTGTGTCAATGTCCTACCCTAGGACACACCTATATCATATATCTACAGTGTCAGTGTCCTGCCATAGGACTCCCCTATATCACATATCTACTGTGTCAGTGTCCTACCCTAGGACACACCTATATCACATATCTACAGTGTCAACGTCCTACCCTAGGACTCCCCTATATCCCATATATGTTGTTTCAATGTCCTAGCACAGGACATCCCTTATGTAACGCTACATACTGACTTGTCGATATCTCCTAAGGCAAGGATAATTACACCACAGAAGTACAAGTTATCAGCCTGAGGCACCGCGGCAAAGATGTCATGTAGACTGAGTTACAGTAAGAACTTTGACCTTTTGGCCCCTCACGTGTAACCCAGGAGTTAGGCCAACCTGTCAAGTTAACCCAGGGGTAGAGGTTAACAAGTTACTGCCAGGACAATGCCGAGGGTAGAGGTTAACAAGTTACTGCCAGAACAATGCTATCACATCGATAGATTGTTTAATCAAACTGTAAATTAACCATGACAAGTGGGCTGTCATTTTACCTGGCCAGGTAACTGCTCCGTCATTAGTAGAGTATTTGGCAATTGTTCAGGAATCCGATGGCTAATTATTTCATTTGTTGAAAATGTCATTTGTTGAGCATGTCATTTGGTGAGCGTGGCAGACATGTTGGTTAATTTAGAAAAAAAAGAAATATTTCTAGGTCATGGGGTCAAGAAGAAGATTACTGCTTCGCTTCAACTTGTGTTAGCTGTCAGTTCGAGTAGGATAACTTGTGTTAGCTGTTAGTTAAAGTGGGAGAACTTGTGTTAGCTGTCAGTTAGAGTAGGAGAACTTGTGTTAGCTGTCAGTTAGAGTAGTAGAACTTGTGTTAGCTGTCAGTTAGAGTAGTAGAACTTGTGTTAGCTGTCAGTTAGAGTAGGAGAACTTGTGTTAGCTGTCAGTTAGAGTAGGAGAACTTGTGTTAGCTGTCAGTTAGAGTAGTAGAACTTGTGTTAGCTGTCAGTTAGAGTAGTAGAACTTGTGTTAGCTGTCAGTTAGAGTAGGAGAACTTGTGTTAGCTGTCAGTTAGAGTAGGAGAACTTGTGTTAGCTGTCAGTTAGAGTAGGATAACTTGTGTTAGCTGTCAGTTAGAGTAGTAGAACTTGTGTTAGCTGTCAGTTAGAGTAGGAGAACTTGTGTTAGCTGTCAGTTAGAGTAGGAGAACTTGTGTTAGCTGTCAGTTAGAGTAGGAGAACTTGTGTTAGCTGTCAGTTAGAGTAGTAGAACTTGTGTTAGCTGTCAGTTAGAGTAGTAGAACTTGTGTTAGCTGTCAGTTAGAGTAGTAGAACTTGTGTTAGCTGTCAGTTAGAGTAGGAGAACTTGTGTTAGCTGTCAGTTAGAGTAGGATAACTTGTGTTAGCTGTCAGTTAGAGTAGTAGAACTTGTGTTAGCTGTCAGTTAGAGTAGGATAACTTGTGTTAGCTGTTAGTTAGAGTAGGATAACTTGTGTTAGCTGTCAGTTAGAGTAGGATAACTTGTGTTAGCTGTTAGTTAGAGTAGTAGAACTTGTGTTAGCTGTCAGTTAGAGTAGGAGAACTTGTGTTAGCTGTCAGTTAGAGTAGGAGAACTTGTGTTAGCTGTCAGTTAGAGTAGGAGAACTTGTGTTAGCTGTCAGTTAGAGTAGGAGAACTTGTGTTAGCTGTCAGTTAGAGTAGGAGAACTTGTGTTAGCTGTCAGTTAGAGTAGGATAACTTGTGTTAGCTGTTAGTTAGAGTAGGAGAACTTGTGTTAGCTGTCAGTTAGAGTAGGAGAACTTGTGTTAGCTGTCAGTTAGAGTAGGAGAACTTGTGTTAGCTGTCAGTTAGAGTAGGAGAACTTGTGTTAGCTGTCAGTTAGAGTAGTAGAACTTGTGTTAGCTGTCAGTTAGAGTAGGAGAACTTGTGTTAGCTGTCAGTTAGAGTAGGAGAACTTGTGTTAGCTGTCAGTTAGAGTAGGAGAACTTGTGTTAGCTGTCAGTTAGAGTAGGAGAACTTGTGTTAGCTGTCAGTTAGAGTAGGAGAACTTGTGTTAGCTGTCAGTTAGAGTAGGATAACTTGTGCTAGCTGTCAGTTAGAGTAGGAGAACTTGTGTTAGCTGTTAGTTAGAGTAGGAGAACTTGTGTTAGCTGTCAGTTAGAGTAGGAGAACTTGTGTTCAGCTGTCAGATAGAGTAGGAGAACTTGTGTTAGCTGTCAGTTAGGGTAGGATAACTTGTGTTAGCTGTCAGTTAGAGTAGGAGAACTTGTGTTAGCTGTCAGTTAGAGTAGTAGAACTTGTGTTAGCTGTCAGTTAGAGTAGGAGAACTTGTGTTAGCTGTCAGTTAGAGTAGGAGAACTTGTGTTAGCTGTCAGTTAGAGTAGTAGAACTTGTGTTAGCTGTCAGTTAGAGTAGGAGAACTTGTGTTAGCTGTCAGTTAGAGTAGGAGAACTTGTGTTAGCTGTCAGTTAGAGTAGGAGAACTTGTGTTAGCTGTCAGATAGAGTAGGAGAACTTGTGTTAGCTGTCAGTTAGAGGAGGAGAACTTGTGTTAGCTGTCAGTTAGAGTAGGAGAACTTGTGTTAGCTGTCAGATAGAGTAGGATAACTTGTGTTAGCTGTCAGTTAGAGTAGTAGTACTTGTTTTAGCTGTCAGTTAGAGTAGGAGAACTTGTGTTAGCTGTCAGTTAGAGTAGGAGAACTTGTGTTAGCTGTCAGTTAGAGTAGGAGAACTTGTGTTAGCTGTCAGTTAGAGTAGGAGAACTTGTGTTAGCTGTCAGTTAGAGTAGGAGAACTTGTGTTAGCTGTCAGTTAGAGTAGTAGAACTTGTGTTAGCTGTCAGTTAGAGTAGGAGAACTTGTGTTAGCTGTCAGTTAGAGTAGTAGAACTTGTGTTAGCTGTCAGTTAGAGTAGGAGAACTTGTGTTAGCTGTCAGTTAGAGTAGGAGAACTTGTGTTAGCTGTCAGTTAGAGTAGGAGAACTTGTGTTAGCTGTCAGATAGAGTAGGATAACTTGTGTTAGCTGTCAGTTAGAGTAGTAGTACTTGTGTTAGCTGTCAGTTAGAGTAGGAGAACTTAAGTTAGCTGTCAGTTAGAGTAGGAGAACTTGTGTTAGCTGTCAGTTAGAGTAGTAGAACTTGTGTTAGCTGTCAGTTAGAGTAGGAGAACTTGTGTTAGCTGTCAGTTAGAGTAGGAGAACTTGTGTTCAGCTGTCAGTTAGAGTAGGAGAACTTGTGTTAGCTGTCAGTTAGAGTAGGAGAACTTGTGTTAGCTGTCAGTTAGAGTAGTAGTACTTGTGTTAGCTGTCAGTTAGAGTAGTAGAACTTGTGTTAGCTGTCAGTTAGAGTAGGAGAACTTGTGTTCAGCTGTCAGTTAGAGTAGGAGAACTTGTGTTAGCTGTCAGTTAGAGTAGGAGAACTTGTGTTAGCTGTCAGTTAGAGTAGGAGAACTTGTGTTAGCTGTCAGATAGAGTAGGATAACTTGTGTTAGCTGTCAGTTAGAGTAGTAGTACTTGTGTTAGCTGTCAGTTAGAGTAGGAGAACTTGTGTTAGCTGTCAGTTAGAGTAGGAGAACTTGTGTTAGCCGTCAGTTAGAGTAGTAGAACTTGTGTTAGCTGTAAGTTAGAGTAGTAGAACTTGTGTTAGCTGTCAGTTAGAGTAGGAGAACTTGTGTTAGCTGTCAGTTAGAGTAGTAGAACTTGTGTTAGCTGTCAGTTAGAGTAGGAGAACTTGTGTTAGCTGTCAGTTAGAGTAGGAGAACTTGTGTTAGCTGTCAGTTAGAGTAGGAGAACTTGTGTTCAGCTGTCAGTTAGAGTAGGAGAACTTGTGTTAGCTGTCAGCTAGAGTAGGAGAACTTGTGTTAGCTGTCAGTTAGAGTAGGAGAACTTGTGTTAGCTGTCAGTTAGAGTAGGAGAACTTGTGTTAGCTGTCAGTTAGAGTAGGAGAACTTGTGTTAGCTGTCAGATAGAGTAGGATAACTTGTGTTAGCTGTCAGTTAGAGTAGTAGTACTTGTGTTAGCTGTCAGTTAGAGTAGGAGAACTTGTGTTAGCTGTCAGTTAGAGTAGGAGAACTTGTGTTAGCTGTCAGTTAGAGTAGGAGAACTTGTGTTAGCTGTCAGTTAGAGTAGGAGAACTTGTGTTCAGCTGTCAGTTAGAGTAGGAGAACTTGTGTTAGCTGTCAGTTAGAGTAGGAGAACTTGTGTTAGCTGTCAGTTAGAGTAGGAGAACTTGTGTTAGCTGTCAGTTAGAGTAGGAGAACTTGTGTTAGCTGTCAGTTAGAGTAGGAGAACTTGTGTTAGCTGTCAGTTAGAGTAGGAGAACTTGTGTTCAGCTGTCAGTTAGAGTAGGAGAACTTGTGTTAGCTGTCAGTTAGAGTAGGAGAACTTGTGTTAGCTGTCAGTTAGAGTAGGAGAACTTGTGTTAGCTGTCAGTTAGAGTAGTAGAACTTGTGTTAGCTGTCAGTTAGAGTAGTAGAACTTGTGTTAGCTGTCAGTTAGAGTAGTAGAACTTGTGTTACATGTCAGTTAGAGTAGGAGAACTTGTGTTAGCTGTCAGTTAGAGTAGGAGAACTTGTGTTCAGCTGTCAGTTAGAGTAGTAGAACTTGTGTTAGCTGTCAGTTAGAGTAGGAGAACTTGTGTTACATGTCAGTTAGAGTAGGAGAACTTGTGTTAGCTGTCAGATAGAGTAGGAGAACTTGTGTTAGCTGTCAGTTAGAGTAGGAGAACTTGTGTTAGCTGTCAGTTAGAGTAGGAGAACTTGTGTTAGCTGTCAGTTAGAGTAGTAGAACTTGTGTTAGCTGTCAGTTAGAGTAGTAGAACTTGTGTTAGCTGTCAGTTAGAGTAGGAGAACTTGTGTTAGCTGTCAGTTAGAGTAGGAGAACTTGTGTTAGCTGTCAGTTAGAGTAGGAGAACTTGTGTTAGCTGTCAGTTAGAGTAGAGAACTTGTGTTAGCTGTCAGTTAGAGTAGGAGAACTTGTGTTAGCTGTCAGTTAGAGTAGGATAACTTGTGTTAGCTGTTAGTTAGAGTAGGAGAACTTGTGTTAGCTGTCAGTTAGAGTAGGAGAACTTGTGTTAGCTGTCAGTTAGAGTAGGAGAACTTGTGTTAGCTGTCAGTTAGAGTAGGAGAACTTGTGTTAGCTGTCAGTTAGAGTAGGAGAACTTGTGTTAGCTGTCAGTTAGAGTAGGAGAACTTGTGTTAGCTGTCAGTTAGAGTAGGAGAACTTGTGTTAGCTGTCAGTTAGAGTAGGAGAACTTGTGTTAGCTGTCAGTTAGAGTAGGATAACTTGTGTTAGCTGTCAGTTAGAGTAGGAGAACTTGTGTTAGCTGTCAGTTAGAGTAGGAGAACTTGTGTTCAGCTGTCAGTTAGAGTAGGAGAACTTGTGTTAGCTGTCAGTTAGAGTAGGAGAACTTGTGTTAGCTGTCAGTTAGAGTAGGAGAACTTGTGTTAGCTGTCAGTTAGAGTAGTAGAACTTGTGTTAGCTGTCAGTTAGAGTAGTAGAACTTGTGTTAGCTGTCAGTTAGAGTAGTAGAACTTGTGTTACATGTCAGTTAGAGTAGGAGAACTTGTGTTAGCTGTCAGTTAGAGTAGGAGAACTTGTGTTAGCTGTCAGTTAGAGTAGTAGAACTTGTGTTAGCTGTCAGTTAGAGTAGTAGAACTTGTGTTAGCTGTCAGTTAGAGTAGGAGAACTTGTGTTAGCTGTCAGTTAGAGTAGGAGAACTTGTGTTAGCTGTCAGTTAGAGTAGGAGAACTTGTGTTAGCTGTCAGTTAGAGTAGGAGAACTTGTGTTAGCTGTCAGTTAGAGTAGGAGAACTTGTGTTAGCTGTCAGTTAGAGTAGGAGAACTTGTGTTAGCTGTCAGTTAGAGTAGGATAACTTGTGTTAGCTGTCAGTTAGAGTAGTAGAACTTGTGTTAGCTGTCAGTTAGAGTAGGAGAACTTGTGTTAGCTGTCAGTTAGAGTAGTAGAACTTGTGTTAGCTGTCAGTTAGAGTAGTAGAACTTGTGTTAGCTGTCAGTTAGAGTAGGAGAACTTGTGTTAGCTGTCAGTTAGAGTAGGAGAACTTGTGTTAGCTGTCAGTTAGAGTAGGAGAACTTGTGTTAGCTGTCAGTTAGAGTAGGAGAACTTGTGTTAGCTGTCAGTTAGAGTAGGAGAACTTGTGTTAGCTGTCAGTTAGAGTAGGAGAACTTGTGTTAGCTGTCAGTTAGAGTAGGATAACTTGTGTTAGCTGTTAGTTAGAGTAGGAGAACTTGTGTTAGCTGTCAGTTAGAGTAGGAGAACTTGTGTTAGCTGTCAGTTAGAGTAGGAGAACTTGTGTTAGCTGTCAGTTAGAGTAGGAGAACTTGTGTTAGCTGTCAGTTAGAGTAGGAGAACTTGTGTTAGCTGTCAGTTAGAGTAGGATAACTTGTGTTAGCTGTTAGTTAGAGTAGGAGAACTTGTGTTAGCTGTCAGTTAGAGTAGGAGAACTTGTGTTAGCTGTCAGTTAGAGTAGTAGAACTTGTGTTAGCTGTCAGTTAGAGTAGTAGAACTTGTGTTAGCTGTCAGTTAGAGTAGGAGAACTTGTGTTAGCTGTCAGTTAGAGTAGTAGAACTTGTGTTAGCTGTCAGTTAGAGTAGGAGAACTTGTGTTAGCTGTCAGTTAGAGTAGTAGAACTTGTGTTAGCTGTTAGTTAAAGTGGGAGAACTTGTGTTAGCTGTCAGTTAGAGTAGGAGAACTTGTGTTAGCTGTCAGTTAGAGTAGTAGAACTTGTGTTAGCTGTCAGTTAGAGTAGTAGAACTTGTGTTAGCTGTCAGTTAGAGTAGTAGAACTTGTGTTACATGTCAGTTAGAGTAGGAGAACTTGTGTTAGCTGTCAGTTAGAGTAGTAGAACTTGTGTTAGCTGTCAGTTAGAGTAGGAGAACTTGTGTTAGCTGTCAGTTAGAGTAGGAGAACTTGTGTTAGCTGTCAGTTAGAGTAGGAGAACTTGTGTTAGCTGTCAGTTAGAGTAGTAGAACTTGTGTTAGCTGTCAGTTAGAGTAGGATAACAGTTATTGACGTTTATAGTATTAAACGGTTAAGGGAACATATCGCCGTTTATGAAACAAATTTACATTTTAAGCATTTTTAAATAAAGATCCTCGCCCGAAATGATCTCATTGCAAAATGTTAAATAATAGATAGTTTTAGGGATGGAGAATTATCATTGAAATCTTTTACTGGTCTTTTATGGTGCCTAAATTTTCACTAGGGCTAAAGCGTTGTTTATGACAGTGCTTCTCAAAGTGGTATTTCGCGGACCGGTGCCGGTCCGTGGGCCATCTGATGCCGGTCCGCAGAAGTTACCAGGAAAGGACATTTCGCTACCACGTCAGTACAGGGAAAATAGTTCACCGGTCCCTGATGCAATGGAAAAAATTCCTGGCGGTCCGCAGTACTAAAAAGTTTGAGAAGCACTGGTTTATGATGCGTTTTTATAAAGTATATTTCAAAAAAGAAGAGAGAGAGCGCATTTTAGATGCGACCACTCTGAATACTTCCAGTCAGGATTTACTTGCGTTTATTGGAATGCAACTTTACGACCATACAATCGTGGCGTTCACATAAAATGATCATCTGGGACCTCGCTAGATGTCAAAGTCAATTCTAACTAGGGGTGTACCGGATTCAAATTTTTGAAATCCGACGGAGCTGGATTCGACTGGCTTTATGAATTGAAATCCTGCCGGGGCCGAAATGGGAGCCAGATTTGTAAAAATGGCCGGATTCCTGATTTGCCGGAGCTATTATATGTATACCTTTTGTGTGTGTCCCATAACCTCGTGGTCGTAGGGGGTTCTAATGTTTCCATTGGAACTTTCTCGGGGCTTGGTAGACCTTGGCGGCGCCCATCTCCTCTCCAGGTCAGCGGAGGACTTTTTTTTTAGCGATAGTCATTCATCAACATTTTTATTGTTGATACCAAACCCCTCAGGTTGTGAGGCGAGAACACTATTGACTTCGCTATCCAGCCAAAATTAAAATGTATTTTATTGCAAAACCGGCCAGCCGGATTTGGGCCGGATTTATAAAGTAAAATTCTGCCTGAGCCGGAGCCAGATTTGTAAAAATGGCCGGATTCCGGATTTGCCGAAATCCGGTACACCCTTACTGCCCCTACTTCTAACACGTTTCTCATGTGTACATGACAAGCGACGTTTCCCCACGCTAGCTGCCGTAAAAAGGAACACGCGACTAATGAGTACACGAGTAGCAAAGTTACTTTGTGAATCTAGAAACAATTCTATGATGTGTATGTGAGCGGCAAAGTTACTTTGTGAATCTAGTAACAGATTTATGTGTACATGATCAGCAAAGATACTTTGTGATTCTAGTAACAGATTTATGTGTACAGGATCAGCAAAGTAACTTTGTGATTCTAGTAACAGATTTATGTGTACATGATCAGCAAAGTTACTTTGTGATTCTAATGACAATATTTTGTGTACATGAGCAGCAAAGTTACTTTGTGATTCTAGAAACAATTTTCTGATGTGCACATGACAAGAAACGTTGCCTATGCTAGGTACCAAGTCTCTAGTAACAACAATTTTAACGAGTTTCTCTACTACACTGGCGAGATACAATGTTAGCAGAAAGTATTACTGACCTAATAAAAAAAAACCTCAGTTGCCATCATCCTTCATTTAACCCAATTGTGCTCCCGTTTTCCAAAGACTTTCAGTTTAACCCATGTTCGGCTAATCAACGCTAGTTATAGGAGATTTGGGATAATACACTTTCTCGGCCCACTCATTTGATTTGTTTGGTGGAGATTTCGAGGTTCAGAGCAATTTTATTTTAAACACAGTATGGCAACAGCTTGTACATCAATGGGGAGCAATTCTGTCCAATTTAGTCCAACAGCGGCTACCTCCCCTCTCACTCACCTTGAAAGTAAGGCACAAAAAGACCAGTTTAAGAAAAGGGTAAAAAGAAATAATAGTACAAAAATTCTCATGTCTCTGTTACACGTCAATAGTTTTATAGAAAGACAGTGATGGTTTACAAACAGAAATTAAAAAAAAATTAATTCGATTTAAACCCGGTTATAAACGAATTTTTAAACGGCACAGCCTGGTAATCGATACATTTCCTTAGCAGCTCTACAGTCATTAAGACTTCCCCGTTAATAGGTAGACTTGATACAGAATGATAGGCATTTTTTTTTAGCTCTCTTTGATCTATCGACGTGTGTAGAAGTCAAGCCTGTACCAGTAGGTACACCCAAGGGGTGATCTTCAGGCTAGCGAGGCGTGTGTGTTTACTTCCGAGTGTGTGAGTGTGTGTGCGCGCGCGTGTGTATGCGTGAGATAGTTACATGGCATCCTTTGTTGGCACGGGTGCATTCACTAAATAACGATTATTTTATTGAATGTGCGAGTGTGTGTGTGTATGCATGCCTGTGTGTGTGTGTCCCCTTGTGTGTGTTTGTGTGAGCGTGCGCGCCTGCGTGTTTTCTTTCGCTCCCCGCAGGTAGCAATGAAATGTGTGCTTATAAATTGCATTAAAATTTCGTAAGAGAGTTGCGTGAAATGTGAGCATGGGTTGTGATGGACCTGAGTAGAGTGGACCGTTGGAGTAGACACGATAGACCTGGAGCACGCGTGTTTTAGAGGTGTGAGGGATTGTTTTACTAGCACCTCGCTTGGATTCTTTGGTTTAACATCAAATGACACAATAATAACGGTGTCAATGACAATTTAGTTGTTGGAACTACACACAGAATTCATCGTGGGGTAAGTTCGTTATCGACGCGTGCTTGGTGTCTGGATCAAGAAGCACACAGATGCGTGCCATTTTTATTATCAATGATTAAGTAAGAGGATGCAGCACCTGTTAGACAGAGTGATATCGCCTGGTAAAACATTTCTGGGGATAATGTGATATATGGCCAGATAAACACATTTCTGGGGGATAATATGATATATTGCCAGATCAACACATTTCTGGGGATAATGTGAAATATTGCCAAATAAACAACTTTTAGGGGATAATGTGATATATGGCCAGATAAACACATTTCTGGGGATAATGTGATATATTGCCAAATAAACACATTTTAGGGCATGTGATAAATTGACAGAAAAAAAAACATTTAAGCGGAAAAATTGATATATTGCCAGATCAACACGTTTCTGGGGATAATGTGAAATATTGGCTGATAAACAATTTTCTTATTCGGCATGCAAGAACAAACACATACAGAATCTTGTTCTTCCCCTCTGCATTCGGGGGTGGAATGAGTTCCCTGATCAAACACAGAAAACCAACACACTATCAATATGAGAAACTTAAAACTCTTATAAAATGCAGGACTGGAATAAACAACGGATTAGCGTAGGAGGCAATAACCTTCTGCATTGAAAGAGCGTCTGTAATCGATAACACGAGTAACACTTTTTCGGGGAAACTATGATATTTTTCCAGATAAACTCGCAAAATCATGTCATTTATTTGATACTAGCAAAATACCCGCGCTATACTGCGGAAGTTAAGATTTTAGTAAGCCCCCGGCTACAAAATATTGAAAAAATATACTTTTAATGCCCTAAAGAATTTTAATATAAGTCATCAAGTTTTTATCTTTCAAGTTTTGTAAAAATACATTTACACAGTATCCAAAGTTTTTTATTTGTAATTTAGCTCATATAAGTTGAAAATACTACATTTGTGTCCCGGGCCCCCAGTGAGTGATAATTAAACACACAAAAAATTCGCCTTTTACCATCCCGGGAGTTTACTCAACAACTTCCCAAAATTTCATGCTTCTAACTACATGGGAAGTTGGAGAATCTGTGTGGATTAACTTTTAATATATGAAAAAAAATTGGGCCACCGGCCCCCAGTGAGTGAAACGTTTGACCTGTTACCATCGCGGGAGTGTACTCAATAATTTCCAAAAGTTTCATGCTTTTACCTACACGGGAAATCGGAGAATTAGCTTTGAGTCAGTATTTATATAAGAAAAAGTACATTTGGGCCACCGGCCCCCAGTGAGTGATAATTTAAATATTTTTTTTTGCATGCTACCATCGAGGGAGTGGACTCAACAACTTCCGAAAGATTCATGTTTCTATCTACACGGGAAAGTGGAGAATAAGGGGATTTTCAGTATAAGGAAAAAAAAAGCTTTTGGGCCCCCGGTCCCCAAGAGTGTGAATTTAAAATTATATTTCGCCATTTTTAATCGTGAGAGGGTTCTCAAGAACTGTCCAAAGTTTCATGCTTCTACCTGCACGGGAAGTTGGAGAATTAGTGATGATACGGTTTTTAATATAAGAAAAAAACTACATATGGGCCCCCGGCCCCCAGTAAGTGATAATTTAAATATTGTTTTGCGCATGCTACCATCGCGGGATTGTACTCAACAACTTCCAAAAGGTTCATGCTTCTGCCTCCTCAGGAAATAAGAAAATTTGTTATTTTCATATTTTATATAGTCCATATGAGGAAAAAAGCGTTTTTGGGCCCCCGGCCCCCATGAGTGAGAATTTTAAAATTATTTTACGCCAATTATCGTTGCGAGAGGCTACTCAATAACTTCCCAAAGTTTCATGCTTCTACCTACACGGGAAGTTGGAGAATTAGTGATGATTCTGTTTTTAATATAAGGAAAAAAATAGATTAGGCCCCGGCCCCCAATAAGTGATAATTTAAATACATTTTCACCTGTTACCTTTGTGGAAGTGTACTTAACATCTACCCCAAGTTTCATGCTTCTACCCACACGGGAAATAGGAGAATTAGTGATTTTCAGTTTTTATATAGCTAATTTAATGAAAAAAACTTCATTTGGGCCCCCGGCCCCCAGGAAGTGATAATTTAAATAATTTTTCGTCTGTTACCATCGCAAGATTGTACTCAATAACTTCCCCAAAGTTTCATGCTTCTTTCTACCTACTGGGGAAATTTTCTTCCAATTATCACAGTGAGAGGCTACTCAACAACTTCCCAAAGTTTCATGCTTCTACCTACAAGTGAAGTTGGAGAATTAGTGATGATTCAGTTTTTAATAGAAAAAACTACTTTTGGGCCCCTGGCCCCCAGTAAGTGTTAATTTAAATATTTTTTCGCCTGTTACCATCACGAAACTGGTATGGACAAAACGGTCTTGGCAAGGAATGAAATTATCGGATATCGGTGTTCATTAAGTTTCCACAATTGTAGAGGGTTAATGGATTCAGGAACTTTCATCTCATATTGTGTAACGCAGTAATTCGTCAGAAGAGCTTTCGTAATTTTCCGTCTCATAGTCAAACTCAATTACTGCCATTACGCTTTTCATTTGGTTTGATAAGTAGGCGAAGTGTTAGAACCATGGTACGATAGTTTAAAACCAAAATGTTCGTGTAATCGTCAGGAAATTTATTATTTATTGGCCGCTATTTTGTATTATTATTTTTTAACTTTTTGACTTCCAATAATTTGTAAGTGATGGGTCGATAATCGTTAAAAAATAATTTAATCGTTAACATTTTTTACCGATTAATCGAGAAATTAATCATTAATTTCCGCACCCCTACTTATTTAATTCACTAAACGTTTGATCAATCAAAATTTTTTCTAATGTCCAAATTGAAAACAAAAAACAACAACATCAACAAAAAAAAACAACAACAAAACAAACAAACTACAAAGCTATCAGAAACCACCTCCATAATTTGTCTAGAAGCTGGATTTTTGGAAGCACACGAAACGATTGAGGGCTAATCACATCAAATGGAATGATTTTAGAAGCTTGCCTTGAGGAGTTACACTTATAGCTGCTTCGATGGCTGTGACGTCTGTTCCCATTGCTGTGACGTTCACTCCCATGGCTGTGACGTCTGTTCCCTTTATCGTGACGTTCACTCCCATGGCTGTGACGTCTGCTCCCATGGCTGTGACGTCTGCCCCCATGGCAGCTAACATCCGTTAGGGAAGGCTTTATGAGCGGGAAACGTTCTTCTTACATGTTGTGAAATGTTTGGGAAAAGGGGGGTGGGGGAGGTGTGACGTGTGGAGAGAGTGTGTTAATTGAAACACACTATGTGTCAAGAATTACAAATGTAAACATTAGCACTACCCTCGTTGCCTCGTTTTGCCCCGGGTAATGTTTATTTAAGTTTAGGGTAATGTTCAATTATGTTGAGGACAATTTTCAATTACGTTGAGCATAATGCCCCGTTATGTACCTGTAATCTTCATGACAGATATTCCCCGTCTCTCGACACTCCTTAAAGCCCTGTCGCCATCAGTGTTTTGGATTGGTGCGAAATAAGCCATTAGTGAATATCTGCCCAACTCCGGGGTATCCCTGGGCAATACTACCAACTTAAGGGCCTATGAACAAAGACACTTTCACAAATGTATCGACCGATCGTAATGGGCAATAACTGAGTCCCCAGTTGTCATTAATTGAACAAGGGCAATCTGGACCACGCCTACCCTTTAACCCCCCCCCCAAACACACACACACACACACACACACACATACACACACAACCACCACATTCTTCTTCACGGACATTTAAGGAAATCTCATCAGTTTGAAATCTTTCCCACTGAAGCAACCACAACAGAAACATTTGTAGAAATTCTTGTGAAATAAATGCAAGACGACGAGTGACAGACAGTTTTAAAAAAATGTATTTTTGAGGTCTTCATTGTGTTCTCTCTCACCTTACTGTGTATCAACATTGACATGGAGAGTTATTAAAATAATAAAACTTTATCTAGAAGTCTCTAGCTCAGACTAACTCTACATTGACAAACCAATGAACCGCCATGTTCTCTTCTTTTTTACATTACATACTTTCTTTCTAGACAGAAGATTATTGCCTCGTACGCTTATCCGCTGTTTATGCCTAGCATTAAAAAAAATTATTTTGAAAAACATTTTTTTAAAATGTCGATAGTGTGTTCGTTCTCCTGGTTTGACCAGGCAACCCATTCCTTGACCCAATTCCAGACTGGCAGAACTATAATTAGTATGTCTTTGTTCTTGCATACGGAATAGGAAAATTATTTTCATCCATACTTCTGAGTGTTGTATTAGATCATTTTTGTTCCGTATTTCCAATTTAGAATTAATTGCCTAGTGTATTATTACTACTTTGCTCTTTGCTCTTCTATCCTCGAGTGTTTCAAGGTTTAATGATTTAACTAATGGTGTTATTCTTGTCAGTTTTGAATATTCTCCAGTAATGAATTTGGCAGCTCTTTTTTAAAATTTGTTCCAGTTTATCATTTTTGTTGGTGGATGGGTCCAATACAGAAGATATACACTCAAGGCAACGCGGGGACGCGGTGGTCGAGTGGCAGCGCACTGGACTGTCGTACCGATGGTCACGGGTTCGAATCCGTGTGAAGGCAAGGGTTTGTTCCCGGGGCCTAGGGCGTCCCTGAGTCACCCCGCTCCGAATGGGTACCTAACACTACATGTAGTTAGGCGGCTGGGTAATGCGTGGAACCCACAAAGCCGTGGCCTGTGATTGCTGCATCACTTGCCAACAGATCATCTGTCATGGTCTGTGGACGCAACTATCTTCTGCATAGAAGGAGCGTCTGTATAGATAAGATAAGAAGATAGTACAGGTCTCACGAAAGGAAGTTAGCGTTTTAGTTTTATACTAGATACTATGAGCTCATAGTTGCTCATAGTAAGGGCAAAGAAAGGGGGGGGGTGGAAGAACGGACACAAACAGCACGAAGTAATGAAAACAACGCGAGTGAACGTCGCGTCGACGTATTGTTGGTCTCGAGACATGCGCACTGCGGTTGTTGTTACCTGCCCCCGCCCCCTGCAACACTATCGCTAGGGAGGGTCATTCTTCATGCTTATTTGCTCGCGTCTTGTGTTTGTCCTAATTTCTGGCGAATAATACGTTTATAGATTCTTATTTATGTTTTCAAATGTATCTTTTTTTTAAAGCCTAAAGTTTTGATGGAATTTTTAAAATGGTTATTCCATGATAATTTCTCATTTATTATTACTCCTAACTTAGGAGTCCTAAGTATTTTGAATCTTTAGTTTGGATTAGTTGTTTTACATGAATGAACTAATTTGGATTTATTTGTTTCTTTTCTCTGATACTCTTAGTTGAAACTTTTCTGGGTGGAATGACACACACAAATGTATTTTCCCTTTTTGTAATTAATCTAGATTTTATTTTTGTTGCTATCTTTTTTTGATTTAATTCTTCTATAGAATCATCAGTGAATAACCTAACTTTTTAACCTAACTTTTTAACCTAACTTTTTCCCCGGTTGAGATGCTGTTTGGTAAATCATTTATGTAAATAAGGAGAAGGTGGGGAGGGGGGCTAGGACAGTTCCGTATTGAACTCCCGTGTTCACTGTTATTGGTGCTGCCTTGAACTTGAACTATCCCTTGACCCGTCGTTGGGTCGTTGGGGCACCATCGTGAACTGCTCACTAACACACGCCATTTGTCCCGGTCCTGTGCTGCCCTTTGAGAGTCGCTGAATGACAGGCCGGTCCACTATTTGATATCGTCTTCCCATCTCTTCCGTTGTCTGCCCCTTTTTCTTCCTCCCTGGACTGTGCCTTGCAATATAGCCTTTGCGAGACCTCCAGATCTTATCACGTGTCCGTGCCATCGTAGTTTCCTCTTCTTAATTGAGGTGAGAAGATCTTGATTTAGTTAACTGTTATTGGTGCTGATTTAGTTAACTGTTATTTGTGCTCATGTAGTTAACTGTTATTGGTGCTAATTTAGTTAACTGTTATTGGTGCTGATTTAGTTAACTGTTATTGGTGCTAATTTAGTTAACTGTTATTGGTGCTGATCTAGTTAACCGTTATTGGTGCTAATTTAGTTAACTGTTATTGGTGCTGATTTAGTTAACTGTTATTGGTGCTGATTTATTTAACTGTTATTGGTGCTGATTTAATTAACTGTTATTGGTGCTGATTTAGTTAACTGTTATTGGTGCTAATTTAATTAACTGTTATTGGTGCACATTTAGATCCATTAATTAATATTTGTTTGCTGTCTACCTAAAAAGAAATCTCGGATATAATGATGTATCGGACCAGAGATGTCAAACTATTTAAGTTTTTTTTAGTAAACAGATGTGGTGGGACTTTATCAAATGTTTAGAGAAGTCTAGTAATATTTTATTTATTTGATTATTATTATCATCTTATCCTTTTGACAAATTAAACTCCTGGGGAGGCCAGACCTGTAGTAACTGAGAGACATTAAAAAATACAAAATTAAAAAAATAAAAATGTTGCTATAAGGTATTGAGGCACTATGTGTAACGACCACACTCGCAATGAAACTTTTCATTTGTGATTTCTTATTAAAAATTATTTTAAAATCCCTGATATTAACTTCACCGCCGTCTCTGTCTTGGGCTCGCGGTCGGTCGGTCGGTCGGGAGGGCGGACAAACAAAAGTAAAAAAATAACACACTTCCCATGATGCCATCGAGCTGAAATTTAGCACATAGACTCGTGGCGACTAGCAATGCATCATATCAAAAATTCAGATCGATCGAAAGTACAGTAATTAAATTAATTCACTTTTAGTTTATCTCTATATATCCTATTATGCAATTCAAATTCACGGTTTGTTATTGTTTTTCTTTCACGTGCCGGTTAAATTCACGCGTTGACGCCACCCGTCGATGTCCAAACCCCATCCCGTCCCTTCCCCCCAGTTTTAAAGTCAGGGAACATCACTCGGCGTCAGTCTGTAAATGTTTGTCGCGTTTGAACGTAATTAATACTTTTAGTTATGTCTCATTTATAAGGGATTTTATAGTCAAAAACTTTGTTTTTACGGGGTTGTTTTCATAATTCGAATTTAATGACTTAAACATTTTATTTGTTTTCACACTAACCATATGTTTAAGAAATATATGCGTTACAGTTACACGGTTAACAAATATTTAAATATGCACAGTTTATGAATATAAACATTTAAAATAGATTTATAGGTAAAGTAAAAAATTGCAATGATTCTGCGGCAAACCTTTGAACTAACAAGTATCTTAAAACATGTTTGGTAACTGTTAGTGGTGGTGCTATGTTCTGTCAGAATGACGTCATTGAGCACGAGCAATATACCAAACTGTGGCACGGGTTGCCTCAGCTGAAGTTTTTGCTGAAAGAAAAAAAAATATCGTAACGTAGCATATGCCGCAGACTTGCTCATCATATATAGTGCAAAGAATGTGAGAGAGAGAACGGACAAAATCAGCAGGACGAAGTAATGAAAAAAAAGCGAGTAAACGTGGAGACATGTGCACTGCGGTTGTTGATGCCCGCCCCCTCACCCTTTACTACTATCTCTTGCCAACTATAAACTGTGATTGGCTTACCCAAGAGAGGGTTAGTCATATTCGCAAAAAGGGGGAAAAGAAAAGAACGGGCAGAAACAAACAATTTTAAAATTAAAGAAATTTTTTTCCCGCTATGCCTTTAACACAGGACTTTCCGCGTACAAGGCGGACGTGATAACCACTATACTACGAATCACATTTTATTCTGTGAAGGAATAACGCAAGTTACCGCAAGAAAAATTGTCCCCCCCCCCTCCTTTTTTTCTTCTTCTTTTCATCCCACTACTCTTGCCAACAGTTATCGGTCGACCCCAGCGTGGGTCATTTGTCATGCTCATTTGCACAAGCCCTTTTAGGTGAAATATATATATAGATGCTGCTGAAATAGTCCATACTTTAACTCAGCCCAAATTATATTCAACCTCTTTTTCAGTCCAGATTTAAAAAACAAAAACAACAAAAAACTTTCCTTAATTTTTTAAATTATATACTTCAAACGAAAAATTTTAATTTCATAAATTGTTCGCGAGCCACATTGTGAATACATCAAGCCACATACGGCTCGCGTGTCGCAGTTTGGCCAACGTTGGATTAGACAAGGGGTCGGGTAAATTTTTGTCTGAGACAGCCATAAACACCACATATTTTGTCTGAGAGAGCCATAAACACCACATATTTTGAATAGTAATTCTGTGAAAGCCATACATTATGTTTAAAACTAAAAACTCAAGTAAATGTGGGCATTTTGTGCAATTCCAAAACTAATAAAATATTTTTAAAATCTTTTTTATTTTTTTATTTTTAAAAGGACACGCTGTTATTTACACATAGAAAGTGCACTAAAAAGAAGAAAATAAAATCTTTCTATAACAGGTGAAATAAGTGAACCTATCCATTACACATAAAAACGTGAGGCACCCATCACAACTCATTTCTCTTTGCAACTATTCTTTTGCATATAGATAAATATATCTAATTCATATGATAGTAGCATGTATATGCTCAAAGTTGTGAAACTTTTAATGTTTATTAATATTCATACAAATTTGTATTTATGTTTCGCATCCTTGTATATGATAGAGAGTTGTGATGAGCGCCCCACGCTTTTATGTGTAGTGGATAGGTTCACGGATTTCACCTGTTATCATAGAAAGTTTTTATTTTCTTCTTTTAGTGCACTTTCTATATGTAAATAAAAGCGTGTCCTTTTTAAAAAAAAGATTTTTTAAAATGTTTTATTTTCTACTTATTAGTATCAACATTTTTTAAATCGATTTTCGACCTTATCAATTCAATTATTAATTAATTAAACTTCATTGTCAATATCTTAAATGTGATTAAAAAGATAGATTATTAACTACAAATTTATGTAGTAAAAAAAACAGTCCCCCTACCGAAAATTGAACCACGTACCTCCAGGTCAGCTCCACCACACTAACAATTCGGCCAAGGAGGCCTGACAAATAACGTTTTTTTAAAACTTATAATAAAAACTCTTTACAATTCACGTCTGACGTCAACACATCTTTCTTTACCTCTTTTTATTTTTAAATCCCTTATATTAACTTCACCGCCGTCTCTCTCTGGCTCTCTGTCTCTCTCTCTGTCGTTCGTCGTCGGGCGGGCGGAAAAAAAAGTAAAAAATGACCCACTTCCCGTTATGCCATCGAGCTGAAATTTGACACATAGGCTCGTGTCACCTAACAATGCATCGTATCAAAAAATTCAGATCGATCGAACGTACAGTTATTAAATTAATGCATATTTAGTTTATCTATATAAACTATATGTAGCGGTCGCTATTGTTTACATTTTACGGGTCACTTGGCTTCACGCCAGCCATCGATGATCACATCTCGTGGAGGATGAGTTCACTCAGTTTTAGGCTGTAAATGTTTGTCGCGTTGGAACATAATCAATACTTTAAGTTCTGTCTCACATATAAGGGATTTATAGTCAAATACTTTGTTTTTACGGGTTAAATCCCTTATATTAACTTCACTGCCGTCTCTGTCTCTCTGTCTCTCTCTCTGTCTGCCGTTCGTCGTCGGGCGGGCGGAAAAAAAAGTAAAAAATGACCCACTTCCCGTGATGCCATCGAGTTGAAATGTGACACATAGGCTCGTGTCACCTAACAATGTATCTTATTAAAAATTCAGATCGATCGAACGTACAGTCATTAAATTAATGAATTTTTAGTTTATCTATATAAACTATATGTAGCGGTCGCTATCGTTAACATTTTACGGGTCACTTGACTTCACGCCAGCCATCGATGACCACATCTCGTTGAGGACGAGTTCACTCAGTTTAATGCTGTAAATGTTTGTCGCGTTGGAACATAATCAATACTTTAAGTTCTGTTTCACATATAAGGGATTTATAGTCAAAAACTTAGTTTTTACGGAATTGTTTTATTAAATACGTAACACCTCATAAGCGCCCGCCCAACGTTTTAGTACAACGGTGATGTGGTCACGTGGTGAACTCATGGATGTCAACAAAAGCAGACGGGTAAAGATGCTTATATAAAGATACACTAAAAATGCAATAATTTAATTATGGTACATTCGATCGATCTGAAATTTTGATACCATGCATTGTCAGCCATGATCTATCTGTGGTAAAATTTTGAGATCTCTGGGACTATCAGAAGTGGTTTAATTGTACGTTACAAGATTTGACGGAAGGATGGATGGATGAACGGATACAACATACAAACAGTGTGACTTAAATATAAGCGTGAAATGTAATAAAAATACAATAATTATGTCTCTGAATTCTCTTTAATAACATTGTGATGATGTTTTTTATATGCAGTTAATACGTAGATCAAATGAGTCTGAATAAAAGTTATTTTAAAATATATAATCGATCATTTGTACGACAGCCATATGCAGCCAACAATAGAGCCACATCTGGCTCGCGAGCCATGGTTTCCCGACGCCTGGATTAGACCCATTAATTGTGTTTAAATACGTTTTTCCTAAAGTCGTTTCGATGTGGTCACAGGACATTTTTTTGGGTCTAACTAGCTGATTAACTTTTCTACTACTACTTTATTATTTTTTGTGATGTTCTATTGAACATGCGTTCCAGTTTTGTGATATTCTATTGAACATTTGTTACAATTTTTTATGTTCCATTAAACATTTGTTCCAATTTTTTGATGTTTTGTTGAACATGTGTTCCAATTTTGTGATGTTCTATTGAACATTTGTTGTAATTTTTTGATGTTCTATTGAACATTTTTTCCAATTTAGTGATGTTCTATTGAACATTTTTCCAATTTTGTGATGTTATATTGAACATTTTTCCAATTTTGTGATGTTCCATTGAACACGTGTTCCAATTTTTTATGTTCTATTGAACATTTGTTCCAATTTTTTATGTTCTATTGAACATTTGTTCCATTTTTTTGATGTTCTATTGAACATGTTATCCAATTTTGTGATGTTCTATTGAACATTTGTTCCCATTTTGTGATTTTCTATTGAACATTTGTTCCAATTTAGTGATGTTCTATTTAACATTTGTTCCAATTTAGTGATGTTCTATTTAACATTTGTTCCAATTTAGTGATGTTCTATTTAACATTTGTTCCAATTTAGTGATGTTCTATTTAACATTTGTTCCAATTTAGTGATGTTCTATTTAACATTTGTTCCAATTTAGTGATGTTCTATTTAACATTTGTTCCAATTTAGTGATGTTCTATTTAACATTTGTTCCAATTTAGTGATGTTCTATTTAACATTTGTTCCAATTTAGTGATGTTCTATTTAACATTTGTTCCAATTTTCGTCACGGAATCAAAGTCTCCCATAATCTAAAAACAGTTTTTTGTTTTTTTTACTTCTATGAGTGTTAATTACATGCATATATCGTTCATATATTCTAGTTTGGTATTATGTGGTCTGTATGTGGTCTGTATGTGGTCTGTATGTGGTCTGTATGTGGTCTGTATGTGGTCTGTATGTGGTCTGTATGTGGTCTGTATGTGGTCTGTATGTGGTCTGTATGTGGTCTGTATGTGGTCTGTATGTGGTCTGTATGTGGTCTGTATGTGGTCTGTATGTGGTCTGTATATGGTCTGTATGTGGTCTGTATGTGGTCTGTATGTGGTCTGTATGTGGTCTGTATGTGGTCTGTATATGGTCTGTATGTGGTCTGTATGTGGTCTGTATGTGGTCTGTATGTTGTCTGTATATGGTCTGTATGTGGTCTGTATGTGGTCTGTATGTGGTCTGTACGTTGTCTGTATGTGCTGCCTACCATTAGTGGTGCTGTATTAGTTTTACAAAAACACTGTCTCCATGACTCCATGCTACAATGGCGTCTGACTAACTTCAAAGAATGTTTGGAGACTGGATCTTAAGTTCCGATAGTTTTGGGGTATGTTCAATGATGAATACGTGAAGTTGTTGTTACGTAGCACATGCTTATACATTAAACGTCTTTACACACGATTTATATTACAAACTCCTTTATTTTTTAAAATATTAAAAAACCTTTATTAAAGCCTTTATCTACTAGGTCAATCTAGGAGACATAACTGAAAGAATTCTTATAATATGCAGCGCAAAAGACAATCCAAAAAATACAAAATTTTAGTAATGTCTCGTAAAACATGTTTAATATAATGCGCAACGATCGGCAATATATTTTTTAAAGTATTGTCAATATAATACGCACCTTATTGCGCGACAGGAAAGGTTGTTCAATATAAAACGCACCGCGACACTCTAGCAGAGTGGTTCCTAACCTTTAGGGGTCCATGCAACCCTTCAGATGCCCAAAAAAGTTCATGCACCCCCTAGTGAAACTTGCAGAAAATGAATAATAAACTATGTTTATTTTAGGAACACAAGATTTTTGACCATAGGCAACAGGGAATTTAGTGAGAGATCTGCTGCTTCTTATGATCAATCAGTGATTTAAATCTGGGGACTGTTTTGGACAAAGCAACTCTCATGTCATTCTCTGCATTCAACTTATTCCTTTCCTTGGTTTTAATCGTCAAAGGTGTGGATAATCCTGCTTCACAGAGATAGGTTGTGGCAAATGGAAGGAGAGTCAGTACTGCCCTCTTGGCTAGTTGTGGGTAGGAATCTAGCTGGGCGCACTAAAATTCAATCAGGGTATTGCAACTGAAGGCACTCCTCAGTACTTCTCTGGTTCTCAAATCAATCAGGTCATCTTTAGCAAAGTCACTGTCATCAATGTTGTCCAAGTCACAGAGAAAAGGATTGCGAATCGAAAGATCTTTCTTAGCAATTTCTTGACAGAAATACCCATCAAAGGACTTTTGCAATGTTGAAAGGTGCTCTGAAATTTCCCCCTTGATTTTGTCAGGCAGTGATCCTTCAGTGCTTCATTCTTCACCAGATATTACAGCTTCATTCAAGAGTGGAAAGTTGGCCAAGTTGGACATTTCTAGTCGTCGTTGGAATAGTGGCACTTTTTTAAGGAAGGCTTGCAATCTCTCAGTAGAAACCATTACAGTTACAGCAGGTCCTTGGAGAGATGGTAAAGATGTCAGCCAGGTATGCCATGTAATGAATGAAATTTGGACAGTCTAAACTTGTCAGCAAGGTCACTCTCTTTTTCTCGCAAGAAAATGGCAAGCTCCACTCTCTGTTCTACTAACCGAGAAAGTATCCGTCCACTGGACAACTAGCGCACCTCAGTGTGGTAGAGCAGAACTTCATGCTCAGAGACCACCTCCTGACAGAACAACTTGAAGAGGCAGTGGTTCAAGGCATATGAGCGGATAAAATTTACAACTTGGACTGCAATAGAAAGAACTGACTTCAAGGTTGGAGGTAGAGTTTTGCATGCCAGGGCCTGACGATGAAGGATACAGTGTGACAATATCTGGAACTTCTTTCTTTACCAGTGCTGAAAATCCTGACTTATTACCGAGCATGAAGGGAGCACCACCTGTGCAAATTGAAGAAATTCTTGAAGTCCAGTCAAACTGGTTTTCAGTGAAGAATGCCCTGACTAGCTGCAGTACATCAGCAGCTTTGGTAGTAGCTAAGAGTGGCTTACAAAAGAGAAATTCCTCCTTCAGCAATCCACTGTGAACATATCTCAGAAATAAAGAATCTGACTGCATTGTGCTATATCAGTGGATTCATCCACCTGCATGCTAAATGGAAAAGTACTGCTTCTCATCTTACACAAGACTTGATCCAGAATGTCTGCAGCCATGTCACTAATCCTCGAATGAATAGTGTCATTGGAAAAAGGAACTTTCTCAACGTGCTCCCTCTGTTGGTGACCACACATCAGTTCCGCCATCTCCAGAGCACAAGGCTTCACCAAAGTTCTCCAATGGTGTGGGGTTTCTTGTTCTTTGCAATAAGATATGCAACCTTAAATGATGTCTTCTCCAGTGCAGGTTTCTGTGACAAAGAAAATCCAAGCTTGGGCAAGGTACCTGAGGTGACGAATCGAGCTCTCTTCTGCTTGAAGACCTCAACACTGTCCTTGGATTTGGATGGATGGACTTTCTCCAAGTGCTCTCGGAGTCTAACGAGCTTCATGTTGTCATTGCACAGGATTTTTCCACAGAGGAAGCACTGAGGCTTTTGTGTTTCATCTCTCTCTCTCTTTTTTATTATTTACTAACGATTTTTAGGGGGTGATGATAATCGGAAAGTCGTACCAGTCACAGGCAATTTTTGAACTGACGAAGTTGATGTTTTTAATGACCGGAATTGGATGCTCAACTCAAGATTTTAGGTTTCAATGACGAATAATGGCTTACAATTAACGTTTTTAAGGCCTTTGCAGCAAACCGAGCAATGAAAGTGAAGGAAAAAAATCCAAACGTTTACATCATTATTATTATTATTATTATTTGTTCACTTATATAGCACAGTACCCCAGCCAACAGCTTGGGCTCACAGCGCTTTACAAACATATTCAACTACTACATAAAACACATAGCACTCTAAATCTTCCTAAACATAATTACACACACAAAATTTATATAAATGTTAAGAAATGGACGCATCACCATCATAGACTGTTAATTTGATGGAGCAATCCTTAGCGAAACAGGAATGAAGATCCTTGCTTATGGTTTACATTTTCAGATTATCAGTTTTTCTTTATTTTTTTCTTCTCCTTTTTCTTTTTTATTTTCTCTGAATGGTTCATGCACCCCCTGGAACCTTCTCATGCACCCCTTGGGGGTGCATGCACCACTGGTTAGGAACCCTTGCTCTAGCACAAAAATTAACATGTTACATAGAGATAAATAAAGATAATATAAAAATTCATTAATTTAATTACAGTACATGCGATCGATCTGAAATTTTGATACACCAGTTTTATCATCGGCAATAGTCTGCCTGCAAAATTTCAGTTCGCTAGTACTAGTATACGAGAAAGTTGGTTAAAAATCGATCCAAGGTTTTTTTTGGCAAGCAAGGCCGCAAATAGACGCCACTTTTTAATATAAAGGATTTAATTTTAAAAAAAAACGTTAAAAAAACAAGTTTTTTTTTACTATAAATTCTTTATATACGAAACATAACTAAAAGAATGCAAAATTTCAGCTCCCTAGCTTACCAGGAAGTAGGTTAAAATCGATCCTAAGTTTTTTCGGCAAGGGCTCAGACACCACAAGTTAATATAAAGGGTTTAAAAAGGAGCTTATGTATAAATCTCTATGTAGCAGATGTTTCGTTAAAGCAAGCAAAGATTCTTCACACTTTATTTGTCATGTCTCTGACAATGTTACACTTCACCGATCCGAGTTGGTGAGTAAAACGAGACAACGATTTCAATGTGGCAAGAATGTCACCGACATTAGTACCTACGTCACACCATCGGCAGAGTTGTGGTTCTCAAACCACTGAGACATTTGGCATCACACGGTCACCTTGTGCATGACGGGCGTTCACAAGCCGCTAGGCATTCATGAAAATTTCCCGACACTCTCTAGTTTTGGACTGTTTCAATCAAAATTTATTTCTAGAAATTTATATTACTTCTAAAATTCTCATAGACATCAATTTTATTTTGGAAAATTCTAAATATTGGTGGACTACTCTGTGTGTTTGTCAATTCTGGTTTTATTCATACGCTGTTTCAGTGGCAGGTTTCAGTGACTAAATACTTTCATTTACAACTCAATGTGTGGAGATATATATGCAGTGTTTCACTAACATCATCATCGTCATCATCATCATCATGCCCTGTTTAAATGCCTTGTTTATTGGCTAAAACAACTGTTTCCCATTGAGTTTGAAGACGGAAAACAACCTTTGAAATGACAAGCGAAGATGGATCTTTAAACGTTACTCATTTTCTTTCAAAACGCAGAAACGTGAAAGATCTCTTAAACCCTGTCTCTTTTGGCTGAAACTTTCATAGACAAACCACACCTAAAAAAACTGGCAAATTTCGTTGTAAATCTAATTGTCTAATACTAAAGAACATAGACCATATCTTGACTAACGGCTCATAGGTTGTAGTTCTAATAGACATAGACCGCATCTTGAAGTCTGTTTTTTTGTTGTTGGTACAACTGACAGACTAAGAGTTGGTCGAGTTGTATGCCGCTGAGACTAGGACCAGTTGTATGCCACTGAGACTAGGACCAGTTTTATGCCGCTCAGACTAGGACCAGTTTTATGCCGCTCAGACTAGGACCAGTTGTATGTTGCTGAGACTAGAACCAGTTGTATACCGCAGAGACTAGGACCAGTTGTATGTTGCTGAGACTAGAACCAGTTGTATGCCGCTGAGACTAGGACCAGTTTTATGCCGCTGAGACTAGGACCAGTTGTATGCCGCTGAGACTAGAACCAGTTGTATGCCGCTGAGACTAGGACCAGTTGTATGCCACTAAGACTAGGACCAGTTGTATGCCGCTCAGACTAGGACCAGTTGTATGCCGCTGAGACTAGGACCAGTTGTATGCCACTAAGACTAGGACCAGTTGTATGCCGCTCAGACTAGGACCAGTTGTATGCCGCTGAGACTAGAACCAGTTGTATGCCGCCGAGACTAGGACCAGTTGTATGCCGCCGAGACTAGGACCAGTTCTGTGCCGCTGAGACTAGGACCAGTTGTATGTTGCTGAGACTTGGACCAGTTGTATGTTGCTGAGACTAGAACCAGTTGTATGCCGATGAGACTAGAACCATTGCGCTCCCCCAACTTGTCATCAAAAACACGAATAAATCTTATGTTCACTTAAATTTCCTAGGAATTATCTCCTGCTTTAATTTCAGCAGCCAAGTGTCATCAGCAATTTTAAGAACAAGAAATATAAAAATATAGATTTCCTGTTTCCTTGTTAGTTACTTTCAGCATCTGACAACGATTTTATAATGTCATGTTTCTGATGACATCACGTGATATGGCACAGGTCAAATTTTCTTCATAAAAATTGTTTAAAAGTGTAAATCGATGCTATCCCTGGAGTTTAACTATCAGCTGTAAAGTTTAATGTTTTCTTTTTTTTTCCTTTTCAGTTCTCCACGAGTCAGTCTCACTTCTGATATCATCGCGCGTACCAAGATAGCTGACTTCAATTTGAAGAATTCAAAAAGTGGAGAATAAAAAAAACGAAACAATAATGTGAATGGCACTCGAGCCACCACCCAACGGTCTGCTGTTTTTGTGACGTAATGGGAGGGGGCGCTCAGTGTTTAGATGCACGAGCAGACGTGACGGGGACAGAGAACAAAAGAATGATTACATGTCTGTGTTCGTTGGTTGTCCCACTAGCGGCAATCAATGACACGACAATTTACCCTCGTTGTTGAGACGGAGAAATTTATGCAATGAAAACAATGGGTGGCTCTTGAGTCCAATTTTACATTAAATTTTATGTTGAAAGAAAAACAGCAAAAACAAAGAATGGGCTACAGCGGAGATTGAAAGGACGCTATATATAGAACTTACATGACGCGCCTTTGGAGTCATTACTTTGATAGAATATCGGTGAGTGGTTTAGGGTATCTAAACGCAGATTTTCAGAGTTTGAAAACGCATTAATTCAGCAATTATATATTTTTGTAGCAATGATTTTCTTTGGATTTCCGTGTCAAGACACCAATGGGAATACTAGATCTCCAAGCATGAGACTCGTCGACTAAAGTATTGCTTCAGGGAACGTGTGAGATTACAGGAAGTTTTTGGAGCAAAAAAAAATGAGAAGTTCGACTTAGCTCCGTTAAGGAAAAAGTTGTGATCAACTTCATGGATCTTACAAATAGTTGTGTAAGTGTGGCTCACTCAGCATGTGCCTGGAGTTCAAGAAAGAGTTTACATCTCACTTAGAATTGTACAACACGAAACATAAACAGTTCGAGCTTTGACAATCTGTGACAACCTGGCAGAAGAGGTTTCTGGGATCGGAACCCCAACCCATCATGGAGTCGGAGCCCGTCAATTTTTTTTTAAACGACTCCAGAAGAAGAAGGTCGTGGTGGCGATCTCCGCCCAAGACTCGGGTGTCCGACACCACAAGACCACTGGACCCTTGGTCCAAACTTGACCAACAGGACAGTGTCAGCTCGTCGACTACGTCATGGTCATCCTTCTCCATTTCGTTATTATCGCCATCCGCATCACCCCATAGAGAAGTTTGCGCGACCAGCCCCGGATGTTTCTAGTGTGAGGAGTGAGAGCACCGTCCACGCGCTGAAACACGATACCTATCCCGGAATAGTATTGAATATAAAGCTTACTGTCCAACAGAATGACTCAGAATCGAATACCTTGGTGAACACAGAAAAGGAGTCGTGCATGTGTCGTGGTGCTGTTAAAACAAACGGCTTCCCGTGCGTTAAAGCAAAGCCGGGTCGACGTGAAAAATCAAATAACTGCATCAAGAAAGGAGATCCCGCCATATCTGGGGTAATCACAAAAGGGCTGTCGCACAAGCACGGACAAAATGTCTAGCCACACAAACGGCAACAAACCAAACGCAACCAAAACACCGCCGGCATACCTGGGTGCAACATCTGCGGTCAAAACTTCGTCGGAATCTCGGTACCTGGACGTGCCGACGGAGGAATACGAGCAGATAGAGAGCTGCGAGACGCGAGGGCTGAAACTAACGTTCAGAAGGCGCTCCACCGAGAGGTCCCACGTCCAGACCACCGAGAGGTCCCACGTCCAGACCACCGAGAGGACCCACGTCCAGACCACCGAGAGGTCCCACGTCCAGACCACCGAGAGGTCCCACGTCCAGACCACCGAGAGGTCCCACGTCCAGACCACCGAGAGGTCCCACGTCCAGACCACCGAGAGGTCCCACGTCCAGACCGCCCAGGGAAACTCATCTAAATTCCAGACGGACATTCCTAAACTCATCGTTCAGAAGTGCAGGTGTCCGCACGGGTACAGTCTGCAGAACAGCAAAAGAGGGGCAAAGTGCGGGTGTCTAGCTGGCACAGCTGAGAGAAGTGAGCGCATTTCACCACCTGCGGGGTCAAAGGTCAAGGAAAGGAAGCGTGAAGCCGTGAAAGAGAGGCGCCACGAGGAATTCGGTCGACCGACGCTGAAAAGGGCGCCAAAACTGCTGAAACGAAGTGTTTCAGAAACAACGGCAACCAAAGTGGGAAGTCGTGATTTTGAGATCCATGTCTCTCCCACGTCAATGGCGCCTGCTCCTTCACGCAATAAAAACGATTTGGAGTTGGCAGTTAGTCGTAGTCATGTTAAACTAATTGAACAAGTGAATGGAGAGAGAGATTCGCATAACACGGCAGCAGTGTTTGAGAAAAAACCACTGACATCTTCTTTTCTTCCAGCTGAGGAAATTTCTCTAAAACGACAAGAATTCAATTCACAAAGTCGTGAAGATGAAAATGTCGCTTCTCACTCGTCCATCGGTCTCAAAATAACAAGACCTGATGTTATGGATGTAAACCTCAATCCTTTTGATGCAACGAAAGCCTTGATGGGTACCACAGAACCGTTTTGTGAGAACCCTGCAGACAAACAAAGTCTCCAGGATAAGTGGCACCAAGAAAAACATTTCATTGACGACAAGAAGCCATTTTGTGAGGATTTTGACATCGGTTTGAGGACCGCTGCTGAGCAAGAGAAATGTGAAAATAACGAGCGTTGTTTATTTTCTGCTACTGTAGCTGCTTCTACGCCCGAACCAGACAAATCAAATAGCGAGGTCAGTGTCGAGGGGTATAACGCTGTGTGTCACTTTCCATCATATAATGACAATCCGATTTTTCCTTGCGATCTTAAGAACTCCACGTTTAAAAAAATGGCAGACCAACACATTTCAAAGGTCTTACAGCCGTCAGTCAGTAACTTTCCCAGTGAAGTCATTTCGTCCAAGCTCTCGTGTGGTGAGCACTTCGGGCCGAAGTTTAAACGATCCGACAGCGCGCCCCCTAGTGACAAAATGTCGATCTTGTTAACACCAATGCAACCTCTGCCCTTTCTAAGTCCATCTCCTCGCCATTCCAACCTGCGTCAGAATCAAATCTTAGCGCTCAACCAAGTTTTTGCAAACGTTTCAGGCCTGGAACCCGAACGTTCAAAGTCATCCCCGCCAATTTGCTCGGAAGTTCATGACACTTCAGAATCAAGTGCAATCAAATCGCCTGTGGTGATTCTTGACCGCTTACCTTCTCCTGTCATAGAGTTGTATTCGTCGCGAAGTTATTCAGGAATCTATTCCAATTCATTTTCTTCCTCTGACATTTATTCGGATTCTAAATCTAACAGCGGCGAGTCAACGAGGGTAGGGAATGAAGATCAAAACTCCGATTGCGAGGACTCTGGCGAGGGCTCAACTTATTCCGACTTTGATAATCACAACGAAACGTCAGGGAAACTGAAGTTTACGTACAGGAAGGTGACTCAGAGGAAAAAATATCACATTAAAAGTAGGACGAAATCCTCAGATAAGAAGAAACAGATTGATGGAGGGGAACCGTGCCGTGAGCTTTTGAACAGCATTAGCATAGAAGACTCAATGTCTCACACAGGCCGGAAGCGTTACTCCAGAGCCTCCAAACGAGCGATTCGTTACGTCGACGATGACGATGAGTATGAAGACAAGCCCAACGCCTCAGTGAGGGCCAAACTCACGTCCGTACCGACGTCTCTCGTGGAAGGAAGCGAACTGGCCAGCGTGGGTAAAACCAACGAGATCAAGAAGAGGGCCATTGCCCCCACCGTGGATCATACGTTTAAACCTAAAACCAAGAAAGCCAGTAAGAAAGTTGGTCGTGACGACGTCGCACATGAGCCAGCCGATGACTTGGTTGATCCTAGAATCAGATCCATGTCGTCGGCACTGCTCCACGCATGTCACACCAACACGACAGCCGAGAAAATCGCCTTCAGAAAGAAAAAAAATATCCGCGGTTTACGAAGTCTGTTGTCGAAAAAAAAGTACACCAACAAGTGCAGCCCAGCCGTTGCTAAAATTAGGAGGAAATTTTCTCTGAACCAGCTTAGCGTTCGTAACACAGTTGCTTTGTCCGTAGGAGAGGAATTTGCTTTCAATTCGGAATTACAAGGAAATTCACATGAAGTTCGGTTCAACTATGAAGAGCGTGGTAATTCTGAAGTTGCTTTGCCTTGCACAAAACTTTCTTCCGTTGTAACTGATCATAAACAACACAATAGGGAGACACGCGTGCTCTTAGAAACGTCCTCAGAGCTAGTGTGTGATCCACAGAGACTTCATCACCAGTACAGGAACTTGTTTGAGTCCGATGTATTCAGATCTTCATTCGGTCCAGAGAGGAAGTCATCGAACTCTGTGTCAGTCGATGATGAAAAGCGTCAAACAAACCAAGAGTCCTGTCCCTTCCAGCGGATGAAAAACTCGGGGCGGCCGTGTAGAGATATCATCAGGGGACGAGGATCTGTCGAGAGCTGTGCTGACAGTGTGGTCGGCGATATTTCTGAACGATCTCAGGCGTCGACCTGTTGTGCTAGATGCACGTGCTTGTGCTTACGTTTGGGCAAGAACAGAGTCAATAAGAAATTAAGCAGAACAGATGAACAGCAATCAACGTTAAAATATCCATGCAGCCCAGTTTATTCAGGCGTTGTGGAGACGTCGGCTGTCAAAGTGACCAAATCTGCAATGAAAGCAAACGATGAAATGGGGCTAACGCTCACCAAAGGTAGCGGAAAATTAAAATCCTGCAATACAGGGCTAACTCTGGTTGAGTCCGCCCTTGACTTGTCTGGTAAACCGCCCCTGCACTCGCCCATTCATCCAGTCGTTCCAATAAAGAAGGAGACGTTACAAGTATTCAGAGAAGAAGCTGACTCAGCGAGTCTACAGAAAACTTTAATCAAACTCGAGCGTGCGTCGGGGTGCACGAGGGATACTTCTGGAAATGAGACCAAACTCACTGTCTCGGGAGGTCATGAAGAGATTGTCAACGTGGCAAAAGATACTGACCTCATGGCGTTGGACTATCTCACGAGTGAAGGTCAACAAGGGTCTACGTTTAACGATGAGAAGATAGGCCAAGCGTCGGTGTCGGCCAAACCTCAGGTTAAACAAGGTCAAAAAGGTCATATCGTTTGGAATCTTATGGCTTCCGATATCAAACAAATGCCTTCTTACCTTTCGGAGACGTCGAAATCTGAAGCGATTTACGGAAAAATTCTCCCGAACACGACTTCGGAGCCATCTGAGCTCAAGAGAGATGACAAGAACGATAAGACCAAACTCTGTGCAGCTAAAACTGATGTGTTCGCTCCGAATAAAGAGTCCATGCCTCATCTCGCAGCCAACTCTGTCATTAAATACTCCTCCAGCAATGGCTCGGCCGCTCCTCTCATCATGCGCGCACACCACCCCTCCCCCGTGGAGCAAACTAAACCGCCCAAGGATCATCCCACCACGAGGTGTCCCGTCTCCAACATCCCACCGCTAATCTTGAACAAACCGTTGTTCATACAAATCTGCCAGTCGCCGGATAATTCCGACTACGGGTCTCCACCTTCTCTGACGGAGTACTCCTCTACGACGTGGCTGCACCCCCAGAACTCTGGCCAGAGACACGCCCTCAGCCGTGACCTCAACACGGGCAACAACAACAACAACAGCAGCACGCGGTCGGAAGCTGTCAAAACTGAAGACCCGCATCTAACGGCTCAAGATGTCTTATCGCAGGGCAAAGGTCGGGCGTTAACCGAATCTCTCCGGATATCAACATCAGAATGTCATCTCCCCAACCCACCCTATCTCGCAATACCGAGAATGATCGTGACGTCACCGTCGGACACGCCTCCCCCGAGCGCTGCATCTTCCTCGTGTAGTTTCATAAGCACGGCTCCGTCTTCGGGGCATCTTCAAAGAGGCGCGTCTCGATCATTTTCACCATTTAGATTACCGTCAAATCCCATAAGCCCTTATAAGAGCCCGTCAAGGTACAATAACGACGGTGAACACAAATGCCTCGTGGATAATCCCTCGCCACGTGGCTGTGAGATTAGCCACGACAAATCTCCCCACAACTGGGTCTCTCCGAATGGCCTGCGGTGCATGCATAAAACGCAAGCCAGGAGGGTGAAGGCCCCCCTCCCCGCCGCTCATAATGGCCAAGACGATGGAGATAGCGGCGATAGTGATTCAACACTGCTCTACCCTACGGCATGGAAACGAGGATACTGCTGCAAGTCCACGATACACAGCAGACGTTCCTCCCTCGGCGTGTCCTCAAACGGGATCAGCGAGTGCTCCTCGAACAGTGCGTTGAACAGTCCTAACTTCAGACACGAGGACAAGCTCCACGCCATGATGTCGCCGTCCAGTCGCAGCCTGGAGAGGAGGCAATGCGACCTTTCGACCATGGTTTCCGATCTGAGGGCGACCATTTCGAAAACGAAAGCCATGAAGAGAAGCAGAAGAACAAATTCATTCTCGGGGGACAGCCAACCGAAGCTCATACAGCAGGATACGGACATGAAACCCCTGACGTCACGTCCGTCTTTTGAAAGATTCATGTCCGTGGAGCCGATGTTGGACAGCGACACGCCGTACGCGACGGTCACCAAGGGAATGGACGGTCAAGATGACGCCAGAAGGGACGACTTCGAGATGATGCGCTTTGTCTCCGGCCTTCCCCTTCGCTCTAACCTCTGCCCCCTGACCGGAAGTGTTTCTTCCGCCAGCCTGGCCGAAACGCAAATCTACGGGCTGGACTGCTCTCTCAAACCGGATACCTCCGGTTTTTGCCGGCCTCAGAAAGACAACGCCCCCCAAACTCAGATCAAAACTGAGGAGGACCACAACACATCTGACGGGGCCCGGATCCCCGCCACATCTAGTGACGCCCTGAACGCCAAGACCGAGTCTTCACGGCACGAGCCCCGTATGAGCCTCACCGAAGCGCAGACGAATGATTCGGACAGTGACGAGCGTCCTCTTGTCGTCATCGAAAACGCCGAATCCGACGAAGTCATCGATGGGAACGAGGCGTACGAAAAAGTTGTCTCCGGGATGTACCGACTACCCACGGGACCAGTCGTGAAAACGGGCCGCCGGGGGGCGAAGAGACCACGAAAAGACAGAGGGCTGCGGATATCTGTTCGGTCATTACTGAGCCGGAAGCCGCCAGGTAGAGGCGGCCAATGTAAGGTGTCTCGGGACAAGTTTCATTCACTGAGGCGGAGGTCGGTGAAAACATGTGGGAAATGTGCGTGTGATCATTCGACCGTGAAATCGAAACGCGGGGCCAGAAATTCTCGTAGTAGAGGGAAAGGACGGGTCGGTGTGGACAACAGGTGCTCGTGTTTTGGTGCTGATGACGTCAGCCCGCAGCCAGGTAAGTTTCCGTTTGTTGTTGTTCTCTACAACAGGTGTGTGATGACGCTGCAGCTGTGTTGGTGCTCACTGAAGCAGCGGAGCGTGTCCGTGCTTCTGTAGTGTGTGTGTGTGTCGGGAAGAGTTGGGGGGGGTGTTCATGAGTTAATTCAATGAAAATCAAAACAACAAAACAAGTCTGTCACTGTCCCTGTCACTGGTGTGACCTGATTAACCCACTGGCTAAATCTTTAGCCTCATATACATATTATAAATTTAAAAAAAAATTTAAAATATTTTTTTAATATAAATTCTGAGCATGTACGCAAGTGTTGCATTTTGAACAATTAAGAATTGTATTTACAAGTCCCGAAACTGTGCGAGAAATGATATACATGTTGTCCATAGTTATCTATCACACGCATTTGAGGTTAACATGTATCCTTACAGACCGTACACACATGTGCTATGTTCATATCTACCCTCATAGTACACATTTGATGTGTTCATATCTACCCTCATAGTAAACATTTGATGTGTTCATATCTACCCTCATAGTACAAATTTGATGTGTTCATATCTACCCTCATAGTACACATTTGATGTGTTCATATCTACCCTCATAGTACACATTTGATGTGTTCATATTTACCCTCAGTGTACACATTTGATGTGTTCATATTTACCCTCAGTGTACACATTTGATGTGTTCAGATTTACCCTCAGTGTACACATTTGATGTGTTCATATTTACCCTCAGTGTACACATTTGATGTGTTCATATTTACCCTCAGTGTACACATTTGATGTGTTCATATTTACCCTCAGTGTACACATTCGATATGATCATAATTACCCCAACAACCAGTGCACACATTCTATATGTCAATGGACCAAGTTTAACTACAAAATGTTTACCGTTTTAAATGCTTCGCTTGTCATATAACTATCAAATATAGTTTCAATACCCCACTTAACATATAAGTATGTGTGTTATAGTTTAATTACTTCACTTTTCATATAACTATTAGATAAAGTTTTAAATACTTCCCTTCTCATATAACTATCATATTTAGTTTTAAATACTAAATTTCACCCATAACTATCACATATCGTTTTAATACGTAACATCTCATATAACTAAATCATACAGTTTTTAAATTCTTTACTTCTCTTATAGCTATAAAAAAAGTCTTATAACTTCCACTTTCTTTTTCCTTGAATAATTCAGTGTAACTCACACAAAGGAAATAAAACCTATTAATGTCTATCAAATATGTTTAACAAATTAAATGAATGGCATGTAAATAATCTTTGGCAGGAAAAGCGGAGACTGAATCAATTGAACAAATGAATGAATGAAGTGCACTGTGTTTTATTATTCCTTTTGTATACCAATATTTTACATTATACTTATTAGCTATCAAACAATATTTATTTTACAGCCCATTGTTTGATTCAACTGCATGTTTGGTTTTCATTTAAGTTATATTTTAAAAATAGTTAATCGGCAAGTGACAACCAATGTGTATATTTATATTAAGACATAGTAAAACAAGTTAGCTGCAGTGGCGTAGCTAGAACTTTTGCTGCCCGGGGCGGTCTCCAATTTGCCGCCCCTTTTAGGGGCCATACTTAAATGACATTAAGTACGAGACAAACATTTGTGACGAGGGGTGTGTTTTTAAGAAATCTGACGTCACGTCAAAACGCGCAACTTTAAATAAAATTTCCACTTAAATATTTGCTTACTGACACTTTATTTAATGACGCTTATGTAAAACCCTTGTTACGATATTACACTAAAAACATACTTAAAGGACAAAAATTCGATTTGAAACAATCTCATTTTCAAATAGGAATTACGGCTTTTGTGACGTCATATTGGAGAAGAGGTCTAAGTTTTTGTGACGATGTTTGACACAAGGGGAGGGGGGAAAAAATCAGTCAAAATCGCGTGACGTCATTTAAGGACGGCCACTTAGTCGATTATATAATGTTTTTTAAAATAAATTACTGAACATGAAAAAATAATTGTAATTGAAACGAAGTAAAGGTGGGGAACATGTTTACAATTGCGTGCCATATGTAAGCAGTAATAAAAGAGGCCGCATAAGATGATATACCTATAATACACATTTATAAAAATACACGAGACCTATTTTAAAGGCAACAAGAAAGTTAATGAGGTCTCAGGTTCACAATGAGACAAAAGGAATTCCAAATTTATATCCAAAAAAACATTACCAAACAAAGAAATTTTATACATTAGTTAGAATGTAAGCATATTTATACATTTATTTTCATGATAGAACAAATCGTGTATTATGCTATCGAAATTTAGATTATTTGTAATATTTTGTTCTATGGACAATATTGCAAGATTTTGTTGTCTTAAATCGTTCATTGTGGAACGAAGATAATTTTTTATCAACTTCAGTTTGGAGAAGCTCCTTTCACAATTAGCGACTGTGATAGTAATTCTTGAAAAAATTCATTAAAAAATTACAATGTTGGGTACAGCACATTTTTCGTTGTACTTCTAGTTCTAATGATAGAACCACGTCTTCTTAATTTCCCCCAATGATATTTTTTTATCCTTCTAACTCCGCGTTCAGTTGAAATCTTCAACTCTTCACAAATTGTTTGGTTGATATAACAGCTTGTTCTATTAGCAAATCTCTTTGTTCCATTCAATGATAGGTTCCCATAAATTGAGATAACATAGAAGAGAAAAAGATTGCATTGAATTGAGTAAAATTCCAGCATCTGATCTCGTTTAACTAGTTACTTCTTCAAATGTCAACTTTTCCAAGACGCTTGAAATTTTAAAGCATGTCTTTTTAAAAATTATTTATGCCTAATGTTGTGTTTATTAACTGAGAAATTTGAATATTTATTCTTGTCATAAATCTTAATAATTTTCCATAAAATAGACGAATTCATATTATTTACACAATACTTTAAATTGATAGGCTTAACATTTTTTAACGTATAACCGTATTTATAATGAAAAACACAAATTATTCGTGCTTCTTTAATGCAATAAAAACAAAATTAATTTTTAATAACTTTCCTTACAATAATTTTCTGAAAACTGAAACAGTAATATAAATTATTACTTGCAAGTTAAACACAATATTTGAACCACCATGAATTATAGGTACTTGTTCGCGCATCATTTTTGAATGTCGAAATTCCACGTAAAAATTGTCGTGGCGATATTAATAGGACATATTATTCGGCCCACTGGTTATGTGTTTTTTGGTGGTATTTTTCTTATAAAAGCGTAATCTGTGACGTATACCACTTAATTTTCCAAACAAATTGATACATGTTTTGAGTGATTAAAAATTTTTGAACGGTTTTGAGTTAGTTATAACATCCACTCTGTAATCAAACAAATGTGCGAATCCGTTATTTAAGACTCGAAAGTTTGAGTATTTTTGTTTTACTCGGGTTTTCCCCCTTCAAAAGAAAAAGGGCGGTTGTCGGAAATGGTTGTACTTTTCAAATGCCCACAAATGCCGCCCCTAAATGAGTGCCGCCCGGGGCGCACCGCCCCCTCCGCCCCCCCCCCTAGCTACGCCACTAGTTAGCTGTAAATGATTATAATCACAACACAAGATTCTTGTATTATTCCTTCTTCATTGTAGTGTATTTAAAGGAGCCATTATCATCAAATGGGTTATTCTAAGATAAAGGTTAATTTTTGAGTTATGTGGCGTGGAGTAGAGAAAATGGCGTCTAAAACATAATCTAAGCCACGTCATGATCATTTAATTTTTTGAATTTGACTTTCTGATACGATTTAAAAACCAACAACAACAACAAACAAAACAGCATAAAAAAAACTAACAAACAAACAAACAAACCCCAGGATAAATGTCTAAATATAGCTTCACCTAAACAATTTTGTTTGCGGCCATGTCAATACTTCCAGTATGTTGTCGTCTGTTTGCTGGGCACAGACTACGTTTAAAGGTCATGCTCTGCATCCACAGCCACTAAATTAGAAAGTATAAAGACGCTATCAAGGGAAAAATTACAAGAGAATACAAGTTGAGGGGCCGCTAAATGAAGTCGTTACAAGCCAAGGTCCATTACCCACCCCGCACAAAAAACACATTGAAATTATTTAAAAAAACCATCAAGCTGTGTAATGGTAAACTTCTACCAATCTGTGTAATGGTAAAATTCTACCAATCTGTGTAATGGTAAACTTCTACCAATCTGTGTAATGGTAAACTTCTACAAATCTGTGTATTGGTAAACTTCCATCATTTTGTGTAATGGTAAACTTCTATCACTCTGTGTTATGGTAAACTTCTATCAATCTGTGTAATGGTAAACTTATATCACTCTGTGTTATTGTAAACTTCCATCATTTTGTGTAATGGTAACATTCCACCAATCTGTGTAATGGTAAACTTCTATCACTCTGTGTAATGGTAAACTTCCATTAATCTGTGTAATCGTAAACTTCTACCAATCTGTGTTATTGTAAACTTCCATCATTTTGTGTAATGGTAAACTTCTATCACTCTGTGTTATTGTAAACTTCCATCATTTTGTGTAATGGTAAACTTCTATCACTCTGTGTTATTGTAAACTTCCATCATTTTGTGTAATGGTAAACTTCTATCACTCTGTGTTATGGTAAACTTCCATTATTCTGTGTAATGGTAAACTTCTATCACTCTGTGTTATGGTAAACTTCCATCATTCTGTGTAATGGTAAACTTCCATTAATCTGTGTAATGGTAAGCTTCCATCATTCTGTGTATTGGTAAACTTCTATCACTCTGTGTTATGGTAAACTTCCATCATTCTGTGTAATGGTAAACTTCCATTAATCTGTGTAATGGTAAACTTCCATCATTCTGTGTATTGGTAAACTTCTATCACTCTGTGTTATGGTAAACTTCCATCATTCTGTGTAATGGTAAACTTCCATTAATCTGTGTAATGGTAAACTTCCATCATTCTGTGTAATGGTAAACTTCCATCACTCTGTGTTAGGGTAAACTTCCATCAATGTATAAAATGGAAAACAACGTGGCAATAGCACAGGTATAAAATAAGCCCCACACCCCCACGGCCTTTAAACCGCGATTAATTGTCATACCGTCTTATTGATTAAAAAAAATCACGAAAATTCTACTACCAACAACTGTTGAAAAAACACCTTCAAAGTGCCTTCTTATCCCTTGGTTTATCAATTGTGAAATCTACCTGTACAAGCTAATATATTAAAGTACATGGTCTTTTTCATTTATGCGGAAAAAATAATTGATGACGTCATTTAACTGTTCATGTTTGTTGTTTGTAAATGAAACCGGAAATAAGACAATAAGTACATGTGCCGTGTTTAATTAGTTGTACAACTTTCTTGTCTATGTGCACTGTTTGATTAGTTGTAAAAGTGTAATGTACACGTATCATGTAAAAATTTGTTGTAAATCTTCTGTGTACATGTGCACTGTTTTATTAGTTGTAAAACTGTAATGTACACGTAACATGTGACATTTGTTGTAAATCTTCTGTGTACATGTGCACTGTTTGATTAGTTGTAACACTGTAATGTACACGTATCATTTGACATTTGTTGTAAATCTTCTGTGTACATGTGCACTGTTTTATTAGTTGTACAACTTAACCATAAAAAATAACGTAATTTCACTTTTTGGAACACTTTATCAACCGATGCACTTCCGACGTGTTAAACTCTACTCTCAGACATTGTGGTCTTCGTTGAGCTATTCCCCCTGGGCCATTTTGATCCACTGGTCGACCATAAAAGCCATGAACTGTGGCAGCAAATAACATGTGTTTAATTTTAAAAAATGGATTATTTCCCCGCGTTCTTGCTAGGTCCGTGATTTTCTCCCTTTTATTCGTATTACCTTTAATATCTTGACAACACAGTCTTTTCGCCGAGACCGATTCGATGTTTCGCCCGAATGGCCTCATATGATAATTATTATTGTTGCAGTGTATTATTTAGTGCGGGGTATTATTTCTATGTCTTCCTCTATCGTTTTTCTACAGACATCTCAGTTTGTTATTATATATATTAAATACCGAAATAGAACAAAACATGAGGTTTTAAGTTTAGGTTTTTAGATTAAGTTTGTTGCATGGTTAAATGTTTCACCAAAGACTGATTATTTACGTGGCTGCTATGCAAATCTCAAAATACTATCATAGGTCGCATAGTTTGTAGTATTTGAATTGTTAACAGTCATAGGTCTCATAGTTTGTTAGTATTTGAATTGTTAACAGTGATAGGTCTCATAGTTTGTTAGTATTTGAATTGTTAACAGTGATAGGTCTCATAGTTTGTTAGTATTTGAATTGTTAACAGTCATAGGTCTCATAGTTTGTTAGTATTTGAATTGTTAACAGTCATAGGTCTCATAGTTTGTTAGTATTTGAATTGTTAACAGTCATAGGTCTCATAGTTTGTTAGTATTTGAATTGTTAACAGTAATAGGTCTCATAGTTTGTTAGTATTTGAATTGTTAACAGTCATAGGTCTCATAGTTTGTAGTATTTGAATTGTTAACAGTGATAGGTCTCATAGTTTGTAGTATTTGAATTGTTAACAGTCATAGGTCTCATAGTTTGTAGTATTTGAATTGTTAACAGTGATAGGTCTCATAGTGTTTAGTATGGGGCCGTCCATAAAGTACGTCACGCTCCAAAAAGGGGGGGGGGTGTAAGAAAGTGTGACAGTTTGTGACAAGGGGTGAGGGGGTCAGGCCATGTGTGATGTCAGACATTTATTTTTTAAATAATTTTTTTACTAATTTATTTTAAATATTTTTTAGTAAAATTTAAATAGCTTTAAAAATGATTTTCAAAAATTTTGTGAAACATTTGAATTAGATTTATGTCAAAATATCATGAAATGCGAATCTCCTGAATGCGTTGTTCATAAATCTGAATTGGATGCAGCAGGACTAATATAAGGATCAGGAATGGTTTGACAATCATGTTCGCAACAGCTAATATTTCACTCAACTTGTGAAATATCAGGACATAAAATGTTGCTACAAAGTACGAAGCTCATACTTCAACGTTTTACCTTCGAGATTCTTTTTTCCTCTAATCCCAATCAACCAAACAACTGATGGACTTAGAGCTTCAGAAAGACTAGATGCAGATTCTCATAAGGTTCCTTCCTTGTTTGTTGCACAAACTCTCAAATTTGATGACATTATGCCAAAATCAACAGCAGTTTTCAAAGTACAGCCATATGATTACCAGCTTATTTGATCGACTTTGCAAAGTAGGTCACTTATATATTTGCCTCACAAACAATGTTGAAGAAACATACAAAACAACACAGACCTGGGGCTCAGGAGAATGTGCACAAGGAGAATCAACTTAGATGAAACGCATCCGTACTTTGAGAATCGCTTCTAGAAGGCAAAGAGAACCCATGGCAGTTATTGCCATAAGAGAAAATACACATACAGAGGCTGTTGAGTGGCTAGATGAGGACGAGTTGATCTGTCTGCAACTATCGTTACAGGCTCCAGGAAACGATGATGGTAAAAGATCGATGTCAGTCATAGCTATGGATGAACACTTCACTTCAACTTGGTAAGATGATGTCCAGTGAATATTTTTGAATTAAACATAAGTCACAGGACCATACTAAACAGATTCAATATAGCACATGAGTTTGTCACATAATTTGTCAATCTAGTCTTTTTTTTTAAATAGTTAAATTGTTTTGTTTCCTTTTTATTATTTAATCACTGGGTTAGGACAAGTTTCGCTAATCTACTTCTTATCTTGTGTCAATAGATTGCATAATCGGAAGATTATATAAAACTTGACCTCAACCATTGTAAATGAAAGGTAGCAGATAAATGATGTGTATTATAAAATTGAAAAGTCTAATTTTTGCAATTTTTGTTTTCAAATTCGATCTAGATTGAGTTACTGTTTCATTGAATAACTGTGACAACTGTTGACAATTAACTATTCTATTATTAAAGTCATTTTAATAATCTGATAGTTCTTTTAAGTAGGGGTGTACCGGATTTCGGCTCCTGCTCCAGAAAATCCGGAATCCGGCTATTTTTAAAAATCCGGCTCCGGTTCCGGCAGGATTTCTCTTCATAAATCTGGCTGGCCGGTAGAGCCCTAATTTATATATATTCACAATGGCTCTGCAAAATCCGAAATCCTGCCATTTTAAAAAATCTGACTCGGGCTGAAGCCGGATTTCACTGCATAAATCCGGCCAAATGGATTTCAAAATTTTGAATCCGGCACATCCCCACTTTAAAGTGGAAATTTTATATTTTAATACAGTTTAATAGTGAAGTGTGTTTTAAGTATTGAATTAAATATTTTAATTAGGTGTTAATTTAAATTTTTAAGAAAATGTGACGTACTTTGTGGGGGGTCAAAATGGTCAAAAATAGCGTGACGTACTTTATGGAAGGCCCCTATGTAAATTGTAAACAGTCATAGGTCTCAGTGTTGTCAGTATACTAATAAATATTATACTAAAAGTACATTTTTTTAGATTACCGTTTATACTCGTTCGCAAGCCGCAAGCCGCAAGCCGCAAGCCGACCTTTTTTGGACAAAATCTAGGGGGAAAAGTGGGGGGGGGGTCGGGGGTCGGCCAGTGCTGTTAACTCAAGGTGCCAAATTTTCCCAGGCATGAGTAAAAAAAATTCTCAAATTAGACTAAAAATTCCCAAATGCATGAAATTCTATTGGCGAAGAAATCTCAAATATTCCAATATTTAAGGCCAAATCCTCATAAATTCCCATTTCTATAAATTTGCCTAGTTTGGCTTTAAAAAAAAACTCCCATTCCCAGGAGTTAACAGCACTGAACGAACGGGCTATAGAACGAGTATATACTTACGGTAATTTTCTTGAAGACATAATGCACAACCTGAAATAAAATAAAAAATGAATACAAATATAGAAAGCAAAACTTGGATGGCTTGTGTTTGTGCGTGTCTGCTTGCCAGGAATGGTGTTCTATTAAATTTATCTCACTCCCAAATCAGCCGGAGGGTTTATACTTAGAATACACAGTCTTTATTGTCGTTGACACTTGGCATACACAGTCTTTATTGTCGTTGACACTTGGCATACACAGTCTTTATTGTCGTCGACAACATGTTACAAATTATTCTATTAAATATTGTCCGTATTGAAAACAACAAAAATTTAGCATTTGCTGGACTTGAGCCGCTTCCCTTTCGATTGCAAATTGCTCTATTCCCAACCAATGTTCCCTCTAAGATTCGTTGGTCTGTATGCAAAGTAAAAAAACAACAACTCGTGAGCAAAGTTGCACATCATCCAATCTTTTGTGCAAAACTTGCTGCGCGGTAATGCTAAACTACTGTGCGGCATTGGTCATATATCGGCGCAGCCGCGCAGCTTAAATGGAACATTGCCCCCAACTCACGCCAAATTGTTTCTTAAAAATTTACTTTAGTGTTTATCAAATGAGTAAAGTGCTTGTCTGCTAATATGAAGGTAGTCGATTTAAAAATAACAATATAATGTAAACGAAATAAATAAATATTTTTGTCGCTATTTTCATAAAATAAAACTAATACAGAGTGATTAAACAAACTTTTGATTTTATTTTACATGATATTAAAAGTCCCCCCCCCCACCTCACTATTTGAAAACTTCAATAATCGATTAAAAATAGTGCGAGCTTAAGAATATATATAATATATATATTAAAATATTGCTATTGGTCTTTTATATTTTAATAAATTATACAACATTTTTTATAGTGTTTTCTGATAAATTCAAGAATCATTCAATTATTTAACCGATGACTCATTGCAGTTGAGACATAACTTAGACGAAGAATTACTTTATTTGAGGCATGACACTATCTTATCTTCTTATCGTATCTGTTACAGACGCTCCTTCAATACAGAAGATTATTGCGTCCTACCCTTATCCATGGTTTATTTCTAGTCTTGCATTTTATTAGAATTTTAAATGTTTATTGAATTCTATAGAGCAACGGTGGCCAAACTGAGTCTCGCGAGCCGCATGCGGATCTTTTGGGCTCACATAGCGGCTCCCGAAAAAAAATAATGAAATTAAAACTTTTTCTTTTAAACATATATATATAATATTAAAATAAATGCTTTCTTTAAAAAAATCAAACAAATGTTTGAAAATGATTAGGACTTGATCTAAACTAAGATAAAGCAAGCTTGCTTTGTTAAAGTCTGGTATGTGTAGACACTAGCAGACACTAATTTCTACATTTCAGCAAAGAAGGTGTCACTTCAACTGAGGCAAGTTATGCCATCGCTTGAAATATTGCTCGTGCTAAACGAACTTATTATTATTTTCAAAAAGGGAATTTTTGTATTGCGACTTGGGTCATTGTGACCCATAATGCTTCAATGCTGCCCTCGACAACTTTTTATATTATTAAAATGGCTCTCACTTACTACATGTATGGCCACCCCTGCTATAGAGTATTGAATTCCGGTCCGGACGAACGAGAATTTTTATGTGTTTGTTCTTTTATACGGAATAAGAATCGTTTTTTGTATATATATATCTATGTCTATCTGGGGTTTTTATTATATTATATATGTGTTGTATTTCTAAGTTAGAATTAATTGCCTTATGGATTATGATTACTTTGCTCTTTGTTGTTCTATACTCTAGTGTTTCAAGGTTTAATGTTTAGAATAGCTATGCGGAATAACTAAGTATAATAGGGGAATAAGACGTGGCGAAACTTTAAACGGACACAGCTAACGCTTAGCGAAACTACAGACGAGCATAAATATTGTTTAGGACAGAGGTCTAGACGCACAAACGATTAAACTTTACAATAGATATAGGAGGAGATAACTATGGGTTGGGCCGTTGGGCGATATATATATATATATATATATATATATAATATATATATATATATATATATATATAATATATATATATATATATATATATATATATATATATATATATATATATATATAGATCAGGGGACTCAACTTTAGGTGTGACCCATGGTTACCATTAGACGGGGACACAGATATGGAATGAAACAACTTAATTTAGGACAGCATGATGTCATCCTGTAGATAAGTTTTCATCTATTTGTCGGACCGGATATTTCGGACACAAAAATGTAAATGTAAGTTTGTACATCTTTAGTTTGTACATCTTTAGTTTGTACATCTTTAGTTTGTACATCTTTAGTTTGTACATCTTTAGTTTGTACATCTTTAGTTTGTACATCTTTAGTTTGTACATCTTTAGTTTGTACATCTTTAGTTTGTACATCTTTAGTTTGTACATCTTTAGTTTGTACATCTTTAGTTTGTACATATATTTACAAAATGATTGAAATTATGCGAGACTATTTGATGGGATTTTAATCACTGTGTTAATTTCAAGTGTTGTTCTACTCTGTTGGGTTGAAATGTTGGTTGAAATGTTGGTTGAAATGTTGGGTTGAAATGTTGGTTGAAATGTTGGGATGAAATGTTGGGATGAAATGTTGGGATGAAATGTTTGGTTGAAATGTTGGGTCGAAATGTTGGTTGAAATGTTGGGTTGAAATGTTGGTTGAAATGTTGGGTTGAAATGTTGGTTGAAATGTTGGGTTGAAATGTTGGTTGAAATGTTGGGTTGAAATGTTGGGTTGAAATGTTGGGTTGAAATGTTGGGTTGAAATGTTGGGTTGAAATGTTGGGTTGAAATGTTGGGTTGAAATGTTGGGATGAAATGTTGGGTTGAAATGTTGGGATGAAATGTTGGGATGAAATGTTTCGTTGAAATGTTGGGATGAAATGTTGGGTTGAAATGTTGGGATGAAATGTTGGGTTGAAATGTTGGGATGAAATGTTGGGTTGAAATGTTGGGATGAAATGTTGGGTTGAAATGTTGGGATGAAATGTTGGGTTGAAATGTTGGGATGAAATGTTGGGTTGAAATGTTTCGTTGAAATGTTGGGTTGAAATGTTGGGTTGAAATGTTGGGTTGAAATGTTGGGTTGAAATGTTGGGTTGAAATGTTGGGTTGAAATGTTGGGATGAAATGTTGGGTTGAAATGTTGGGATGAAATGTTTCGTTGAAATGTTGGGTTGAAATGTTGGTTGAAATGTTGGGTTGAAATGTTGGGATGAAATGTTGGGTTGAAATTTTGGGATGAAATTTTGGGTTGAAATGTTGGGATGAAATGTTGGGTTGAAATGTTGGGATGAAATGTTGGGTTGAAATGTTGGGATGAAATGTTGGGTTGAAATGTTGGGATGAAATGTTTGGGATGAAATGTTTCGTTGAAATGTTGGGATGAAATGTTGGGTTGAAATGTTGGGATGAAATGATTCGTTGAAATGTTGGGTTGAAATGTTGGGATGAATTGTTTGGTTGAAATGTTGGGATGAAATGTTGGGTTGAAATGTTGGGTTGAAATGTTTCGTTGAAATGTTGGTTGAAATGTTGGATGGAAATTTTGGGTTGAAATGTTGTGTTGAAATGTTTCGTTGAAATGTTGGTTGAAATTTTGGATGGAAATGTTGGGTTGAAATGTTGGGTTGAAATGTTGGGTTGAAATGTTGGGTTGAAATTTTGGATGGAAATTTTGGGTTGAAATGTTGGGTTGAAATGTTGGGTTGAAATGTTGGGTTGAAATGTTGGGTTGAAATGTTGATTGAAATGTTGGATGGAATGTTGGGTTGAAATGTTGGATGGAAATGTTGGGTTGAAATGTTGGGTTGAAATGTTGGGTTGAAATGTTGGGATGAAATGTTGGTTGAAATGTTGGATGGAAATGTTGGGTTGAAATGTTGGGTTGAAATGTTGGGTTGAAATGTTGGGATGAAATGTTGGTTGAAATGTTGGATGGAAATGTTTGGTTGAAATGTTGGGATGAAATGTTGGGATGAAATGTTGGGTTGAAATGTTGGGTTGAAATGTTGGGTTGAAATGTTGGGATGAAATGTTGGTTGAAATGTTGGATGGAAATGTTGGGTTGAAATGTTGGGATGAAATGTTGGGTTGAAATGTTGGGTTGAAATGTTGGGTTGAAATGTTGGGTTGAAATGTTGGTTGAAATGTTGGATGGAAATGTTGGGTTGAAATGTTGTGTTGAAATGTTTCGTTGAAATGTTGGTTGAAATGTTGGATGGAAATGTTGGGTTGAAATGTTGGGTTGAAATGTTGGGTTGAAATGTTGGATGGAAATTTTGGGTTGAAATGTTGGGTTGAAATGTTGATTGAAATGTTGGATGGAAATGTTGGGTTGAAATGTTGGGTTGAAATGTTGGGTTGAAATGTTGATTGAAATGTTGGATGGAAATGTTGGGTTGAAATGTTGGGTTGAAATATTGGGTTGAAATGTTGATTGAAATGTTGGATGGAAATGTTGGGTTGAAATGTTGGGTTGAAATGTTGGGTTGAAATGTTGGGTTGAAATGTTGGGTTGAAATGCTGTTTAAATCAGACAATTTAATTTGCTGCTCTGCATTTTCTGAAATATGAAATGCTGTTTAATAAATAACATAAAAACTGAAATATAGTAATATGTTGTTTAACTTTACCAGACAACATTATATGCTGCTCTACTATGTATGATAATGTGGAGTGCTGTTAATTTTCTGTTTAGTGCTACCTACCACAATGTAGTATTTAAAAGCTATAGGTTAAAGTTTTCAGACCACGATGTTTCGTCACGATGTATAGGGATTTTATTTTCAAATAAAGCTTAATAAACCATTTCAGAGTTATGTGCCTTGAGTCGGTTTTGAAGTCGTTTTGGAGCTAAGGGCCACAAACCACGCGAGATGTAAAAGTTCAAAGTTCAAACACGGCCTTTCAGACTATGATGAAATGTCTGAGTAAGAGAACAGCCAGTGAGATGTTGGGAAAGAAATCTTTAAACTAATATTTTAGTCTCAAGATTTTGGGCTTTGACATGAACGATGTTAAAATTAAAAGTAAAAGTGAATTAAAATGCAATCATCCCAGGTATCAGTTTAAATTTAAAGTGTCATCTTCTTGTCTGCTAGCTAACCCCCCCCCAAAAAAAAACAACAACAACAAACAAACAAACAAAACCAACTACCAACAACAACAACATGCAACATAAAGGAACTAATTTGCAGGGAACAAATATGGGTGAGACTGCAATCAAGGCTTTAGATCAATAAATATTTGCTGTTGAAGCAGGGTGTGTATAGAGGCCTGACAGGACGGCCCAGAACGATGTTCTGTGACGTCCTGTCAGGCCTATACATACCTTGTTTTAACAACAAATATTAATTTTCAGAGGCGTTTCAGGGGCCCATCTTGATAGTTTGAAATGAGTGCGAGATATTAATTTTCTTTTAATATTAAGAAAAATATTTCAAGATTAATCTAAAGCATATTCCCCTCACTAAGTATATAGAAAAATGAATTAATGTTTGTGATTAAAAGAATAGAATATAAAGGGTAGTAAAAAAAACAAGCAAGAAAAAAACACCAGCAACAACAACAAAATTAAAATATTAGCTTATATCAACTCTACATAATAATAAAGTATGCGCTCTTCTTCTGATATTACCCCCTCTTTGACTTACATATCTATACCTATTAAAACTTTTCTAAAAATCTTACAAAGAATGGTTGGTATATACTATAAATCAGTTATGCAGGCAAAGCTTTGATACCAAGTATTGCCAGCGGAGAGATGGGTTGATGAACTTTAATTAAAAATGAGAATCAGTTTTTGAAAGTAAATTAGTAGCAGAATTGTTTGGGTGCAGATTTTAAAAAAATGTTAGAGCTATCTGCCAGCCAGGCTGTTTTAGTGAGTTACTTTGAACGAAGCTGAGCTTCCTTCTCCTTTGTCTTCATTCACAGATCACACCATGTCACTTTGTTGGAAAGGTTTTAATCTCCTTTTAGGATGAGTGGGAAAAAAGCAAAAAATCTGTTCATTTCGTAATTAAAAACAAATTAATGATCAAATAATGACAAATTAAATAAACAACTAAATGAAAAACTAAATGAACTATTAAAGGAACAAATAAATTAACTCTCTGAAAAATAATTTCCGCTATAGTTTAAATGATCAGGAACAATATTGCCTCTAAGCTTCGTTGATCTGTGTGCAAAGTATAAAAACGTGTGTGCAAAGTTGCACAGCATCTTTCTTTTGTGCAATTTTTTTCCCTCACAAAATTTGCTGCGCTGTAATTCTAAATGGCTGCGCGGCGTCGCTTAGATATCCGAGTGGCCCCAAAACCGCGCAGCTTAAAGGGGACATTGGTCGAGAATATCTTGAAATTTTGAGAATCACGATTCAACGCTTAACTTTTTTTCAAGATTTTTTTTTCAAGATTTTGTTAATGTTATTTACGTCTTATAACGTCTTGGAGGTATTTAATTAAAATTTAATCTATAAAACGTTCGCTGTTTTGTTACGTCCTGTCAGGCTAACTCATACCCTGTTTATATTATATGTTAAACATTTACTATAATTCTTTAGTACATTGAATTTAAATCTGAAAGGAAATCTCCGACTTAATTGTGAGATGCACCCCTTTTTTTTTAACGAGCAACTAAAAACATTTTTTTAAAAAAGCTGCCACTTTTTTTTGTACAAAGGGAGAAAACCGACATAAATCATTTTCACTTAAGAAATGAAGGTTATCTACCCTGGTTCAGGCCCGACATTTAACAACGCTTTCACTTTCACTAGTAATCTGGCTTCGTTATCCAGTTTTAGATCTTCACCTCGTCACCAATTAGTTTTTACACAAATAGTCTGAAAAAAACCCCATGTTTTAGCAACTTACATAACATAATAAATAAAGAGGGTAAAAATGTCTGACGTATCGTCATTTAAGACCGAACAACTTTTTTTTTCAACACAGTTATCTGTGAACGACTGACACCCTGTATCATTGGTATATTATCTCATCAGTTTTCATCATTTTAAATCTACAATTGTAAGCGTTTATTAAAGTTTTAAAACATAGTTGAGCTGGATGAATATAAATTAAATGGAAACATATCTTAACTGCAATGTCAAAATTGTCTAACTTTATAAAATTCTCTGGTGCAGGATAACTCTGAAGGAAAAGTTTGGCTTCAAAGTCTGTAACCAATTTAAAAAAAAACACTTAATTTAGTTTTCACTTATTTCAAACGCCTAATCATGCTCTGTCTTCGAACTTTGACCTCAGCTTCGGGACTTTCATCAGCTGGTCCAAGATCACGTGGTCCAAGTCCATAGTATGCCTTACGTCACATTTCAACGTTTAAGTTTTGGTCCAAGAGTGACCAGTAATTAAAAAAAAAGAATTTCAACTATCAGTTTTCTTTTATATATCCTCATATGCTCTAACATTAACTTTATCTCTTCAAATCTCTGTTTCTCCCCTCCCCTCTTATCTCTTCTCCTCTCCCGCCCTCTCCTCTCTCTCCCGCCCTCTCCTTCTCTCTCTTCCGCCCTCTCTTTCACTCTATCTCTCCATCTCCTTCTCTCTATATCTCCCTCTCCTTCTCTCTATATCTCTCCCCGTCTCTCTCTCTCTCTCTCTCTCTCTCTCTCTCTCTCTCTCTCTCTCTCTCTCTCTCAGCGTTAAGACCCGAGATGCCACCAGAATTAAGTTAATTCCATGTAGCCTTATGTTAGGTCACGTCAAACATGCCGTCATTTACATGTTTATCTTTACACCTGTTCGTCTAGTGCTTTTTGGGGCGGAAATTCTTTTGACCATAACACATGGGGAAGTAATTTGATCAGGTTTGTGGCTGCCAGGAAAGGTGCAGAAATCTGGGCCTCTGGTGGCCAGGAGAGACGGGTAACCCTATGAATTTTAATCAGAACATTTTGACAGAGCCGGAGCCTTGTTCAACTCTCGATCCGAAATCACAAGCCGCAGGGGCGGGGCCAATGGAAATAATTGTTAGAACATCGCTCTTCAAGAAATGAAAACTCAAATGAATGTTTGCGCTAAATGCTGAGATTTTATTTCAATAAAATTGCTTGAAAACAACAGGTGGCCCCCAGCACAGGCCCAAATTTCTTAGCCTCTGATAATTGGTTTTCGTTTTCAAAAATAATTCGCTTTTCTTCAGATTTTTTTTTGTCTGTTGAATTAGGTATTTAGCCGTACAAATCATGTTTTAAACTGTTTTTTTTTCCAAATATTAAAACAAAACTCACCCTTAACATATGGTGTTGACTTATTTATTAACTTCACACTTCATCAGCGTAGTCTCCAATGGGGGGGGGGTAGGGTTACTATACTAAAAAGTTACAGATTTGGCTCTACTATTATGAAAACACCGGTATTCTTATTTGTCTATAAATCAAACCAAGCGGTGAAATAATATAACCAGAACTTACACTTTTTTTATCGCGGATTTGTGTTTACGGAATTACAACAAAAAAAAACAATGCAAAAACTGATTCCACTATAGTTATGTAAATATTAAGGTAGCTTATCAGCTCATGTTGGTTCAAATCAACCTCGCCGATCCGGTTTGGGGGGGGGGACACCTCTGAATAAGCTATTTTTGTAAGATCAAATCTTACATGTTCACTAATGTGTGGCTTTCACGTTTCAACAGATTAATACAAAAATGTAGTTTTATCAACTGTTTATCATTTTGGTTTTGTAATCCATTTTTTTTTACGATCTAAGTAGTCCACAAGCCAGACATTTTGTTCATTGCTTGTACGGATCTATTTTAATGAAGGAAGTTCTAGCACGCTTCACGCACGGTCGCAATCAAGTCTTTGTTCTCACCCGTTTTGTCTCCATGGCTCGCTGAACTTAAGGACCAATCGACGGCGGAACAAATGCAAGAGTCAGACTACGAGTTGGTACGGAGAATCAGAAACAGGAATAAGTTAACGTTACGGCACAGTTGTCACAGTTTATAGAATGCCTTCCTGAATTGTTATAGAACAATGAAGGCAACTTGAACTGTCTAACAATGTCACAGAGCTTTTTTGTTAACGCGACAATACATAAAATTACAAAAAAAGTAGGGCTGTTATCGATTAATTTAAAATTAATCGTTAACTTTTGAAAAATTATCGATTAATTAATCGATAATTTCGATTAAAGCCAAAAATAGAAATTTATGACGTCATTGAACTGAACATTTCTCATGGACATTGAAAATTAAGAATACATGTATTTTGAACTGAATTTTATGACAATGTGTTGATACTTGATCGGATGTTTGTGCTGAAGGTGCTACGTCAGCGATGTATTTGATCCTTTAAAAGAGAATTGTTTATGGCATTGAACACAGTAAACGTTTTCACCATCTTCGACTTTTCCATCCGCAGTTAGCTTAAAAACAAAAATTTTTGCTCAACTTTCTAGTTATATGTTTAAATTTAACTGCGCTGATGCTGTCAGCCATTTTTTAGTTAACGTCTGCCGGTCCACATAAAGTAATAAAATAAATTATAATATTACGCGGGAGAAGTTTTTACGTAAAAAATATATAAGTTATTATTAATTATTAATTATTTATTAATAAAAAAATTTTTAAAATATTATAAATATTTTCTTTAATTTAAATCGAATTTTTATCGGTTAAAATAATTTTAATCGATAAAAAAAATTAACGTTAATTTCCGCAGCCCTAAAAAAAAGTTAAATATTTGTATTGTCCGTCTCATTTATGCATTGCCTGCCTAATTTATGTATTATCTGTCATTTATGTATTTTGTCTCATTTATGTATTGTCTGTCGTGTCTGTCTCTGTTATGTATTTTCCGACATACAATTGTATTGTCTGTAACGTATTTGTACTATGTCAGATATGTGTACTGTTTGTAACATATTTGTACTGTCCGTAACATATTTGTACTGTCCGTAACATATTTGTACTTTCTGTAACATTTTTTTACTTTCTGTAACATATTTGTACTTTCTGTTACATATTTGTACTGTCCGTAACATATTTGTACTTTCTGTAACATATTTGTACTGTATTTTCATCAAGGCATCGACATCTGTATAATTTGTTGACATCTGTTTAAGTACTTGACATTAGTATACAGTTTCTTGATATTGGTATAATTTGTTGACATCCGTATAACTCGTTTCCTTATTTTCGTGTTATATTTTTGACAGATGAACGATCTTTTTTAACATTAACTCAAGCCCACATTGGGTCAAGGGTCAAAGGGGCGGGGGGGGGGAGTTTTGCGACAAATCGACACCTCCCTCCCCCACTACACCCTCCCTCATACTTTATTACTTAAACTCGTGTAAAAATCACTTAACCCTGTCTGGAGAGGCCTGCAAATCAGCGGGCATAAGTTTTTTGTTGCTGAAGTTTTTATGTGCAGCTTATGATGAAACTATAAAAAAAAGATTTCAGAAGCCGTCAATTTTTTGTGACTTGTTGTGTTTCATGAAATCTGTAACATCTTGGCGTTGGACAGGTCAAGATGATCCACACAATCACAAGTGAACAGCAAGGCAGTGGGCTTACTTAGCGTTTATTGATTTCATTACCTGGCTGTCAGAGGCGTCTCAAAATTTAGTTAATGTAAACAGCAACAACAACAGCAACAACAACTGCAATAGACTGTTACTTAGTCGCACAAAGACTTGGACTTGGTAGAATCCTCATTCTCCTTATATAATAAAAGGCAATTTTCTGTGTGGTCATCGATAGGGATTGGTACCTCAAATTCCTACAGACTCCTACATCCAATCACTGGCGGAGAAAAATTAAATCTCATTTACATATTGAACGACGTTGTAAACGAGTTATTTTTAAATCCCTTATATTAACTTCACCGCCGTCTCTCTCTGTCTGTCGTGATCTCTGTCTCTCTCTCTCTCTGTCTTGGGCGGGCGGAAAAACAAAAGTCAAAAATGACCCACTTCCCGTGCAGCCATCCAGCTGAAATTTGGCACACAGACCCGTGTCACCTAACAATGCACCGTATCAAAATGACTTCCCGTGCAGCCATCGAGCTGAAATTTGGCACAGAGACCCGTGTCACCTAACAATGCACCGTATGAAAATGACTTCCCGTGCAGCCATCGAGCTGAAATTTGGCACACAGACCCGTGTCACCTAACAATGCACCGTATCAAAATGACTTCCCGTGCAGCCATCGAGATGAAATTTGGCACAGAGACCCGTGTCACCTAACAATGCACCGTATGAAAATGACTTCCCGTGCAGCCATCGAGCTGAAATTTGGCACACAGACCCGTGTCACCTAACAATGCACCGTATCAAAATGACTTCCCGTGCAGCCATCGAGCTGAAATTTGGCACAGAGACCCGTGTCACCTAACAATGCACCGCATCAAAATGACTTCCCGTGCAGCCATCGAGCTGAAATTTGGCACACAGACCCGTGTCACCGAACAATGCACTGTATCAAAATTTCAGATCGATCGAACGTACCGTAATAAAATTAATGCATTTTTAGTTTATCTCCAAACGAGGTATGCAATTCAATTTCACGGTTTGTTATTGTTTTTTTTTCACGTGAAAGCTCAGTTAGCGCGTTGACGCGATGTGCCGGGGATGCTTTTGTTTACATTTTACGTGTCACGCTGAGCTCGGTCAAGCGATCGGTGACCAGACCTTTCACCTCTCGAACCCCGATTATACAGCAGGAGTTAAGGCAGATACAGTCTGTAAATGTTTGTCGCGTTTGAAGATGATCAATACTTTTAGTTATGCCTCATATATTAGGGATTTATAGTCAAAAACATTGTTTTTACGGGTTTGTTTTATTAAATCCCTTATATTAACTTCACCGCCATCTCTGTCTCTCTGTCTGTCTGTCTTGGGCGGGCGGGCGGAAAAACAAAAGTAACAAATGACACACTTCCCGTGAAGTCATCGAGTAGGGTCTGTGGACAGACCGCGGTGTAGAGGAAATAAAACAAACCCGTAAAAGCAAAGTTTTTTGACTATAAATCCCTTATATATGAGACATAACTAACAGTATTTATTATTACGACAAACGCGACAAACATTTACAGACTGAATCTGGCTTAACTCAACTTTGCTTCATAACCCTTGGGGGGGGGGTGGGAGAGGGGAAAAGTCTGGTCTTCGATCGCTGGTCCGAGCTCAGCGTGACACGTAAAATGTAAACTAAAGCACGCCTGTACTTCGATGGGTCGCGTCAAAGCGTCAATTCAAACTCTCACGTGGAAAAAAAACAATAACAAACCGTGAATTTGAATTACATACGTTATATTAGGATAAACTAAAAATGCATTAATTTAATTACGGTACGTTCGATCAATCTGAAATTTTGATACGATGCATTGTTAGGTGAGACGGGTCCGTTTGCTAAATTTCAGCTCGATCGGATCACGGGAAGTGGGTCATTTTTGACTTTTGTTTTTCCGCCCGCCCAAGACAGAGAGAGAGAGAGAGATGATGACAGAACGACAGAGACGGCCGTGAAGTTAATATAAGGGATTTAAAAATGACCCACTTCCCGTGAAGCCATCGAGTAGGGTCTCTGGACAGACCGCTGTGTTGGGGGGGGGGTAGGGTCTCTGGACAGACGGAGGTGGGTAATGTTGAGATGTCCTACCATTAACTTCACAGGTAACCCTACACTCATTCCCGTCATTGGACGGGCTGTGTTGCTAGTAGTTACATATTTACTTAGTTACAAATTTACTGAGTTACTTTTTTACATAGCTGCGTATATGAATATTTCATCGTTGCTAGAATTCTGACCGTTGATTCTATTTACAAAGTCATAAAGTTTTAAACTGATGTAGTTTATCATCATGATATTTGTGAAGTTTACAATCGATTACTTTATTACAAATAGTTATAGATTTTTACATGTATTGATAAGAGGTACGCAGCAATGTTTGTTACGATTAAGATTGTCGAGTATCGAAACGAGGAAACCGATTCGCTTTAAAAAAAATATTCGAACCCAGCTCCAGAATTTTTTTTTAAAAGTTTAGAAGGGAAATTACTTTTGAGGCTAGCTTGTTATATACACAACACCACACACACAACACACACACACACACACACACACACACCAAACACACACACACACACACACACACACACACACACACACACACCACACACACACACACACACACACACACACACACACACACACACACACACACAGATACATATTTAAATGATAAATACAACTTAATTTTAAAAAGGCATGTAATAAATTAATAATATTTATAAAGATTCGTAAAAAAAAGCAAAATAAACTCGTACATCAAAACTAAAAACTGAAAATTCATTTAAGAAATTAGATCTTGGAACACACCTCTGCCTGTAGCTTCCGAACAATGGACACTTTAACAAGTTAAAGCATCAACACAGACAGCCAACTAGCCATGGTGTTTGTGAGATGGGGTTTTGATGGGACCGACCATGTGTTTTTACCGTCTGTCTCGGAGGTGATGCAGCATTTAGTTTTGGTTATTGTTTTATTGTTAAATACATAAAGATGATAGATTTTACGTCTTTACAAGTAAAATTTGTATGTTCCCAGTCGTCTGAAAATAATGTTAATGTTTGTTCCGTGAGAAATAATATTTTAATATTTTATTTTTGGCTTTAAAATTCAGCACCAGATTGGACGCATGATGAAATATCATCGGAAAAAAACGTTATTGTTATAATTCGTTATGTTTTTTTGTTCACGATTGTGTTCATGTCAGATTGTGTTTATGTTCAGTATTGTGGTAATGTTCATGATTGTGCTGTGTTCATGATTGTGTTTATGTTCAGTATTGTGGTAATGTTCATGATTGTGTTCAAGTTCAGTATTGTGGTAATTTCATGATTGTGTTTATGTTCAGTATTGTGGTAATGTTCATGATTGTGTTTATGTTCAGTATTGTGGTAATGTTCAAGATTTGTTCATGTTCAGGATTTTGTTTATGTTCAGTATTGTGGTAATGTTCATGATTGTGCTGTGTTCATGATTGTGTTTATGTTCAGTATTGTGGTAATGTTCATGATTGTGCTGTGTTCATGATTGTGTTTATGTTCAGTATTGTGGTAATGTTCATGATTGTGCTGTGTTCATGATTGTGTTTATGTTCAGTATTGTGGTAATGTTCATGATTGTGTTCAAGTTCAGTATTGTGGTAATGTTCATGATTGTGTTTATGTTCAGTATTGTGGTAATGTTCAAGATTCTGTTCATGTTCAGGATTTTGTTTATGTTCAGTATTGTGGTAATGTTCATGATTGTGCTGTGTTCATGATTGTGTTTATGTTCAGTATTGTGGTAATGTTCATGATTGTGCTGTGTTCATGATTGTGTTTATGTTCAGTATTGTGGTAATGTTCATGATTGTGTTCAAGTTCAGTATTGTGGTAATGTTCATGATTGTGTTTATGTTCAGTATTGTGGTAATGTTCATGATTGTGTTTATGTTCAGTATTGTGGTAATGTTCAAGATTCTGTTCATGTTCAGGATTTTGTTTATGTTCAGTATTGTGGTAATGTTCAAGATTCTGTTCATGTTCAGGATTTTGTTTATGTTCAGTATTGTGGTAATGTTCATGATTGTGCTGTGTTCATGATTGTGTTTATGTTCAGTATTGTGGTAATGTTCATGATTGTGCTGTGTTCATGATTGTGTTCATGTTCAGTATTGTGGTAATGTTCATGATTGTGTTCATGTTCATGATTGAGTTTATGTTCAGTATTGTGGTAATGTTCATGATTGTGTTCATGTTCAGTATTGTGGTAATGTTCATGATTGTGTTCATGTTCAGTATTGTGGTAATGTTCATGATTGTGTTTATGTTCAGTATTGTGGTAATGTTCATGATTGTGTTTATGTTCAGTATTGTGTAATGTTCATGATTGTGATCATGTTCAGTATTGTGGTAATGTTCATGATTGTGATCATGTTCAGTATTGTGGTAATGTTCATGATTGTGCTGTGTTCATGATTGTGTTTATGTTCAGTATTGTGGTAATGTTCAGTATTGTGGTAATGTTCATGATTGTGTTCATGTTCAGCATCGTGTTCATGTTCAGTATTTTATTAATACTATGTTTATTATTGTGTTTTTGCTCAGGATTGTGTTTATGTTCAGCAGAGTGTTTCTGTTCAGCAGAGTGTTTATGTTCAGCAGAGTGTTCATGGTCAGCAGAGTGTTTATGTTCAGCAGAGTGTTTATGTTCAGCAGAGTGTTCATGTTCAGCAGAGTGTTTATGTTCAGCAGAGTGTTCATGTTCAGCAGAGTGTTTATGTTCAGCAGAGTGTATATGTTCAGCAGAGTGTTCATGTTCAGCAGAGTGTATATGTTCAGCAGAGTGTTTCTGTTCAGCAGAGTGTTCATGTTCAGCAGAGTGTTCATGGTCAGCAGAGTGTTTATGTTCAGCAGAGTGTTCATGGTCAGCAGAGTGTTTATGTTCAGCAGAGTGTTTATGTTCAGCAGAGTGTTCATGTTCAGCAGAGTGTTTATGTTCAGCAGAGTGTTCATGTTCAGCAGAGTGTTTATGTTCAGCAGAGTGTATATGTTCAGCAGAGTGTTCATGTTCAGCAGAGTGTATATGTTCAGCAGAGTGTTTCTGTTCAGCAGAGTGTTCATGTTCAGCAGAGTGTTCATGGTCAGCAGAGTGTTCATGTTCAGCAGAGTGTTTATGTTCAGCAGAGTGTTCATGTTCAGCAGAGTGTTTATGTTCAGCAGAGTGTTCATGTTCAGCAGAGTGTTTATGTTCAGCAGAGTGTATATGTTCAGCAGAGTGTTCATGTTCAGCAGAGTGTTTATGTTCAGCAGAGTGTTTATGTTCAGCAGAGTGTTCATGTTCAGCAGAGTGTTTATGTTCAGCAGAGTGTTCATGTTCAGCAGAGTGTTTATGTTCAGCAGAGTGTTCATGTTATGCAGAGTGTTTATGTTCAGCAGAGTGTTCATGTTCAGCAGAGTGTTTATGTTCAGCAGAGTGTTCATGTTCAGCAGAGTGTTTATGTTCAGCAGAGTGTTTATGTTCAGCAGAGTGTATATGTTCAGCAGAGTGTTCATGTTCAGCAGAGTGTTTATGTTCAGCAGAGTGTTTATGTTCAGCAGAGTGTTCATGTTCAGCAGAGTGTTTATGTTCAGCAGAGTGTTCATGTTCAGCAGAGTGTTTATGTTCAGCAGAGTGTTCATGTTATGCAGAGTGTTTATGTTCAGCAGAGTGTTCATGTTCAGCAGAGTGTTTATGTTCAGCAGAGTGTTCATGTTCAGCAGAGTGTTTATGTTCAGCAGAGTGTTCATGTTATGCAGAGTGTTTATGTTCAGCAGAGTGTTCATGTTCAGCAGAGTGTTTATGTTCAGCAGAGTGTTCATGTTCAGCAGAGTGTTTATGTTCAGCAGAGTGTTTATGTTCAGCAGAGTGTTTATGTTCAGCAGAGTGTTTATGTTCAGCAGAGTGTTCATGTTCAGCAGAGTGTTTATGTTCAGCAGAGTGTTCATGTTCAGCAGAGTGTTTATGTTCAGCAGAGTGTTCATGTTATGCAGAGTGTTTATGTTCAGCAGAGTGTTCATGTTCAGCAGAGTGTTTATGTTCAGCAGAGTGTTCATGTTCAGCAGAGTGTTTATGTTCAGCAGAGTGTTTATGTTCAGCAGAGTGTTTATGTTCAGCAGAGTGTTTATGTTTCTCATAACAATAAACGCAAACGTTGACCACAATCCTAATTTTTCTTTCCAACCTTCTCTCGACCGTAACAAACTGCTGTCATTATAACAATATCAAATGTACACGAAGTTGACATATTGCGAGATGCAATACTCTATTGTTAGACCTTCTATTATATACTTGTATTTCAGTGCTCCATGTCTTGTGTTTCGTGCTGAAACGTTCAGATTTTTGGTACAGTTCTCTCATCAGTCGTTGTTGACAGCGTCAGCTCGTGAGCCGGTGGGTAGGGGAGATCATAACAATTTCATTTATTTTTTAACTTAAAGTTAAAGGTTAAAATTTAGAACTCAAAATTAGAATATATGAAAAATGTTTCTAAAAGAATCTTTTAAACATTATTCTCTATTGACAAACTACTACAACAACAACAACAACAACAACAAAATTGAAGACAAAATTTTTTTTCCTAAAACATAATAGGTCAAGATAGTATTTCAAGAATGTATTGTTGAAATATTTTAAAGAAATAGAACATTTGTTTAGTCTGCATTTAAAAATCCGATCCGTATGTTGGGCACAGGGCTCAAGTTTACAGCTGCAAATCTTTGTTGCCGTTATTTTTAAAACTTTTTAATAACAAGAATTTAGTTTCTCTGAAACAACTCAGACCCACAACATGGTATGCGAGGGGTGTTTGGATTTTTTGAAATTCACAAATATGGTCTAAATACGTCATTAAACGATCCACTAAATAGTCCTTACACAAAAATGTCTGTCTATGAGACTTCTCTGACGACCTCTCCTGTCATCTGTGTATGACATTTCTCTGACTCTCCTGTCATTTGTGTATGAAATTTCTCTGACCTCTCCTGTCATCTGTGTATGACATTTCTCTGACCTCTCCTGTCATCTGTGTATGACATTTCTCTGACCTCTCCTGTCATCTGTGTATGCCATTTCTCTGACCACTTCTGCTTTCTGTGTATGACATCTCTCTGCCCTCTTGACAAAAAGGCCTGAGTAGTTAATCGATAATCCGTTGGATGATGAAGACTTCTTTAAACGTCATCCACCTGAGACACATCAGATTTGAGCTCTTGTGGATCACGTGTTCAATCCATCACGTCAGGCGACCTTGAGGTTGCTGTCAGTCGACATTGAGGTTGCTGTCAGGCGACCTTGAGGTTGCTGTCAGTCGACCTTGAGGTTGCTGTCAGTCGCGACCTTGAGGTTGCTGTCAGTCGACATTGAGGTTGCTGTCAGTCGACCTTGAGGTTGCTGTCAGTCGACCTTGAGGTTGCTGTCAGTCGACATTGAGATTCATTTCAGCTACGTGGACCATCAACGCTAAAAAATTTATTTACATTAAAATTTAATACCCAAAGTACTTCCGCTTACGTCATTCTTGCACGATTGTAATTATAGCGTCTCGAAATATTTGAAATGACATCTTGATAAGTTTGAAATGACATCAGGATCTTTCCAAATGACAGTTGGATATTTTTTTCAAATCCCGTCTGTTCGTTTTTTTTAAAATTTGGGACGGTGACTTTGCGGTGGTTTTTATATGACAATTTACAGGTAAGGACATGAAATATCGAAAAAGAGACTGGAAGCTCATTCAAGCTGGGCTAAAAGGTAATATTTGAAGAGGGTGTCGTGTCTTGTTTCTTCCATACTACGTTAAAAAAAACTCTTCCTTTAAGGGAAGCTATCAACATTTTGAGTTAAATTTTCTCTTGTATCATTCATTTCACAATTCTACGATTTTATACTTGAAGTTAACCACCCAAACTCTGAGTGGACCTCTCATCAACTCAAACTCTGAGTGGACCTCTCATCAACTCAAACTCTGAGTGGACCTCTGAGTGGACCTCTGAGTGGACCTCTGAGTGGACCTCTGAGTGGACCTCTGAGTGGACCTCTCATCAACTCAATCCACTTTGCAAATCTCACATCCAAGTAAGGCAATATATAAAACAAGTCAACTTCAAACTATGGGAGGGGGGGGGCATATAAGTCCAGAGGGATACTCAAGTTGTCTTGTCTTTTTACTGGATTCAATTGCGACATTTTGTATGTAGGTCATCAAACTGCAGATGTCATAAAAACCATTTTTATAAACATGAGTTTCTTGTTTTGTCGAATCTTTAAAAGAAGAGAACAAAAAAAAATATCATGACATACGCACATGCACAAACAGTAGTTGAGGGTGTAGATGCTTTGAAATATACAGCGGTACGTCGAGACACGAAAATAATCGGCTTCGGGACGGCTGTCATATCTCGGGTTTTAGTCGAACTAAGTTTTACATGTGAAATACCTAATCCGTTCCACACAGAAACAACCCTAAAAATTGATAATATCATGGAAAATCAGAGAAAAACAAAGTAGAATTCTTCAATCCTTAAAATTGCACATTATAAATCTAATAAATAACAATAAAACAATGAAAACATAATTTAAAAAATGAAATGAAAATAATCTACCCACAAAGTGAACCCTGACCTTTCGAGTGAGGCGATGTGACAAAGTGTCGGAGGAGGGGGGGGGGCAGGGCCGTTCTAACGCATAGGCCTGTTGGGCATTTGCCCGGGGGCCCACGAGAATAGGGGCCCCATGGGAATATGTTTATTTATATATTGTCTGTATATTTATTTTTTATTCCTGCCGCTCACTCTTTCTTTGCCCAGGGGCCCAAAATGGTGTAAAGACGGCTCTGGGGGTAGGGGAGGAGAACAGATGGCAGAAAACATTATGGTACTACGTATGAAACACTTAAATTTATAAAAAAAATAATACGTTTATGTACAAACTTTGCATGAGTTAACTCTTAATACAACTAACGTTTAGTACAACTGTACAATGAAAATACTTAAACCAACTCTTAAACTTATGGGGGAAAAACGTGGCTTTTTAAAGTAAATTATTTAAAATTTAAAATAAAAAAACATTACTTTTTTGTTTTGCGCCTTTTTAATTTTATGCGTCAGCTTTGATTTTCTTTACCTCACTTGCACCAACGTCTTCGCTAACTAAATGCTACCTCACTTTGGTGAGACCTGCACTAGAATATGCATCTTCTGTATGGGACCCATCCACCAAAGAAAACATTGATAAACTAGAACAAATTCAAAAAAGAGCTGCCAGATTCATTACTGGAGAATATTCGAAACTGACAAGAGTAACACCATTAGTTAAATCATTAAACCTTGAAACACTAGAGGATAGAAGAACCAAGAGCAAAGTAGTAATCATACATAAAGCAATTAATTCTAATTTAGAAATACAACACAAAGATAACTTAATACAACCCTCAGATAGACATAAGGATAAAAACACCTTTCTTATTCCGTATGCAAGAACAAACACATACAAGTTTTCCTTCTTCCCGTCCGGAATTCGGGCGTGGAATGGGTTGCCTGAAGAATCCAGGAAAACCAACACTTTATCAACATTTAAATCTCTAATAAAAATGCAGGACTAAACACAAACCATAGATAAGCGTAGGACGCAATAATCTTCTGTATAGAAGGAGCGTCTGTAAACAGATAAGATAAGATAAGATAAATGTCTCTAAGCGAAATATTGATCCAAGGATGCTTGTTTTTGCCTGCTTTTTACAATGTTTCTGAAATGTGTCAGGCAAATGTTATTAAACTGCGCACCAACACGACCTGTTTGAACCTTTTTGGGGTTGAATGCAGTCACGTGATGCCCTGTGTTCTCAGCTGCGCGTTTTCAGTATCTTGGATTTTTTCGAAACTTGGAACAAAATAATCTTCGAGTGACCTTTCGTATCTTGGATTTTTCGCAGCTTTAAGCGTTCGTATCTCGAGGTACTCTATTTTACCATCAGATACATAGTCAAAGGAGACAAAGATTTTAAAAAATTTAATTTAAAATTGAAAAAATTAATTTAGTCCTATATATTTCAACCAAATACGAATTTTTAATTGTAAGACCCGCCCCCTGACCTCTGAACCCAGACACAACTGAGATCTTAGCTCCCCCACACACAGAAGCTTTCAGAAACCAACGGAACTCAGATGTGACTTTTCAGAAGTGACCTTTCAGATGACCAATTCATGAAAGAAATGATCGACTGAGTGAAGCTAAGATCATTAAATCTTATGCGTCCCCTTTCCACAATCGTCAAGGAGTCGTCGCTCTGTGAATATGTTTCACGTAATCGACAGTAACTATTATCACAAATGAATACCAATAGTTACTATAAAAAAGGGGGATTTGGTGACATCGATTCCATTTAAAACACGCAACAACAAAATAAACCAGTGTCCTACAAGAGACCAGATATCGAAGTTGTTTGTCTCTCATCCCGTCATTTCGATACTTGACATTACTGGAGAGCGGAGATATTTCCTTGTCTTGAGAGCTAAGGACTGGAATATAACGAACCGATTAGTGCTAGGATGTGGACGTGAGCTCAGTCAAGGCGGACCGATCTTTGTGAAGTGGCAGTCATTCATACAAGTCTGTCTAGTCAGTCAGACAGTACAAGTCTGTCTAGTCAGTCAGACAGTACAAGTCTGTCTAGTCAGTCAGACAGTACAAGTCTGTCTAGTCAGTCAGACAGTTCAAGTCTGACTAGTCAGTCAGACAGCACAATCCTGTTTAGTCAGTCAGACAGTTCAAGTCTGTCTAGTCAGTCAGACAGTAAAAGCCTGTCTAGTCAGTCAGACAGTACAAACCTGTCTAGTCAGTCAGACAGTACAAATCTGTCTAGTAAGTCCAGACAGTACAAGCCTGTCTAGTCAGTCAGACAGTACAAGCCTGTCTAGTCAGTCAGACAGTACAAGCCTGTCTAGTCAGTCAGACAGTACAAGTCTGTTTAGTCACTCAGACAGTACAAGCCTGTCTAGTCAGTCAGACAGTTCAAGCCTGTCTAGTCAGTCAGACAGTACAAGTCTGTTAAGTCAGTCAGACAGTACAAGTCTGTCTAGTCAGTCAGACAGTACAAGTCTGTCTAGTCAGTCAGACAGTACAAGTCTGTTTAGTCACTCAGACAGTACAAGCCTGTCTAGTCAGTCAGACAGTTCAAGCCTGTCTAGTCAGTCAGACAGTACAAGTCTGTTAAGTCAGTCAGACAGTAGAAGTCTGTTAAGTCATTGAGACAGTACAAGTCTGTTAAGTCATTGAGACAGTACAAGTCTATTTAGTCATTCAGACACTACAAGTCTGTCTAGTCAGTCAGACAGTACAAGTCTTTTAAGTCAGTCAGACAGTACAAGTCTTTTAAGTCATTGAAACAGTACAATTCTATTTAGTCATTCATACAGTACAAGTCTATTAAGTCATTCAGACAGTACAAGTCTATTTAGTCATTCAGACAGTACAAGTCTATTTAGTCATTCAGACAGTACAAGTCTATTCCGTCATTCAGACAGTACGAGTCTATTTAGTCATTCAGACAGTACAAGTCTATTTAGTCATTCAGACAGTACAAGTCTATTTCGTCATTCAGACAGTACATTTAGTCATTCAGACAGTACAAGTCTATTTAGTCATTCAGACAGTACAAGTCTATTTAGTCATTCAGACAGTACAAGTCTATTTAGTCATTCAGACAGTACAAGTCTATTTAGTCATTCAGACAGTACAAGCCTGTGTAGTCATTCAGACAGTACAAGTCTATTTAGTCATTCAGACAGTACAAGTCTATTTAGTCTTTCAGACAGTACACGTCTATTTAGTCATTCAGACAGTTCAAGTCTATTTATTCCTTCAGACAGTACAAGTCTATTTAGTCATTCAGACAGTACAAGTCTATTAGTGATGAGATTAGTCTGCGTCGATCACGACGGACAAATGACACACATACATGACGCTTGTACATGACACTTGTACATGACGCTTGTACATGACACTTGTACATGACACTTGTACATCACACTTGTACATGACACTTTTACATGACACTTGTACATGACACTTGAACATGACACTTGTACGTGACAATTGTACATGACACCTGTATATGACACTTGTACATGACGCTTGTACAAGATGTGTTACATGATGATTGTACATGACACTTGTACATGACACCTCTGATAATTTGATTATCTTATAAACTTGGACCTAATCACTGGTTAGCTTTCATGTAAAGATATCATATCGGCATTTTTCTAATGAAAATTACTTTGATGGCCTTCTTATCGCAAAGTTTCAGATAATATGAATGGATAAAAAATATTTTATATCTTCATATTTGAAATGTTATCTTATTATTTTTTACGAATGACCCATCATGATTATTTTTCTGAACTGATAATAGTGTATAACCTTAAATCAATAGTTTGATAACACTATGTAACACAATTTTTTTTCCTGGCTTCTAAGTGTTATATTTCAATTGCTTATATCTAAAGCAGGTAAAAATAAAAATTGCACAAGGAATAGGCAAACACAGTCAGAAACCACTCAACAAGGTTCAGAAATGTGTAGATTTTCTAGATTTACGATTGTATTGTGAATCACTCTCTCGAATTAAACCCCCAAATGTAGTCCACCATCATGTTTTCGTAAAACTGTCCTTGGTAACGACGTTCTAAGTCCAATATATCTTGATGAAAGCGCTCGCCTTGCTCCTCAGAGTAAGCGCCCATGCTATCCTTGAATTTGTCGAGATACGAATCAAGGATATGGACTTTCAGATACATTCTGCATCTCATTTTGGAGTAATTCTTTATGAGAGTCTGCACCAACTCCACATAGTTTTCAGCTTTGTGATTACCTAGGAAGCCTTGAACAACTGCAACGAAACTGCTCCAAGCCGCTCTCTCCGTCCTGTTCAACAGCTTTGCGAAATCCTCACATTCTATGATCTTCTTGATCTGGGGCCCGACGATTATACCAGCCCTCACCTTAGCCTCGGACAGCTTTGGAAAAAGATCTTGGATGTATTGAAATGCTGCTGACTCCTTGTCAAGAGCAGTGACAAATTGCTTAATGAGGCCAAACTTGATGTGCAGCGGTGACATAAGCACTTTATGAGGTTCTATCAGAGTTTCCTACGTCCTACTTCACATTGCTCTTCCCAACAAAAAACTCGGTCCGTTGTGGCAAGTCCTTAAGGCGATATTTTAAAATGTCACGGCTGTCCCAGAGACAGAGGAAACAAGGAAATTTCGTGAAAGCTCCTTGAAGACCCATGAGGAATTATACTAGTTTGAAGTCACCAATGACCTCCCATCCGTAGTGGTCATACTTTAATGCACTCAGCAACATTTTGACACTGTTGTAGTCCTCTTTGAGATGCACAGTGGACCATCGGGAGAGACGGGTAGTTGTTTCCATTGTGAAGCAACACGGCTTTGGTGCTCCGGGATGAACTGTCTATGAAAAGGCGCCATTCAATAGGATTACATGCGATATCTATAGCCTGAAATAGACCGGCAACATCGTTGCAGAAGCACAGCCGATCATGCTGACTGAAGAAGTTGGAGAATCTTTGATACCGCTTCCTCTGATCCGTGACTTGTAAGCTATCATCAGCCAAGTTCCACTGTTTGAGCCTGGATATCAGAAGCTCAGCATTCGTAAGCCCAAGGTCCCTAATTAAATCGTTCACGTCTTTCTGGTTAGGGAAGTACGGCTTTCTATCCCCAACTTCATCTGCGGAATCGTAGTCCATATCTCCAGTATCTGCCTCGCTATCTGACTTGCTGCTGTCTCCTGAAAATGGCCGATGCCGCCTAGGAGGAGTCGGAACTGGCAGATCGGGGCGGTGTGGTACTGTCTTTATGAATTGTCCTCACAAGTAGCAGAATGAATCAGCTGGATGCTAACAACCTCTTGAAGCCATATAAAATAAATAACTTCTCTTCAACTACGAATCGTTATCCTTTCAGTCTGCAATAACACGAATTGGAATCTTGGTTCGAGACACCTGTGCTTTTATACTTGTACAGCTAGTTTTGGAACGTTCAAGAACGTTCTAGAAAGTTCTGAGAGTTTCTCGAAAGTTATGGAAGTTTCTTGAACGTTCTAGAGTGTTCAGGAGAATTGTAGAAACATCTGGACAAATCTAGCAGTTCAGGGAGGAAGCTCGGCATTGAAAGCAAATCGAGAATTTTCTCGAAAACACGCGATTTTCAAAATTTCATTGTCCCGGTCACAGAAGCAAAGTTTTTCTGGAACCGCAAGGTGACGTCACATAAGTGTGCTTAGGTGGCTGTGAATTTTGTGTGCATGGACATACTGACGTTGTCAATAGATGGCAACAGAAAGTCAACATGTTGAGAAACAAAGTTTACAGCCATTTTGCGAAGTCATGTTTGCAAAGAAAGGGGGAAAAGAACGGGCACAAATATAAATATTTTAAAAAATAATTAAAAATATTGTTTCAGCTGGTGCTTGAACCCAGGACCTTCCGCGTGTTAGGCGGATGTAATAACCATTACACTACGATATTCGAAGGAACAACGAAAGTGAACTCAAGAAGCATTGTTGTCGCGAAACATGCCCCCCTCCACCACCTTCGCTTGCCAATCATAAACTGTGATTCGCCGACCCCAGCTAGGGTCATTCATCATGCTTATTTGCACTTTACTCGATCTTGTTCTGGTGAATTCTATACATAGATAAATTGAGTGTTAGTGAAGATATATTTTTTAAAAGGTGTGTGTGTGGTTTAAAAGGAGGGGGTCACAAAATATATTAGCTGCAAAGATAACGCGTTGATCCTCCTAGACATCATGTAATGTACTTTTGCTGAAATGGACGAAGGTCAGTGTTGGGGTTAACAACCAGAATTATGGATCTTGCGTTATAATTGTATCTCTACAGTTGGGCATGTTATCAAATTCATATCTTATTATTTAAGAACGATACACACAAACTGCATGGAGATAACCCTGACTTGTGAGTGACGTCCCATTTAGATAAGGGAGATATATAAACAGCTCCTCATTGAATCAGCCGTTATCTAGTCTAATAGATGATTACTGCGATAGCGGGATCAGCATATCAAGGGTTGTCGGATTAATTTGTATGATTATTCTGTCAGAGGATAGTGATGCGACATTACTGTGGCAGGGACTCGTGCGCTGTTGAATATTTCAATGAGATCTTTGAAAATCGGTTGACGCCCTGAATGAGTTGTTACGTGATAGGTCATTGCTAGAGTGGTCCTCGAAACATGTGACGCCCTGAGGGAGGGGGTGGTTGACGCCCTGAGTGAGGGGTTGTGTGATAGCTCATTTTGACAGTGGTTCTAAAATTGGTTGACGCCCTGAGCTAGGGGCAATGTTCCCTCTAATATTATATGGTCCTTGTACAAACCACTAAAGGTTGGTCCACAGCTCTCAAATGCTCGCGAGCATTTGATCAAACATCACACGAACGCACTATAATATACACCAATATATTGGAGGTGTGGACCAACTTTAAATCGTGTGCAAAGTTGCATAGCATCCAAATTTTGGTGCAAAATAGTATATCAAACAAACACTCTTATTTTATTACCCATATCGAAATTTGCTGCGTGGTAACGTTACGCTTCTGCTCGGCGTCCGTCAGGTATCCGCACGGTCGCGCAGCCGCGCAGCTTAAAGGGAACATTGGTGACGGGTTACGTGTTTGCTCATATTGAAAGTAGTTCTAAAATAATCAACATTAAAAAAACCTTTTAAAAAACTAGTCTTATATTAGAAATGCACTAATTTTCTACTTTTTAGTCTACGCATTTTACAGTAATTGCAAAGCCAGCTTACCTTTTGACTATAAATCCCTTATATATGAGACATAACTAAAAGTAGTGATTATGTTTAAAGGCGACATTTACAGACTGAAACAGAATTATCTCCCCTGGTTTTAAAACCGGGCGTAGGGATGGTAAGGGGTGTGAACATACACGGTCGTCGTCAACGCGTGAACTGAGCACGTGAAAGAATCATAAACAAATGTTCGGATAGTCCACTTAAACTTACAAAGCGAATTAATATAAGATAAGACTAGTAACTAGTAATAATTAGTGGAAGCCCGGCGTAATGGTTACGTCATTGCTCATATTGCTCAGCGGGAAGCGTGTGACGCTTTGTTCAGCGGTTCAAACACAAACAAATCGTGATCTTGGAGCTACATTATAATGAATCGTTCATCTAGAATCTATACCAACGGTGGCCAAAACGTGGCCCACGTACAAAGAACGAAAGATGTGTTTCAAGGATCACTGGAACATTTCCTGTCCAAGTTTTATGACCCATAGTCAGTGGCGTAGCTAGGAGGGGGGGGCGGTGGGGGCGGTCCGCACCGGGCGGCACTCATTTAGGGGCGGCATTTGTGGGCATTTGAATCGTAAAAACATTTCCGACAACCGCCCTTTTTCTTTTGAAGGGGGAAAACCAAGGTGAAACAAATATATTAGTCATTTCGAGTCTTAATTAACGGATTAGCACAACATTTGTTTGATTACATAGTGGATATTATAACTACATCAAAACCGTTCAAAAATTTTTAATCGCTAAAAAAACGTATCCATTTGTTTGGAAAAATAAGTGGTATAAGTCACAGATGACGCTTTTGTAAGAAAACTACCCAAAAAAAAACACAACACTGCTGGGCCAAATAATGTGTGCTATTAGTATCGCCACGACAGTTTTTGCGTGGAATTTCGACATTCGCTGAATGATGCGCGAACAAGTACATACAAGGCATGGTGGTTCAAATATTGTTTTTAACTTGCTAGTAGTAATTTATATTACTGCTTCAGTTTTCAGTAAATTATTGTAAGGTAAATTATTAAAAATTAAATTTATTTTGTTTTATTGCATTAAAGTAGCACAAATAATGTGTGTTATTCATTAAGCATGTTACGCATATCCAATTAAATTAATAGTAATGTGTAAATAATTTGAATTCGTCTATTTTATGGATAATTATTAAGATTTATGACAAGAATATGTAAATATTCAAATTTCTCCGTTAATAAACGCTTTTATGTGCAGTCGATAGGTTTACGGATTGAAATATTTTATTTTCTTCTTTTTAGTGCACTTTCTATCTGTAAATAAAAGCGTGTCCTTTTAAAAAGAAGATTTTTTAAATATTTTATTTTAAAAACCATAATATAATCGACAAAGTGGCCGTCCGTAAAGGAAGCACGCTATTTTGGCTGATTCCCCCCCCCCTTTCCTCCTCGTCACACGTCGTCACAAAAACTCAGTCCCCTTCTTCAATAAGACGTCACAAAGCTTTGACCACCACCACAATAAAAGCCGTATTTTCGTTTGAATATGAACATGTTTCAGATTAAATTTTTGCCATTTAACAAAAGTGGAAATTTATTTAAAGTTGCGCGTTTTGACGTGACGTCACATTTCTTAAACACCCCCCTCGTCACACATCGTCACGAACGTATGTGACTCAGGTTCGTGACGTCATTTATGGTCGGCCCCTAAAAAGGGCGGCAAATCGGGAGACCGCCCCGGGCGGCAAAAGTTCTAGCTACGCCACTGCCCATAGTGCTTCTTCAATGCAGCTCTCGACAAGTATTTTAATTTTTTTATAATGGCTCTCAGTTACTACAACTCTGGCCACTCCTGATCTATACAGTCAACCATTCTTATCCATTTGCTGTGGGATTAAGACCGGCGTTTAATACGACAGTTCGATTTTAGTTGCTTTAATTTTATTTTAACCATCTTCTGTCCTTGAACGAAAGAGACGGGAAACCTTTGAGTTCAAAATGCAGAACAAAATGATAACTAGAAAGTCACTGTCATGATTCATGTGAATGAAGTTAATATATTCATTAAACCTGTGCGCAGGTGAGCTTATAATGTTATGACATCATATGGAGCAGAGTTCAACTGTGTGACCTTTCCATAGGCCCGTTCATTTATTGTAACACTGGCTGTTAACACATAGCAAAGTATGTGGTTACAAGGAATTGATTGAAGTTCTGTCAACTAAACATAGACATAGGGGGGAAACAGTTAATGATATAAATCAATTTTTTAGGAAAAGTTTGTGTAACATCAGTTTCTGTATGTTAGTTGGGTCTGTATATTAGAAGTGTCTGTATTTTACAAGAGTCTGTTTATTATAGTTTCCTGTATATTAGAAGTGTCTGTATTTTAAAATTGTCGGTATATCAAAAGTGACCGTACATGAGAATTCTCTACATATTTGAAGTGCCTGTATATTAGGATTCTCTATAGATTAGAGGTTTTTAAGAAAAGAACAAAATATTCTTGAGCACTATTAATCATTATTACATTGTGAATATTTTTGTTTTAATGTTTTTATCTTTATGATTTTTAAAGGGAAACCCGACATTCTAAATGCGTTTCATTGTAAACTACCAAAGTCTTTGAATTTATTCCCTAGTCTGAATATTCCAGTCAATGTCGGTCAATAAATCATTACACACATTAATCTGCTATTTACCATGATAGTCTGTAATGTGAAGATAACACTTTAGCCAGAGTGCCCGAATTTCACATTGTCTTGTCTAAAAAAATAATGCTCTTCACTCGGTCAGCGCAAACTATTGGGGCTGTCAAAAATACATTCAGTGCTGGCAAATCGCCTGTTAACTCTTGTAATCCTCTTGAACAATGTTTTAAAAAACACGTTCAAGGAAATGTTACCTATACAGACCAAGATGTAAGCTATCAAAGCTTACAAATCGAAAAATCCACAGTTAATGTTTGGAGGTGTAAGGTACACCAATTTGTTTACATAATAATGTACGTTTGGTGTGTCTTAGCTAACAATTCTGTCTGTATTTTATTGTATCCACGTGTTTCTGTCTGTATTTGATTGTATTCACGTGTTTCTGTCTGTATTTGATTGTATCCACGTGTTTCTGTCTGTATTTGATTGTATCCACGTGTTTCTGTCTGTATTTGATTGTATCCACGTGTTTCTGTCTGTATTTGATTGTATCCACGTGTTTCTGTCTGTATTTGATTGTATCCACGTGTTTCTGTCTGTATTTGATTGTATCCACGTGTTTCTGTCTGTATTTGATTGTATCCACGTGGCAATCTACCACTATCTGTAGCCAAGCTGTGACTAAAAGCTTGTGACGCCCAGGGAACTGTTTCAATGTTTTGACCCTAATTAAAGATCACGTAGCCAACTATAACATCAGCCATGCGGGGCGAATAAGTGGACCTTAAATAAAGGACACCCCCCCCACCGCGTTAAAGTACCACCCAGGGGGTCAAAACACATCTTATGATCTCCCGTTAATAAATGCGACAGTGAGTCATGTACTTGACTTGACGGTAGAACACACACTGAATGAGTTACCACAGTCAGTCATGTACTTGACTTGACGGTAGAACACACACTGTATGAGTTACCAACAGTCAGTCATGTACTTGACTTGACGGTAGAACACACACTCAATGAGTTACCACAGTCAGTCAGGTATTTGACTTGACGGTAGAACACACACTGAATGAGTCATTTCAGTCAGTCATGTACTTGACTTGACGGTAGAACACACACTGAATGAGTTACCACAGTCAGTCATGTACTTAACTTGAGCGTAGAAAACCGTTGAAACAATTTGAATATTTGTTGACAGAATGCCTGGGAAGTTGATTCCACACAACTGAGTGGTCGGGCCGTGAGGCCTGTGATGACTGAGTGAAAGGAAGCGGCACTTGATGGCAACAGGAAGACACAAGTAGGGCCTGGAATACTGTTTCGACTAGATAACTACTCGGAGTGAGAGAGAGAGCGCGATAGAGATGGAGAGAGAGAGGGTGAGACAGGATGAGACAGAGAGAGACAGAGGGCGAGAGAGAGAGAGAGAGAGAGGGTGTGAGAGAGAGAGAGTGAAAGATGTAGAGAGAGATAGAGAGAGAGAGGGTGAGAGAGAGGGGGGTGAGAGAGAGAGGGTGAGACAGGATGAGACAGAGAGAGACAGAGGGCAAGAGAGAGGGGTGAGAGAGAGAGAGTGAGAGAGAGAGGGTAAGAGAGAGGTTTAGAGAGGTTATATTTAGAGAGTTCTTTTTGAGAGACACTAGAGAGAAACTATTGACGCACACTATTAACAGCTAATTAAGCAGTGTATTTGTTGTTTACTTTGGTGTATCACTGTTAAAAAAACCACAACTGATCATGTTTCACCACGGTACCGAGTGTTAACAAGAGGGCGTGTATAACAGCTACCTATTTAAATACAAGGGGACACAAGTGACACCACCACTTAGAGACTTAGGGCCTTAAAAACATCTCATTGAAACTATGTAAACAAAAATTAGTTTATGATCGTATCTTAAATTATAAAGCAGTCACTATTTTTATACAGAAGATTATTGAGCCTTACGCTTATCCAATGTTCATGTCCAGTCTGGCATGATTTGTTTTATAAGAACACCCAAACTCAAGGTTTGTATAACTCGTGTTGAGTAAATGCTCAGGAAATGTGTGAGAGTCACAACAGTTGACTTGTAGAAATCTGAGAGTCACAACAGTTGACTTGTAGTATCTGAGAGTCACAACAGTTGACTTGTAGAAATCTGAGAGTCACAACAGTTGACTTGTAGAAATCTGAGAGTCACAACAGTTGACTTGTAGAAATCTGAGAGTCACAACAGTTGACTTGTAGAAATCTGAGAGTCACAACAGTTGACTTGTAGAAATCTGAGAGTCACAACAGTTGACTGATAGTATCTGATAGTCACAACAGTTGACTTGTAGAAATCTGAGAGTCACAACAGTTGACTTGTATAACTCTGAGAGTCACAACAGTTGACTTGTATAACTCTGAGAATCACAACAGTTGACTTGTGTAACTCTGAGAGTTACAACAGTTGACTTGTAGAAATCTGAGAGTCACAACAGTTGACTTGTAGTATCTGAGAGTCACAACAGTTGACTTGTAGATATATGAGAGTCACAACAGTTGACTTGTAGTATCTGAGAGTCAACACAGTTGACTTGTAGAAATCTGAGAGTCACAACAGTTGACTGATAGTATCTGAGAGTCACAACAGTTGACTTGTAGAAATCTGAGAGTCACAACAGTTGACTTGTATAACTCTGAGAGTCACAACAGTTGACTTGTATAACTCTGAGAGTCAAAACAGTTGACTTTTATAACTCTGAGAGTCCCAAACAGTTGACTTGTATAACTCTGAGAATCACAACAGTTGACTTGTATAACTCTGAGAGTCACAACAGTTGACTTGTATAACTCTGAGAGTCACAACAGTTGACTTGTAGTATCTGAGAGTCACAACAGTTGACTTGTAGAACTATGAGAGTCACAACAGTTGACTTGTAGAACTATGAGAGTCACTACAGTTGACTTGTAGAACTATGAGAGTAACTACAGTTGACTTGTAGAACTGTAAGAGTCACAACTGTTGACTTGTAGAAATCTGAGAGTCACAACAGTTCTCTTGTAGAAATCTGAGAGTCACAACAGTTCACTTGTAGAAATCTGAGAGTCACAACAGTTCACTTGTAGAAATCTGATCGTCACAACAGTTGACTTGCAGAACTGTGAGAGTCACAACAGTTGACTTGTAGAACTATGAGAGTCACAACTGTTGACTTGTAGAACTATGAGAGTCACTACAGTTGACTTGTAGAACTATGAAAGAAATAACTTCGACATCTAAATCTAAAGACTCAAACAACCAAATGTTAATATCTTAACTCTCTCCTCCATCAGTTTTTTTTGTGTGTCCCGTAACCTCGTGGTCGTAGGGGGTTCTAATGTTTCCATTAGAACTTTCTCGGGGCTTGGTAGACTTGGCGGCTCCCATCTCCTCTCCAAGTCAGCGGATGCCTTTTTTAGCAATAGTCATTTCATCAGTTCCTCAGGTGTAATTTTAACCCTTTCGTCCAACCTTCTATAACAGCATGTTTTTTCAATGGATATTTACAGTTTTATACAAATCCATGTATCCAGTTATCCCATGATCCGTCATTCCTAGAGTTTTATTCGCCATCCGATAAGTTATCCATTATAATCATGGACAAATACACACCACTAGCCATAATTTCTTTGTATCCACCAGTATATCAGTACTTTATCTACTTATCCACGCAACACTAAATCTGATCATACACTACATCAATTTAACCAACCCCATGAACCTTCAGAACTTGTGCCATCTGTCATGTGTTGTATATCATTCTTCATCTGTCATGTGTTCATCTGTCATGTGTTGTAAGACAATTCATACATCCCATTTCATCTTCCAGCTCCTAACCATAACTATCTTCTAACAATAAAAAACCAATATTCTAAAACTCCCAAAAAACTCCACAGATCTTCCAACACTCCACCCATGTTCCAAAACTGCACCCATCTTCAAACGCACCACCCATCTTCCAACAAGCCCCCTCCCTCCTCCCCCAACGTTCATGTTTCTGACACAGCCCAGCCAAGTGTACCATTACCAAATAAACATCGTTGCCCACGTTAAGTCATTGATTGTCATGCCAGGCATCTATCGACGCGCCTCATCCCTGACCGCCGCCGCCCACCGATCCGCCATGTCATCACTTTCTTTTTACCCCATTGTTCCACGTAATCGTTCCACGCCATTGTTCCACGCTTGTTCCCGCCGCTTGCACATACTGTCCACACAATGGGTGAACTCTGAGCAAGTCTAAACTGTGACATTTCACTGCTCTCTTTCTGCTGCGATGTCTCGCTGTTGCACTGACAGTGTATGCGAGATACAAGCAACACGCGCTTTTATCTCTGTCTATATTTGTGACAAACACGTGACGCACATGGGCGTATACGGGAGGGGGTATCGAGTCGCCCCCACCTCCATCACACATTAATAGAGAAAGCATAACACGTAAGAGGTCTCCGCAAAATGATGTAGAAGTTTTGGACAATTTTACCTTCAGAATTCTTTGTAAGATATTTTTAAAAAAAATTAAATTAAAAAAAAATTAAACTAAATCAGTATCCATTACCGTGCTCAAAACTCTAATCAAACATGTATTTATCACTTATTTAGCGCTGTATCAAGTACTTCATCCAACATCTGATCCATCACTTTATCCACTCTCATTTAAAACACGCTATTCACCAAAACATCCAGTACCGTGTCGAATTCAGCATCCAGAAATTTATAACATCATTTAATCCAACATTGTTCTACTTATGAGTTATATACTTTATATATAGTGCTGTATCCAATATCACATCCAGTGCTGCATCCAATGCTACCTCTACTACTGCATCTAATTATGCATCCAACGAACATGTTTTAATGTTCTTTATGCCTAATCCCAAACTCTTCATGCATATCTTCCTTAAATTTTATTCATGAGTCAATGAACAAAATCATTTATTACCAACATTTAAACGTCAGCAATTCAATCATTTGAGATTGATGACGTCATTTCACGGATATTTTTGTTGTTGTTAAGTACATACATTATTCCGCAGCTATGAAGATCACCTGGTTAACAAGTGGATAACTTTCTTGACAGGGGCGGAGACGGACCATGCATTTAGTCAATAGATTCAAATGGCTATCACACGCATGAATTTTTTACAGCTTTATATGTATGTCTATATTAATAGATAAACATATGTTTTGTCTACAAAGATAGATAGATATATATATTGGGCCTACAATTAACCTCCATTCGTTGTCCATCGTACCGTGAAATTACCAACATGCCTCTAATATCAAATCAAAATTGGTTTTATAATAAGCTGTAAATTTTTATTGTATGGGTCACAATGACCCGGTCAACATGTCCTTTAAACCTTCCTTTAGGTCTTTCGAACCGTGACCTTTACACCATAATATCTTCGACAGCAACCCCCCCCAACCCCACGCATTTGTTGATGGCATTTGTTAAATATGCATGGCCGGAAAAGATCAACCCTCCTAGATGTACATTAGCTGATGTCAATGGCATGGCTGATGTCAATGTCATGGCAGAATTAGCGTCTATCTTTAGATGCACACGCCGCATTCACGTCGCAATCTCTCACGTGACACGAGACACGTGACTCTCGGATTACTTTGCCCGGGTTCCTCAATACGCCTAGGAATACACAGCCAGTGGTTCAAGTCTAGAACTGCTGGTGTCTGTCACACAGACTGCGCTCCTGGACACACAGATCAATAACTGGCTATTTATCAGACTCGTTCAGGTCGCTCCAACGTCTCACTGACCGGGTCCATTCTCCGGTGTCCGTCAAAAGGAATTCGGCTGTCGTTTAATAAGTCAGTAGAAACAAAAAAACAAAACGCCAGGATCTCAAATCTGTCACATGTTTACAACCTGGGCCTTGGTCAAGGGCGTGAGAATCACTGTTGGCAAATGTTTAGTGTCGGAGTGAAAAGTGTTCATTATGTGTGTGTATGTCTGTGTGTGTATGTCTGTGTTTGTGTTTATGTCTGTGTGTGTGTGAGTGTGTGTGCCTGTAGAGACTTGAGTGGTCAGGATGTACGATGGTCATCTTACTTGTTTGGCGGGGGACGGGATAGATCTATAGCATGTGTGTTCAGAAGAGAGAGAGTGAGCCTAGAGAGCCGGGTGATGCCCCTGTGATGCCCCTTGTTATGCCCCTTGTGATGCCCTTTTGTAATGAGCCTTGTGATGCCCCTTGTGATACCCTTTGTGATACCCCTTGTGATGCCCCTTGTAATGCCCCTTGTAATTCCCCTTGTGATGCCCTTTTTGATGCCCCTTGTGATGCCCTTTTTGATGCCCCTTGTGATACTCCTTGTGATGCCCCTTGTAATGCCCTTTGTGATGCCCCTTGTGATGGGAGAGATAGAAGCCCTTTGTGATTCACCCTGTGATGCCCCTTGTGACGCCCTTTGGGGTGGCCCATGTGGTGGGAGAGATAGAAGCCCTTTGATGAATTAATTGTCCTTGTATTGACTAGTTCTCTGTTGTTTGGCAAGATATAATTGAAGACATAAAGGATTGTATAAACAAGGATCATTTGTGAATCAATTGCGTGATTTGATGTATACACATGGATTGAATCTAGTAAAATACAGTGATAGAAGATTTGCCATTCAGGAATCACAAGTCCAGTGTCATTTAAGTTCTGATAGCGTGTGAGGAATTAGTGTGTTACTTGAGCCATCCAGGTAGTGTATCATCTGAGTCATCCAGGTAGTGCCTTACTTGAGCCATCCAGGTAGTGTGCCACCTGAGTCATCCAGCTAGTGTGTCACCTGAGCCATCCAGTTAGTGCCTTACTTGAGCCATCCAGGTAGTGTGTCACCTGAGCCATCTAGGTAGTGCCTTACTTGAGCCATCCAGGTAGTGTGTCACCTGAGCCATCCAGGTAGTGTGTTACTTGAGCCATCCAGGTAGTGTGTCACCTGAGCCATCCAGGTAGTGTGTCACCTGAGACATCCAGATAGTGTGTTACTTGAGCCATCCAGGTAGTGTGTCACCAGAGCCATCCAGGTAGTGTGTCACCTGAGCCATCCAGGTAGTGCCTTACTTGAGCCATCCAGGTAGTGTGTCACCTGAGCCATCCAGGTAGTGCGTTACTTGAGCCATCCAGGTAGTGTGTCACCTGAGCCATCGAGGTAGTGTGTTACTTGAGCCATCCAGGTAGTGTGTCACCTGAGCCATCCAGGTAGTGTGTTACTTGAGCCATCCAGGCAGTGTGTCACCTGAGCCATCAGGTAGTGTGTTACCTTAGATATCCAAGTAGAGCTTCTAACTGGGAAATACAACACAAAGAATTTCTAATACACTCCTCGGAAGGACATAAGGATAAAAGCACTTTTCTTATTCCATATGCAAGATCAAAAACATGCAAACTCTCGTTCTTCACCTCTGCAATTCAGGCCGTGGAATGGGTTGCCTGTTCAAACCAGGAAAACCAACACACTATCAACATTTAAAACTCTAATAAAAATGCAAGGCTAGAAGTAAATCATATGTGAGCGACAGAGCGTCTCTAATAGTTAAGATAAGATAAGATCCCGAGAAATCACTAATTTTATAGTAAGCTAGTGGACCCCATGACGTCACTAATGTTACAGTTTGGGCTAGTGGATCCCATGACGTCACTAATGTTACAGTGGGGCTAGTGGACCCCCTGACGTCACTAATGTTACAGTTTGGCTAGTGGACCTTATGACGTCATTAATGTTACAGTTGGGCTAGTGGACCCCCTGACGTCACTAATGTTACAGTTTGGCTAGTGGAACTTATGACGTCACTAATGTTACAGTTTGGGCTAGTGGATCCCATGACGTCACTAATGTTACAGTGGGGCTAGTGGACCCCATGACGTCACTAATGTTACAGTTTGGGCTAGTGGACCCCATGACGTCACTAATGTTACAGTTTGGGCTCGTGGATCCCATGACTTCACTAATCTTACAGTTTTTGCTAGTGGACCCCATGACGTCACTAATGTTACAGTTTGGCTAGTGGACCCCATGACGTCACTAATGTTACAGTTTGGGCCAGTGGACCCCATGACGCCACTAATGTTACAGTTTGGGCTAGTGGATCCCATGACGTCTCTAATGTTACAGTGGGACTAGTGGACCCCTTGACGTCACTAATGTTACAGTTTGGGCCAATGGACCCCATGACGTCACTAATGTTACAGTTTGGCTAGTGGACCCCATGACGTCACAAATGTTACAGTTTGGGCCAGTGGACCCCATGACGTCACTAATATTACAGTTTGGGCCAGTGGACCCCATGACGTCACTAATGTTACAGTTTGGAATAGTGGACCCCATGACGTCACTAATTTTACAGTTTTGGCCAGTGGACCCCATGACGTCACTAATGTTACAGTTTGGGCCAGTGGACCCCATGACGTCACTAATGTTACAGTTTGGGCCAGTGGACCCCATGACGTCACTAATTTTACAGTTTGGAATAGTGGACCCCATGACGTCACTAATGTTACAGTTTGGGCCAGTGGACCCCATGATGTCAATAATGTTACAGTTGGGCTAGTGGATCCATGACATTACTAATGTTACAGTTTGGCTAGTGGACCCCATGACGTCACTAATGTTACAGTTTGGGCCAGTGGACCCCATGACGTCACTAATGTTATAGTTTGGGCTAGTGGACCCCATGACGTCACTAATGTTACAGTTTGGGCTAGTGGACCACGTGACGTCACTAATGTTACAGTTATGGCCAGTGGACCCCATGACGTCACTAATGTTACAGTTTGGCTAGTGGACCTTATGACGTCACTAATGTTACAGTGGGGCTAGTTGATCCCCATGACGTCACTAATGTTACAGTTGGGCCATTGGACCCCATGACGTCACTAATGTTACAGTTTGGGCCAGTGGACCCCATGACGTCACTAATGTTACAGTTTGGCTAGTGGCTCCATGACGTCACTAATGTTACAGTGGGGCTAGTGGACCCCCTGACGTCACTAACGTTACAGTTTGGGCTAGTGGATCCCATGACGTCACTAATGTTACAGTTTGGGCCAGTGGACCCCATGACGTCACTAATGTTACAGTTTGGGCTAGTGGATCCCATGACGTCACTAATGTTACAGTGGGGCTAGTGGACCACCTGACGTCACTAATGTTACAGTTTGGGCCAGTGGACCCCATGACGTCACTAATGTTACAGTTTGGGCTAGTGGATCCCATGACGTCACTAATGTTACAGTTTGGCTAGTGGCCCCATGACGTCACTAATGTTACAGTGGGGCTAGTGGACCCCCTGACGTCACTAATGTTACAGTTTGGGCTAGTGGCCCCATGACGTCACTAATGTTACAGTGGGGCTAGTGGACCCCATGACGTCACTAATGTTACAGTTTGGGCTAGTGGACCCCATGACGTCACTAATGTTACAGTTTGGGCCAATGGACCCCATGACGTCACTAATGTTACAGTTGGGCTAGTGGACCCTATTGTCACCTCAGTGAACTGAAAGAGCCCTAATGTCAGACGGGGAAACAGTAAAAGTTCCTTACAAAACATCAAGGTCAACTAAAAAACGGGCAACCGTGATTTTATTGTTTAGGACTCTCTTCAACGTTGTTTGACGGCCCAAAGGTTTTTAACTGCCGCCACTATAACATGCCCTTGACGTCTTTGGTTCAAACCCTTACCGTCAACTACTCAATAAATGTCACATTGGTTTCATAAACGTCAACTAGATAGAAGGATGAAATGCAACTGCACCTGTTTCACCTTTGTTCCACGTATTTATAGTTGTCACCATCCATTCGACGGGACGATGCTATTTTCACCTGTCTCAGGAGCTTATCACCTGTCCCACTAGACTATCACCTGTCCAACAAAGTTATCACCTGTGCCACTGTGGTATAACCTAGTGGAAACTTTCACCAGAGTACCAGCTTTGTCTCGTATTTGTTAGTCGTCCCCTCTTCAAGCTGTATGTTTGAGATAAGATTATTTAGTCAATACAAATCAATGGAAAGTTGCAAATGATATTTTTAATAGTGTTTCATAAATGCACAAATTCGGCAACAGTTTTTTTCAACTATGACAATTACCGTAAACATTATGATGAACAGCCAGGAAAACCAAGACACTATCAACTTTCGAAACTCTAATAAATTTGCTAGACAAGTCATAAAAAATGGATGCGCGCAGGAAGCAATAGCCTTCTTTATAGAAAGAGCGTCAATATGGATTAGATGCGATTTTATGAATATCCGCGGTGGTCGAGTGGCAGCGCGCTCGACTGGGGTACCGATGGTCACGGGTTCGAATCCATGTGAAGGCAAGGATTTGTTCCCGGAGTTTAGGGCGTCCCTGAGTCACCCAGCTCCGAATGGGTACCTAACAGTAGTTAGGCGGCTGGATAATGCGTGGAACCCTTATAGCCGTGGCCTGTGAACGCTGCATCAATTGCCAACAGATCATCTGTCATGGTCTGTGGACGCAATAATCATTCTGCATAGAATGAGCGTCTGTATAGATAAGATAAGATACTACTGTATATACTCGTTTTGGACAAAATCTAGGGGGAAAAGTTGGGGGGTCGGCTTATGAGCGGGTCATCGGTGATTTCTGCATGGATATTGAATATCGGTGTTGTTATTGTAGATTATCAATGTCCTTTTCTACATTCTACAAGATTTGACTGCTCTACCAGAAGCTATAAAATATCTAAAACATCTGCACTTCCCTTATTTAATCATTTTATTTTTTTTGTGAATGTTTTAATAAATTGTTTTACAATTTTTTTTCCATCAACGAATTTTAATGTACGCGCTTTCGCTACTGTTTACCATAGATTTTTTTTTATATACCGGTAACTCTGCCTAACAAAGAGCACAAAGACAAAGATAGGGAGTACAAAGTAAACAATCGTGATGACCGATGTATCTTGTAGTTTTAAAAAAATCAGTACCATTTTGTTTACGCTAACCTATAATTTTTTTTTAATGGGGGGGGGGTCGGCTTTCGAGCGGGTTATACACTTCTCTCTTCCAAAAGTGTGCGTGTGTGTGTGTGTGTGGGGGGGGGGTGGCTTATGAACGAACGGGCTATGGAACGAGTATATACGCATGGGCGTCGCTAGGAATTTTTCCAGCGGGGGCGGGGCAAAAACCCACTTTTTTGTATTTTCACTGACAATGCCATACAGGTACAATTTTCAATTAAATTCAAATTCAGTATAAAATAAGGGTCGAAAATAGCCTTAGAAATTAATAAGACTTACAAATTAGTGCTGTAATAGCTAAAATACAACATTTATTAATGCATTTAATAAATTAAAAACTTAAGTTCTCACGAGAAAATTGAATTTTGTTGTAAAATAACATACGTGTAGAAACTGCAGGATAACCAAGGATGGATATCAAAAAAAAATTTTACAGGCTAAAAAGAAAATCGAAAAGTAGACCAATCGCGGGATTCCGAAATGCCGTTATTAGAAGATTTTGGGGCGTCTGCAGCATCTGACTTATCATTGGCATTGAGGACAACAGTAAATGTTCAACAGCCAGACACAACTGAAGCAACTGTTCCTAATTTGATTGTCGCTGACACTTATTCATTTCCTAAATTGGATATTGGAAGGTATGTCTGGTCATACGACCTTTCAAATAAGTTGAAATTGCAGCTGATTCGTGATTGTTGGACCCATGATAGAAATTATGATTTTAGAGCTGACAGTGAGGGAAACAGAGTTTTTAGTTTTTAGATATGCATGGTTATCAGACTATTCACCGTGGCTTGTATACTCGCAAATGTTAATAGGTGCCTTTTGCAAATATTGCGTGTTGTTTCTGCAAAAAGTAATTCTATGAGTTCAGTGGGTATTTGTCATCAAACCATGTACAAAATATAAAGATTTCAACGAAGATGCACGTAGCAACCTGCAAAGCACATTATGGCACAAAGGCTCTCATAAAGATGCAAGCAATTTTATTTGCATTATTGGAAGCCAAAGCAGTTTCTATAGATGAGCAGTTAGACTCATCATTTAGAAGACAAATTAAAGAAAATCGCAACTAACTGGGTCCCATCATTTCTACAATCCTATTTTGCTGCATGCATGTTTTAGCACTTCGTGGAACAGAATCAAATTCTGGTAATTTGTATGAACTTTTAGAGTTTCGTGTTGAATCTGGAGATGAAGTTCTTGGTAATCGTTTGTCAATTGGTTCTTTTAGTGCTGAGTATGGTTAACCGACAAAACGGCCCCGACAATTGGGCTCCGACATAACGGCCCCGACAAAACGGCCATGGACTAATAGATGGACTAATAGTAAAATTTACAATCAAATATATTATATTCGTATTTTTACTCACCTATTCAGTGTCAGGTTTAGCTAACAATAAACAATAATAATAACACCACAAAAGTGAATTTAGTAGCCTTTAGGCGAAATGGTACCAATAACGATTGTTTGTTGACAAGAAACAATATAATAACATCACAAGAAATAATTTTACAATTTTACCACTTTTTTAAGGGTGAAAAATTTGATGAAAGCTTAAAATGCAAAATAATAAATGTTTTTGTTAAAAAATGTAAACAATTTGTCTGGCGCCGTTTTGACCGGGGCCGTTTTGTCTGGGGCCGTTTTGACGGGTAACCGCTAAGTGTATCTCGGTAACTACGAAAAACACTATAATCAAAATTTGTGGGTCTCTCTTGCGTGAAGACATTGTTCGTGAAGCAAATAATTCAGTTTCTTTTACTATACTTGCCGACGAGACAAATTATGACATTTCAGGCATTGAGCAGATGTCACTTGGTGTTAGATTTGTCAAAGAACAAAATGGGAAAATGATGGTCACAGAAGAATTCATGGGATATATTCCAATTGTCAATAGAACAGCTGAAGGTTTAACCAACACCATCATTACTAATTCATTAGAATTTTTATTAAATATGACAAAGCTTGTTGGTCAAGGATACTACGGATGTTCTACAAGGGCAGGTAAAGAAGGAGGAGTCCAAGCAATAATTCGAAAAAAAATACCCAAAAGCAGTATTTGTACATTGCAGTTCACATAAACTAAATCTTGTTGTGAACGATTTAAATAATGTGAATGTTTTACGAAACACAATATGAACAATTAAGTCAATTATAGTGTTTTTCCGAGAAAGTAATCAGCAAAGAAAACTTATTCTAAATGTTCCTTTGCTATGTGAAACTAGATGGTCACATAAATATAAAAGTTTGCGGATTTTTGCTGAAAATGTTGATATTGTTAAACAACTGGAATATTTAGAAAAATCAGTAATGTAATCAGTTATACTTGCAGATATAATTCTTTTTTATGTTTGATAAATGATGGCATTTGCCCCCCCCTTCCCTACGCCCATGTATATATGGTATTTATATATATATATATATATATATATATATATATATATATATATATATATATATATATATATATATATATATATATATATATATATATATATATATATATATGTAAAAGTAGTTTGGGTATGAGAATGGCTTAGACCTTACAGATTCGTACCCGCCCATCCCTACACCCGGGTCCAATATAACCACACACACACAAAAAATAATAATGTCCTGCTCTAGATTTGGACATGTTAAAAAAAATAACTTCATTATTTGGGTTAGTGTTGAAACAACAAAGATCATCACCAGGTAAAAAAAATTAATAAGTTTTGGGTTTAAACTTGACAAACTATAAAAAGATGAACTAAATACATAGCGGTGTGGGGGGGGGGAAGGGGCAACCAAAAAACAACAACAAAAAACAACAACAAAACAACAAAAACAACAACAAAACGTATTTGGAGAAGAAAAATAAAATAAAACTATCGGGATGGACTTCACGAAGAGAATTTAATGTCAAAATATTTGAACGCTTTGAAGATGGCGCAAAAAACTATAAAAAAACAAACAAACAAACAAATCAAAACAAAATCAAACTATTATAACATTGCGTGAAAGAAGGATTAACTTAAAAATAATCATTAAAATGAAACGATTTTTTTAAAATGTTTAAACTAATGTCCAGACATTTGAGCTCTCATTTATTGTTTCGTTCCCCACCTTTATTCAACACATGGACCGATTGCCTGTCTGTCTTTCAGGAATATTTCCAGCTACATTAGTTAAACACACTTTCTACAAAGCTGGAAATCTTAAACTTTGCACACATACTGCCACTAATGACAAAGGACGTAAAACAAACAAGACAATTGTATCATTATTACTGAAGGTAACAGCTTGCCTTTCTATTTTATTTGTAGTGCAATCTCTTTCTGCTTGAACAATTGCATTAAAATTTATTTTTTTTATTTCACCTGACGCAATGCCTCTTTTCTATCCAAGCGGTCGGTCATCAACACTTTTCTAATTTTTGTCCTTCTTGAAAATAAAATCAACAAATAAACTCACCAAGGTGTGCGGAATCTTGTAAGCTCTGAGAAACATGTCTGACCATTGGTCAAATGAGCGTCGCTTCTGGCCTGGAATCTGAAGTTATATAGACCAAGTCAAGAAGAAATATTTAGGGTAGGGGTCTACCGATATGCCTTTTTGCCGATATTGCCGATACCGATATTACCGATATTTTTTTTTGCCGATATGAGTGCCGATATGAGTATTTGTTAGGACAAAAACCAGCGGTCATATTTGATGACGTCATTCTTAAATTTATCACTCCTAATTATTTATCTTTTATATTAGGGGACTAGCGATATGCATTTTCGCCGATATTACCGATATTTTTTGCCGATATGAGTGCCGATAGGGTATTTGTTAGGACAAAAACCAGCGGTCATATTTGATGACATCATTCTTAAATTTATCACTCCTAATTATTTATCTTTTATGTTAGGGGACTACCGATATGGATTTTCGCCGATATTACCGATATTTTTTTCCGATATGAATATTTGTTAGGACAAAAACCAGCGGTCTTATTTGATGACATCATTCTTAAATTTATCACTCCTAATTATTTATATTTTATATTAGGGGTCTACCGATATGCATTTTTGCCGATATTACCGATATTTTTTTCCGATATGAGTGCCGATATGAGTATTTGTTATGACAAAAATAACAGCGGTCATATTTGATGACGTCATTCTTAAATTTATCACTCGTAATTATTTATATCTTATAATTAAGGGGTCTACCGATATCCAGTTTTGCCGAAATTACGAAATTACCGATTTTTTTTTCCCGAAACGAAGTTTCCGATGTGTTTACAAGTTCCAGATCATGACCTACATAGGACTCATAACAAAACGAACCGTCCTTTATAAAAATGTACAAGCATATTAGGTACTCCTTTTGCAACTTCAACCTTGACTCATAATTATTAATTCTAACCAATAGTTTAATGGCTTTTGCACACGTCCACCTTTTATGAATGAAACAATGAGAACAAAGTACAATTGTAATAGAGTGAAAATGAGGCTGAAGGTTGAATGGTTGCCAATGACAACAAGTCTTCACACGGTACATTTTGTTATTCCATACGAAACTAAATGTTTTAGACATCTGCGATTCTGCGTGCATCTTTGCTATTAGAGCAATTACGTGAACATAATGTTTACATGTTATACATTTATTAGAGCAATTACGATATACTTGGCATCGGCACTATTTACACAGTATTTCTGAGTATACGAAAATCGGCCGATACCTAAACAATATCACAGCACATGGCACACTGTATCGTGGCTGCACATATTAATACTAGGACTCTTTTGACTATTTCAATACCGGTATCGGAGTCGATATATTAATTCGTCGAGATATTGTAAATCTAAATGATAGTTTTTTTTGTTTCCGTTTTTTTTTGGGTAAAAATGTCACTTCTTATGAAATATCGGTGACGTCAATATCGGGACCTTTACATGCTACCGATACCGATATTGCCGATATCCAGATATCGGCACCGATATATCGGTAGACCCCTAATTTAGGGTAATGGCTAAATACTTTGTTATTGGGTATTGAATCGGAACATTATTTTATTTTATAATTTGACCAATTTTAAATCCTTTATATTAACTCGTGGTGTCTGCTGGAGGCGGTGCCGAAAAAACTTTGGATCGATTTTAACCCACTTCCTCGTAAGCTAGGGAACTGAAATTTTGCAGGCAGACTCGTGCCGATGATAAAAATGATGTATCAAAATTTCAGATAAATCGAATGTACCGTAATTAAATTAATGAATATTTAGATTATCATTATTTATCTCTATGTAACATGTTCATTTTTTGCTATAGTGTCGTGGTGCGTATTATATTGAACAACCTTTCCTGTCGTGCAATAAGGTGCATATTTTATTGACAATACTTTTTCTTAACATATTCCTGATCGGTGCGCATTACATTAAACATGTTTTACGACACAAAACTACAATGTTGTATTTTTGGATTGTCTTGCGCTGCGTATTATAATGAACATTCTTTTAGTTATGTCTCTTACATAAAGGATTTATAGTCAAAAACTTGGTTTTTTTACGGGATTTTAAAACTAAAAATATGATTCATCAGTAGTAGTGTTCAAAAGGATGTATGAGTTACCTTTGCTTTACCATCAACTCCGGTGATCAAAGAAGAAAGATCTGGTTTAAAAAAAAATAATTTTGCACTAAACATTTTACTTCTCATTACCAAACATTGCCTAACATTACCAAACTATTCCAAACATTACAAAACATTATCTAACATTACCAAAAATATAACAGTACCCAACATTACCTAAAATTACGTAACATTACCTAAAATTACCAAACAAACCTAACATTACCAAACATACCTTAAACCACCCAACATTACAAAAACATGCCTAAAATTACTCAACATTATCAAACATGACCTAAAATTACCCAACATTACCTGAAATCAAATTTCTTAACATTAACTGGCATAACCTAACATTATACAACATTGTCTGAAATTATCAAAAATATAACCTTAACAAACATCACCTAACATAACCTAACATTATCTTATCTTATCTTATCTTATCTTATCTTATCTTATCTTATCTTATCTGTTACAGACGCTACTTCTATACAGAAGATCATTGCGTCCTACGCTTATCTATGGTTTGTGTTTAGTCAAGTTGATAAAGTGTTTGTTTTCCTGGTTTCTTCAGACAACCCATACAGCGCCCGAATTCCGGACGGAAAAAAAACATCACCAAACATACCTAAAATTACCCAACATTACCAAGCATAACCAAACGCACCAAACATCTCCAAACATTACCTAACATAAACAAGCATACCTAACTTTACCGAACATTACCGAACATTACCGAACATTACCCAACATTACCCAACATTACCTACCATTAGCAAAAACATCGCCTTACATTCCATAACAGTACCTATCTGATTTGGAATGTCTCGAATTTCTTAAATTGCAATATGTCGGGAAACAACTCATGTATTTCGCTATTCTTCACCCCCCCCCCTTCCCCCCGACATTCCTTGACTCTCAAATCCACAACGTCCTGTATACCACGCAATGTTAATCTTTGAATATTTCATCAAATGTTGAAGACACGGGAACTACTACTACTACTGCTATATACTGTGACTGGCCATTGTTAAGGGAGAAAGAGGTTATCTTGAAAAGCCGCAGCAACAGGTGTGGACAGTAAAGGATATGTCTGCACTCTTGTCGCCGGCCTGTGAATGTAGGTTGTCGTCTGCACAATAGCTGTGACCACCTGTGTCACCAACACATCACAAGACAGTCACGGTGGATCACGGCGCATGCGATCTAAAGTACGTTTCAGAACAGTGCATCTAGGTGACGGAAAGTGGAGTTTGGGCTGGAGACATGGGGGAGGGGGTGGGGGGGGTAATAGTCAAGTTCGCCCCCTTGCCCACACGAGCACCACCAATTCGACCCCTGGTCGCATCTACCCTCACTTCTAACGGGTGGACTGGACCGGGTGTTACCAGTAGTTACCGCTGGTTTTTGGGGGAGTTTCATTCATAAAATAACAGCCGTGATGCTCAAAATTCTAAACGCAGGAACGTTTTTTCGTGACAGTTACAAGAGTCACGTGATCTAAAGTTGTAAAGTCTAGATCTGTACTTAGATAAGCTCTAAAAATTACTGTTTTATGTTCTTTTTGTATGGCCTCCTTCTTGCGTCTTTTCCGGTAGTATTGGTTTATGATTATTTTTAAATTATCCACTTTTTAAATTATTTCTAGCGACAATAGACTTTGACGTATCCACATTTCTAGCAGACAATAGACTTTGACATATCCACATTTCTAGCGGACAATAGACTTTGACGTACCCACATTTCTAGCGGACAATAGCCGGTGACATATCCACATTTCTAGCGGACAATAGCAAATGACATGTCCACATTTCTAGATGACATATGCCCATGACATATCCACATAGTTGATCAACGTGCGTGATTTATCCATAGGTCAGCCCCGAGAGCCATAAAATGCCAGAAGTCGTTTAACCTTTGAGGTGACCTGATCATGGCCTGGTTATCGACTTCTCTACCTTCCACCTACCTTCGGTAGGTTGAACGCCATCTCGGGTTACCTCAAGAACCGCGGAGGTTCAGATTGCACCTCATTTAACGCTGACAGTCGCACGTAGATTACTGTAATTAATTACCTGGCATAAACATTAGCCACAAGAATAGGCGGAGAAAGTGATGTGCCCTTTCTGAAGATGGGCCCTTTAACAAGTCATGTGACCTTAATGAGTTGTTAGCTTGAACAAGTAATGTGCCCTTGGCCCCCTTGGTGAGTTGTATGTTTTACAAGTTACGTGCCCTTGATGAGTTGTATGTTTTACAAGTTATGTGCCCTTTGTGAGTTGTATGTTTTACAAGTTACGTGCCCTTGATGAGTTGTATGTTTTACAAGTTATGTGCCCTTGGTGAGTTGTATGTTTTACAAGTTACGTGCCCTTGATGAGTTGTATGTTTTACAAGTTATGTGCCCTTGGTGAGTTGTATGTTTTACAAGTTATGTGCCCTTGGTGAGTTGTAAGTTTGAACAAGTTACGTGTCCTTGGTGAGTTGTAAGTTTGAACAAGTTATGTGCCCTTGGTGAGTTGTAAGTTTGAACAAGTTATGTGCCCTTGGTGAGTTGTATGTTTTACAAGTTACGTGCCCTTGATGAGTTGTATCTTTTACAAGTTATGTGCCCTTGGTGAGTTGTAAGTTTGAACAAGTTATGTACCTTTTGCGAGTTGTAAGTTTAAACAAGGTGTGTGCCCTTATCAAGTCGTATGTTTGAACAAGCTATGTCCCCTTGGCGGGTGCTTGGTCAGAAAACATGTATCCCCAAGTATGTATAAGAAAAGGAGCTCGCGCTCATAGCATTTGAAAGATGTTTTGTCTGGTCAGCTAATCCAGAGCTTTTGATAATTTATACGCCTCCTCTATTGTCAGGGCACGGAGATTTATGTTAAACATGTTGTGTTATATGAGTAAACTCGTGTGACAACTCGGGTGTTTATTGCCATGTAGGACTCGGATTACAACAACCTGATGTTGTGGCCTGATTATGTGGGCTCAATTTGATGTAGTGGCTTGGTTGTGTGGGCTTAGATTACAACAACGTGATGTTGTGGCCTGATGATGTGGGCTCAATTTGATGTAGTGGCCTGGTTGTGTAGGATTAGATTACAACAACCTGATGTTGTGGCCTGATTATGTGGGCTCAATTTGATGTAGTGGACTGGTTGTGTAGGATTAGATTAAAACAACCTGATGTTGTGGGCTGATTATGTGGGCTCAATTTGATGTAGTGGCTTGGTTGTGTGGGCTTAGATTACAACAACGTGATGTTGTGGCCTGATGATGTGGGCTCAATTTGATGTAGTGGCCTGGTTGTGTAGGATTAGATTACAACAACCTGATGTTGTGGCCTGATGATGTGGGCTCAATTTGATGTAGTGGCCTGGTTGTGTAGGATTAGATTACAACAACCTGATGTTATGGCCTGATTATGTGGGCTCAATTTGATGTAGTGGCTTGGTTGTGTAGGATTAGATTAAAACAACTTGATATAGTGGCCTGATTATGTGGGCTCAATTTGATGTAGTGGCTTGGTTGTGTAGGATTAGATTAAAACAACTTGATATAGTGGCCTGATTATGTGGGCTCAATTTGATGTAGTGGCTTGGTTGTGTAGGATTAGATTAAAACAACTTGATATAGTGGCCTGATGATGTGGGCTCAATTTGATGTATTGGCTTGGTTGTGTAGGATTAGATTAAAACAACTTGATATAGTGGCCTGATGATGTGGGCTCAATTTGATGTATTGGCTTGGTTGTGTAGGATTAGATTAAAACAACTTGATATAGTGGCCTGATTATGTGGGCTCAATTTGATGTATTGGCTTGGTTGTGTAGGATTAGATTAAAACAACTTGATATAGTGGCCTGATGATGTGGGCTAAATTTGATGTAGTGGCTTAGTTGTGTAGGATTAGATTAAAACAACTTGATATAGTGGCCTGATTATGTGGGCTCAATTTGATGAAGTGGCTTGGTTGTGTAGGATAAGATTAAAACAACTTGATATAGTGGCCTGATGATGTGGGCTCAATTTGATGTAGTGGCTTAGTTGTGTAGGATTAGATTAAAACAACTTGATATAGTGGCCTGATTATGTGGGCTCAATTAGATGAAGTGGCTTGGTTGTGTAGGATTAGATTAAAACAACTTGATATAGTGGCCTGATGATGTGGGCTCAATTTGATGTAGTGGCTTGGTTGTGTAGGATTAGATTAAAACAACTTGATATAGTGGCATGATTATGTGGGCTCAATTTGATGTAGTTGCTTGGTTGTGTAGGATTAGATTAAAACAACCTGATATAGTGGCATGATTATGTGGGCTCAATTTGATGTAGTGGCCTTGTTGTGTAGGATTAGATTAAAACAACCTGATGTTGTGGCCTGATTATGTAGGATTAGATTAAAACAACTTGATATAGTGGCCTGATTATGTGGGCTCAATTTGATGTAGTGGCTTGGTTGTGTAGGATTAGATTAAAACAACTTGATATAGTGGCCTGATGATGTGGGCTCAATTTGATGTAGTGGCTTAGTTGTGTAGGATTAGATTAAAACAACTTGATATAGTGGCCTGATGATGTGGGCTCAATTTGATGTAGTGGCTTGGTTGTGTAGGATTAGATTAAAACAACCTGATATAGTGGCATGATTATGTGGGCTCAATTTGATGTAGTGGCCTGGTTGTGTAGGATTAGATTAAAACAACCTGATGTTGTGGCCTGATTATGTAGGATTAGATTAAAACAACTTGATATAGTGGCCTGATTATGTGGGCTCAATTTGATGTAGTGGCTTGGTTGTGTGGGCTTAGATTACAACAACGTGATGTTGTGGCCTGATGATGTGGGCTCAATTTGATGTAGTGGCCTGGTTGTGTAGGATTAGATTACAACAACCTGATGTTGTTGCCTGATGATGTGGGCTCAATTTGATGTAGTGGCCTGGTTGTGTAGGATTAGATTACAACAACCTGATGTTATGGCCTGATTATGTGGGCTCAATTTGATGTAGTGGCTTGGTTGTGTAGGATTAGATTAAAACAACTTGATATAGTGGCCTGATTATGTGGGCTCAATTTGATGTAGTGGCTTGGTTGTGTAGGATTAGATTAAAACAACTTGATATAGTGGCCTGATTATGTGGGCTCAATTTGATGTAGTGGCTTGGTTGTGTAGGATTAGATTAAAACAACTTGATATAGTGGCCTGATGATGTGGGCTCAATTTGATGTATTGGCTTGGTTGTGTAGGATTAGATTAAAACAACTTGATATAGTGGCCTGATGATGTGGGCTCAATTTGATGTATTGGCTTGGTTGTGTAGGATTAGATTAAAACAACTTGATATAGTGGCCTGATTATGTGGGCTCAATTTGATGTATTGGCTTGGTTGTGTAGGATTAGATTAAAACAACTTGATATAGTGGCCTGATGATGTGGGCTAAATTTGATGTAGTGGCTTAGTTGTGTAGGATTAGATTAAAACAACTTGATATAGTGGCCTGATTATGTGGGCTCAATTTGATGAAGTGGCTTGGTTGTGTAGGATAAGATTAAAACAACTTGATATAGTGGCCTGATGATGTGGGCTCAATTTGATGTAGTGGCTTAGTTGTGTAGGATTAGATTAAAACAACTTGATATAGTGGCCTGATTATGTGGGCTCAATTTGATGAAGTGGCTTGGTTGTGTAGGATTAGATTAAAACAACTTGATATAGTGGCCTGATGATGTGGGCTCAATTTGATGTAGTGGCTTGGTTGTGTAGGATTAGATTAAAACAACTTGATATAGTGGCATGATTATGTGGGCTCAATTTGATGTAGTTGCTTGGTTGTGTAGGATTAGATTAAAACAACCTGATATAGTGGCATGATTATGTGGGCTCAATTTGATGTAGTGGCCTGGTTGTGTAGGATTAGATTAAAACAACCTGATGTTGTGGCCTGATTATGTAGGATTAGATTAAAATAACTTGATATAGTGGCCTGATTATGTGGGCTCAATTTGATGTAGTGGCTTGGTTGTGTAGGATTAGATTAAAACAACTTGATATAGTGGCCTGATGATGTGGGCTCAATTTGATGTAGTGGCTTAGTTGTGTAGGATTAGATTAAAACAACTTGATATAGTGGCCTGATGATGTGGGCTCAATTTGATGTAGTGGCTTGGTTGTGTAGGATTAGATTAAAACAACCTGATATAGTGGCATGATTATGTGGGCTCAATTTGATGTAGTGGCCTGGTTGTGTAGGATTAGATTAAAACAACCTGATGTTGTGGCCTGATTATGTAGGATTAGATTAAAACAACTTGATATAGTGGCCTGATTATGTGGGCTCAATTTGATGTAGTGGCTTGGTTGTGTAGGATTAGATTAAAACAACTTGATATAGTGGCCTGATGATGTGGGCTCAATTTGATGTAGTGGCTTGGTTGTGTAGGATTAGATTAAAACAACTTGATATAGTGGCCTGATGATGTGGGCTCAATTTGATGTAGTGGCCTGGTTGTGTAGGTTTAGATTAAAACAACCTGATATAGTGGCCTGATGATGTGGGCTCAATTTGATGTAGTGGCCTGGTTGTGTAGGATTAGATTAAAACAACTTGATATAGTGGCCTGATGATGTGGGCTCAATTTGATGTAGTGGCTTAGTTGTGTAGGATTAGATTAAAACAACCTGATGTTGTGGCCTGATTATGTAGGATTAGATTAAAACAACTTGATATAGTGGCCTGATTATGTGGGCTCAATTTGATGTAGTGGCTTGGTTGTGTAGGATTAGATTAAAACAACTTGATATAGTGGCCTGATGATGTGGGCTCAATTTGATGTAGTGGCTTAGTTGTGTAGGATTAGATTAAAACAACTTGATATAGTGGCCTGATGATGTGGGCTCAATTTGATGTAGTGGCTTGGTTGTGTAGGATTAGATTAAAACAACTTGATATAGTGGCCTGATGATGTGGGCTCAATTTGATGTAGTGGCCTGGTTGTGTAGGATTAGATTAAAACAACCTGATGTTGTGGCCTGATTATGTGGGCTCAATTTGATGTAGTGGCTTGGTTGTGTAGGATTAGATTAAAACAACTTGATATAGTGGCCTGATTATGTGGGCTCAATTTGATGTAGTGGCTTGGTTGTGTAGGATTAGATTAAAACAACTTGATATAGTGGCCTGATGACGTGGGCTCAATTTGATGTAGTGGCTTGGTTGTGTAGGATTAGATTAAAACAACTTGATATAGTGGGCTTTTTTTTTAACCTAACAGCGACCATTTTGAGTTGTTGACGCAAAGGTTGACCTTTTCAGTTGTCCCCCCTGAAGCGTATGTGGTAAAAATAAAAATACAATCAAAAGTTAAATATTCTCCCCGGCCACACCTTTTCCCATGCCCGCAGAGACCACGTCTTGGAGTCTATCAACGTCTTGGAGTCTATCAACGTCTTGGAGTCTATCACCGTCTTGGAGTCTATCAACGTCATGGAGTCTATCAACTTCTTGGAGTCTATCAACTTCTTGGAGTCTATCACCGTCTTGGAGTCTATCAACGTCTTGGAGTCTATCAACGTCATGGAGTCTATCAACTTCTTGGAGTCTATCAACTTCTTGGAGTCTATCAACGTCTTGGAGTCTATCAACGTCTTGGAGTCTATCAACTTCTTGGAGTCTATAAACTTCTTGGAGTCTATCAACTTCTTGGAGTCTATCAACGTCTTGGAGTCTATCAACTTCTTGGAGTCTATCAATGTCTTGGAGTCTATCAACTTCTGGGAGTCTATCAACTTCTTGGAGTCTATCAACTTCTTGGAGTCTATCAACATCAGCGCTGCACTACGGCACTGAGAAGAAACAGTTGGTGCCATTTAACCGGATACTTTTCACACGGTCCTTGCGAAACACGTTTTGTCTTTGTTCATTCACGTTGCATTCCTCAATTTAAATGTTCAACCTTTCATTTTAAAATGTGACCGTTTTATTGAGTGTGGATGATTTGAAATGTAATGAGCCAACTGTACGATGTTTGTAACATGTTGAACGTTACATCTCGGCAATTTATGCGACATTGCGGGTCTGATCTTGCCCGCGGCTCTCCTCATTGAACGACCTACTAACCTTGAATTATTGCACTTGAATGAATAGGATAATAATCGACCACGTAGTCAATATTATTTCAAAGAAAATTCAATTGTTCGGTATGTGATATCGTTTCATAAAATGTGATAAAAAATCAATTTTAAATTATTATTTTTTTATTGTCAACGATACTTTCTTAACGAGAAAATAAACTTGTCGTTACCCCCCCTCCCACCCCCAACCACTCTCCTCACACATGAGATACCTCCGTATCCACTTACAGTAAGATAACCTTAGTGAATAGACCATCTAACGGTAAACAATCAGATCTCACAGAATTTTCCTCTAAATTGCAAGTAATCACATAGGAAACAAACCTTTCCTAACAAGAGAGCAGATATTAATCTGAAAACGAAATTAAAACAAGTTTGTTCCGGTGGACTTTTTTTTTCCCGCCACATATTTTTTAAATTTTATTTGTTATTTTTCTCGGCAAAGGTTGTTGCTCTCCTCCCAGAGGCGTTGCTACGGTATTTTGCGCCCGGGAACGAATTATAAAATTGGCGCCCTTTCCCCAATTCACTACGCTTGTTCACTTATAATAAAAATGTCGTAAGCCTCATTTCAAGCACATGCACCTCGGCGCCTGGGGACATATGTACCCTCGCCCCTCTACCCTCGCCCCTTACCGTACGCCTCTGCCTCCAGGCATGTCATACATGACAATAATTCAGTTCCATCCATCAACGATAACAGACGACTGACGTAAGTAAAACTGGCGTAATAGGCTGGCTTAAGTAAGACTGGCGTATCTTTTCTTATCAATGACACCAAGACGCGTGGTCTTAGTTTTCCATGGATGGTAGGAAAGATTCCGGTCTTGTTGCGTCCTAACCTTGGTCCCTTCACATGTTAAGGCTGCAGTGTGTGTGTAGGGGTGTGGGGGGTGTGGGGGGACGGATAGCCCAGCAAGCGATCGCATTCTGTCTTGACATCCAGGGGCGTTATTCTCAGCCACCTCGAGTTTTTCCCCATGGATTTATAGCGATAAAATATTCCCCAAGCTTGTTTCGCCACTGTTTCAAATTTGCCAAATCACTAGGAAATTAATCTCTAACCCTCAGTTTTTTTACCTTAAAAATTATGATTAGGTGGAAGGAGAAACAAAACAAAAAATGTCGATGTTTATATTTTACCACTTGCGGGCCAGCCGTATCTGACGGGCGAATCTCTCGCGATAGTTCACTTTCAGCGTAGTGGCGCGAGCTCTATTGTTTTCCCAGCCGACGGATTTGTCTCCTTCAGCCCCTCAGCTTCGCCCCACCGCCGCAGCCTGTGTTGGTAGCGAGGCCTGGCCGGTCCTGTCTGTCTCTAGCCTTCATCATATATATTATTGCGGCATTTACCGGGGCTAAATTAAAATTCACGAAACGCTGGCCAGCAGGCTGCCAAAAATCAACGCACCGTCGGTGCATCTGTCGCTCGTGGGTTAATTGAGTCGATACTCTGTCGTGGATGTGTGCGGCGGCGGATGTGCTTGCTTCTATTTTCGCTCCCACACTCGTGCTGTAGAGAGAGAGCCCCGTGCGATACGGGCTGGTGGTACGAACGCTGTTGTTCTTCATATCGTAGGACGGGCCACGGTTTGTTGAGGCAAAGTTTTTAATTCGTTGAATGGCGTGTGGATAAATGCAAATTGGATACCAAAAGACAGGTCTACATCAACGGAATACAACAAAAAAACAACAACAACAAACAGAACAACTGGAATACAAAAACAACTGGGATACAACAAGGGGATACAACAACTGGGATACAACAACGGGATACAACAACAGGATACACGAGGATATCTACGTTGTCATGAGCAATGTTGACTTTGAATGCTGTCATGCCGTGACGTCATGCAAAGTCCTCGTGGTATGTGATCGAACTGTTAGTTGTCATGTGTTGTGATCGTGTGATGCGTGAGGTGCCACTGGAAGATGTGAATGGTTTTGTGAATATTGTTGAATTGTTTGTTTTTTTTATAATTGTAAATGGTTATTGCGATCTTCATTCTGTCAATGGCCAAACTTGTTCAATCTTGTCTTAAAAGTTCAAATACTTAAAATTCACATCTATTGTATTTCGTTTATCAAAAACTTTGTTTGTTTTTTCAGAGAGTTGGCATGTGCAAATCTGTCAGTGGTGGATTGGGTGATGTTTGTTGACAGTGGCGATGTTTGTTGACAGTGGCGATGTTTGTTGACAGTGGCGATGTTTGTTGACAGTGGTGATGTTTGTTGACAGTGGTGATGTTTGTTGACAGTGGTGATGTTTTTTGACAGTGGTGATGTTTGTTGACAGTGGTGATGTTTGTTGACAGTGGCGATGTTTGTTGACAGTGGCGATGTTTGTTGACAGTGGTGATGTTTGTTGACAGTGGCGATGTTTGTTGACAGTGGCGATGCTTGTTGACAGTGGTGATGTTTGTTGACAGTGGCGATGTTTGTTGACAGTGGCGATGTTTGTTGACAGTGGTGATGTTTGTTGACAGTGGCGATGTTTGTTGACAGTGGCGATGTTTGTTGACAGTGGTGATGTTTGTTGACAGTGGCGATGTTTGTTGACAGTGGTGATGTTTGTTGACAGTGGTGATGTTTGTTCACAGTGGCGATGTTTGTTGACAGTGGTGATGTTTGTTGACAGTGGCGATGTTTGTTGACAGTGGTGTTGTTTGTTGACAGTGGCGATGTTGGTTGACAGTGATGATGTTTGTTGACGGTGTCGATGTTTGTTGACAGTGGCGATGCTTGTTGACAGTTGCAATGTTTTTTGACAGTGGTAATGTTTGTTGACAGTGGTGTTGTTTGTTGACAGTGGTGTTTTTTGTTGACAGTGATGTTGTTTGTTGACAGTGATGTTGTTTGTTGACAGTGATGTTGTTTGTATAAAGTGGTAATGTTTGTTTACAGTGGTGATGTTAGTTGACAGTGATGTTGTTTGTTGACAGTGATGTTGTTTGTTGACAGTGATGTTGTTTGTTGACAGTGATGTTGTTTGTATAAAGTGGTGATGTTTGTATACAGTGGTGATGTTAGTTGACCGTGATGTTGTTTGTTGACAGTGATGTTGTTTGTTGACAGTGATGTTGTTTGTATAAAGTGGTAATGTTTGTTTACAGTGGTGATGTTAGTTGACAGTGATGTTGTTTGTTGACAGTGATGTTGTTTGTTGACAGTGATGTTGTTTGTTGACAGTGATGTTGTTTGTATAAAGTGGTGATGTTTGTATACAGTGGTGATGTTAGTTGACAGTGATGTTGTTTGTTGACAGTGGTGATGTTTGTTGACAGTGGTGATGTTTGTTGACAGTGGCGATGTTTGTTGACAGTGGCGATGTTTGGTGACAGTGGCGATGTTTGTTGACAGTGGTGATGTTTGTTGACAGTGGCGATGTTTGTTGACAGTGGCGATGCTTGTTATCAGTGATATCTATTAGAATAATGATGAATTATAATTTACAAAGTCAAAAAGAATGAAATACCTTGAGCATCTCTGTCTTATAAATGTGTCGGGTAACATGAATATAACACATTCCAAATTCTCAAAACCCGTTCCAGTTCGCCTCTTTTCAATTAAGCCCCCCCCCGGGCCCCTTGAAGCATTGTTTGTAGATGTAGATTGCGTCTATTTCGTTTTCTTGTGATCACTGGACGAATTTGGATGGGCTGGGTAGATGTGTCCCGTCCCCCCCCCCGCCCCACATAGATCCGCCTCTGCTGATGCTCAACCAATGCCCACATATTTTGTTGTTGTTTTGTGTACTGTGGTGTACCTTTGTGCATTGTGGTCTAACAGTCTAATTGATACGATCTCGTCTACTACGGGCCACGACAGCTGCACTCCTGTTGTGTTGTGATGTGTCGCCGACGTGTTGTGGTATGTGGAGAACGTGTTATGGTATGTCACCTCCGTTTTGTGGTGTGTCGCTGTCATGTTGTGGTGTATCTCAGTCGTTTTGTGGTGTATCTCTGTCGTTTTGTGGTGTATCTCTGTCGTTTTGTGGTCTGTCGCTGTCAGGTTGTGGTCTGTCGCTGTCATGTTGTGTGGTGTGTCGCTGTCATGTTGTGTGGTGTGTCGCTGTCATGTTGTGTGGTGTGTCGCTGTCATGTTGTGTGGTGTGTCGCTGTCATGTTGTGTGGTGTGTCGCTGTCATGTTGTGTGGTGTGTCGCTGTCATGGTGTGTGGTGTGTCGCTGTCGTGTTGTGTGGTGTGTCGCTGTCATGTTGTGTGGTGTGTAGCTGTCATGTTGTGTGGTGTGTCGCTGTCATGTTGTGTGGTGTGTCGTTGTCATGTTGTGTGGTGTGTCGTTGTCATGTTGTGTGGTGTGTCGCTGTCATGTTGTGTGGTGTGTAGCTGTCATGTTGTGTGGTGTGTCGCTGTCATGTAGTGGTGTGTCATTGGCTCACTGTCTGGGGTGTGTCGCTGCATTGCTGTGGTGTGTGGAGACCGTTTTATTCTGTGTCCCTGCCGTGTTGTAGTATGTGCATTCCGTGTTGTTGTGTATCACTTCTGTGTTGTGTTAAGTAGGTTTTTAATAGACGCGGCTCGTTAGTGTGACATTACTTTACAACACACGTCATCTCCTGTCCACCGTATTGTTACACAAAAGTTTTATTCATTGACGCGCCGATTTAAAATCATAGGTTCTTTCAAATTATGTCCACCTCAGAAACCATTTTGATTATGCTTCGGGAGTTTAGAGGCTAACGGTATGTTTATTTGTACCTCCATATGTAAACTCAAAATTTTCAATTTATGTTTCATAATTGTTTGCAACACCGATAACACAAAGTTCATGGCTCCTCTCAGATCACTCCAGATATATTCAACAACGGCACCACCGGGTAGGCTCGTCAGCAACCGCTCCCTGTCACGTGACTGAAATGCCATTGACCAAAATTATTTTTAAAATAAATAAATACAATTAAAAACAACAAAAGACGGAGAATTATCTCCCATTAAGTGCCTCAAATTTCATCAAGCTGTTTCTAACCTGGCTCTGATTACAACACAAATGCCGGCTGTGATTTCACGGATGCATTCCTTGCTTTGTCCACGATATTCGCCCCAATTATGAATCAGTGTTTACAACAGTGAGAGCAGGCGCACATCGACACCATAATCGTCATCAACCGATGACTCCCCCCCCTCCCCCCGGCCCGGATCAAAGGAAGGACGGTCACTGCGATATCAACAAACCTATGCCCCCTTGCCCCGGGGGGTCATAGAAAGGGGCGGTCACTGCGATATCAACAGACCTCCCTGTGTATTAGTATTATGTACGGGCGGTCACGTTGGCATTAACAAACTGATGCGCGATCACGAAAGAAGCAAAGGGGCGGTAAACAGATAGGGGGCAGCACTCTGTTTAGCTTGTATGATCATCGTGGTGGGGATGTGTGTGTGTTTTGTTTTGTTGTTTTTTTTTCGTAAGAGTATAACATATAAACAGGGTATTAGTTAGCCTGACAGGACGTAACACAACAGCGAACATTTCGCCAAAGAGCATTCCTCAAGGAAAAAATAGTACACAAATAAAACGAATATAACGAAATAATAAAAAACACTTAGCTGCGGTGAAATCCAAGTAGTCCAGTACAGATCTCGGCCAACCGTAAAATGAACTCCATTTCGCTAACCAACTTGATACTACAGTTTTGTTTTTGTTAACTTCCAGCCCATAGGTTCTATCAATTTGTTTATATATACCTCATTGTCTTTTTAAAAAAATCTTCAAAATAATTTAAAGGTCAACAACTCTTCAGATATTAAAATGAGAGAGTTGAGGACCTTTACCTATGTACCCATCGCTCTAAAGTGCACTTCAAAGTATGGTTATGTGTTATATTGAATGAATGAATGAATGAATGAATGAATGAATGAATGAATGAATGAATGAATGAATGAATGAATGAATGAATGAATGAATGAATGAATTCTTCTTTAACGCTAATACTATCCATGATAAGACTAACTAGCATGATCATTGCGCTTTGATGACTAAATACTCTAACAAATAAAAAAACATTTTCACATTTTTACTACATTGATCTTTCTCTTCATATTCTTTCTGAAATTGTGGAAGACTGCTCCACAATTTTGGCGCTGCCGATTCAAACGATAGTACGCCACAAAACTACCTTCTTTGTCCATCCACACAGGGAACTTGTAGAGTGGACTGAAGTAATGATTACACATCATGTCCATTTTAACCACCGCTCTAAACTCCACACTGACCTTAAGCCAGCAGACCTACTGCTCACACTGTCCTTAAGCCAACAGACCTACTGCTCACACTGTCCCTAAGCCAACAGACCTACTGCTCACACTGTCCCTAAGCCAACAGACATACTGCTCACACTGTCCTTAAGCTAACAGACCTACTGCTCACACTGTCCCTAAGCCAACAGAACTACTGCTCACACTGTCCTTAAGCTAACAGACCTACTGCTCACACTGTCCCTAAGCCAACAGACCTTCTGCTCACACTGTCCCTAAGCCAACAGACCTACTGCTCACACTGTCCTTAAGCTAACAGACCTACTGCTCACACTCAACCTAAGCCAACAGACCTACTGCTCACACTTTCCTTAATCCAACAAACCTACTGCTCACACTGTCCTTAAGCCAACAGACTTAATGCTCACACTCTCCCTAAGCTAACAGACCTACTGCTCCCACTGTCCTTAAGCAAACAGACCTAATGCTCACACTCTCCCTAAGCTAACAGACCTACTGCTCACACTGTCCGCAAGCCAACAGACCTACTGCTCACACTGTCCCTAAGCCAACAGACCTACTGCTCACACTGTCCTTAAGCCAACAGACCTACTGCTCACACTGTCCCTAAGCCAACAGACCTACTGCTCACACTGTCCCTAAGCCAACAGACCTACTGCTCACACTGTCCCTAAGCCAACAGACCTACTGCTCACACTGTCCTTGAGCCAACAGACCTACTGCTCACACTCTCGCTAAGCCAACAGACCTACTGCTCACACTGTCCCTAAGCCAACAGACCTACTGCTCACACTGTCCCTAAGCCAACATACCTACTGCTCACACTCTGCCTAAGCCAACAGACCTACTGCTCACACTGTCCCTAAGCTAACAGACCTACTGATCTTCATTCCTCTCCTGCTGTTACATAAATGGAAGGGAATAGTACAGCGGTTCCCAAACTAGTAGAAGTTTACAGTGATTATACCTTTGTGAAATAACAGTGCAACAACAACGTGAGAACTCCATGCCGGTCAGTGACTCCAGCTTTCAACAGGCCGTTTAGTGTTTCCAAACAACATTACACGCCACATCACACATCTGTGTAAACCAGGTCTTATTGTGTCAGATGGTGCACCGCACTACATCGCACCGACTTCAATAATCTTTTCTGTCGATTCTCCTGTTAGCACATCGATCTGTTTTTTTAATGGAGACAGTAAATATAATACATCGCCACTCTTTTACACATACACTTTCTCAGCTGAAAAGATTTTAATGGTTTTCATGAGGTATACATAAGTTAGATATTATTGGGGGAATACCTTTCAGTAACGCAAACAGTTGGGTAAATGTTTGTAGGTGTCCATATTGTGTACACTGTTGTATGAATAGCTCCACGTGCAGGCCTGGTTGTTGTGTTGGTACACAGAGTGCAAGTACATATAGTGTACACTATGAATAGCTACACGTGCAGGGCTGATTCTTATGCTGGTGCACAGAGTGCAAGTGCATATTGTGTACACTGTTGTATGAATAGCTCCACGTGCAGGCCTGATTGTTGTTTTGGTACACAGAGTACAAGTACATATTGTGTACACTGTTGTATGAATAGCTCCACGTGCAGGGCTAATAGTTATGCTGGTACACAGATGAGTGCAAAACGCCACGTGTAGACGGCATTTAGTTATCGATTGCCAGTAAGCATGTGAGGATGACGAAACTCTGATGATGTCTCACAGCCGTGTGTGGTGTGTGTGTGTGGGGGGGGGGTAAATATCTCAGAGCCGTTGGGAGGGGGGAAATCTTACAGCCGTTGTGAGGGGGGGGGGCTAATATCTCACAGCCGTTGTGAGATGGGGAAATATCTCACAGCCGTTGTGAGATGGGGAAATATGTCACAGCCGTTGTGAGGGGGCTAATATCTCACAGCCGTTGTGAGATGGGGAAATATGTCACAGCCGTTGTGAGGGGGTTATATATCTCACATCCGTTGGAGGGGGGGGCTAATATCTCACAGCCGTTGTGCGGGGGGGGGCTAATATCTCACAGCCGTTGTGTGGGGTGGGGGGCTAATATCTCACAGCTGTTGTGAGGGGTGGGGGGCTAATATCTCACAGCCGTTGTGCGGGGTGGGGGCTAATATGAACTAATATCTCACAGCCGTTGGTAGGGGGGCTAATATCTCACAGCCGTTGGGAGGGGGACTAATATCTATCAGCCGTTGTGAGGGAGGGGGTAATATCTCACAGCCGTTGGAACAAAGCTAATATCTTACAGCCGAAAAGATATCTTTGGGTGACAGATGTTTTGAAATCGTAAAACAAACTCATCTCCAGAGTCCATATCCTTCCGTACACTATCAGTAACAGAGACAGTACAACACCGGAGGTGACTCTTAATGCAACACTTGAGGCGGATGTAGATTGTGTCAAGTTTGGATTGAAGTCAACAAAAACAGTTGTCTCTACTGGGGACAGTTGCTGTACTGTCATTGTCATAAGTGTATGTGTGTGCGTGCGTGTGTGTGGGGGGGGGGTAGGCGGACTGATTAGGAACTGTAATTTTTTTTTAAAAGGCCGAGTGTAAAAAAAAAGCCTTGTATAATTGTGGAAACTTTATTTTTATTAGGGGTGTACCGAATTTCGGCTTCGGCTCCGGCAAATCCGGAATCCGGCCATTTTTACGAATCCGGCTCGGGCTTCGGCTGCGGCAGAATTTAACTTCATAAACCCGGCCATAGTTCGGCTAGTCGGTGGAGACATAAATTATGTATATAATAGCTCCGGCTCTGGAAAATCCGGAATCGGGGCATTTTTTACGAATCCGGCTCCGGCTTCGGCAGGATTTTACTTTATAAATCTGACATTTCAAAAATTTGAATCCGGTACACCCCTAATTTTATATGGTGAAGTAAAAGAACACAGGGATTGTTTGCGTGGGTTTTCATTGATTGTAAATACATATTGATGGAGTTCGTTTGTAAATACATCTTGATGAGATTCGTTTGTAAATACATCTTGATGAGGTTCGCTTGTAAATACATCTTGATGCGGTTCGTTTGTAAATACATCTTGATGAGGTTCGTTTGTAAATACATCTTGATGAGGTTCGTTTGTAAATACATCTTGATGAGGTTCGTTTGAGTTATGAGTTTTTTGTTTCCATCTTAAAGGTTAGAGATTAATGGATACATTCTTCTAGAGGAACCCCGTATGTGTTAAAGTGTGTGCAGGACAAGACATGAACTAATCTATTGAGGGTGATAGTTGTGTGCAAGACAAGACATGAACTAATCTATTGAGGGTGATAGCTGTGTGCAAGACAAGACATGAACTAATCTATTGAGGGTGATAGCTGTGTGCAAGACAAGACATGAACTAATCTATTGAGGGTGATAGCTGTGTGCAAGACAAGACATGAACTAATCTATTGAGGGTGATAGCTGTGTGCAAGACAAGACATGAACTAATCTATTGAGGGTGATAGCTGTGTGCAAGACAAGACATGAACTAATCTATTGAGGTTGATAGCTGTGTGCAAGACAAGACATGAACTAATCTATTGAGGGTGATAGCTGTGTGCAAGACAAGACATGAACTAATCTATTGAGGGTGATAGCTGTGTGCAAGACAAGACATGAACTAATCTATTGAGGGTGATAGCTGTGTGCAAGACAAGATATGAACTAATCTATTGAGGGTGATAGCTGTGTGCAAGACAAGACATGAACTAATCTATTGAGGGTGATAGCTTTGTGCAAGACAAGACATGAAATAATCTATTGAGGGTGATAGCTGTGTGCAAGACAAGACATGAACTAATCTATTGAGGGTGATAGCTGTGTGCAAGACAAGACATGAACTAATCTATTAAGGGTGATAGCTGTGTGCAAGACAAGACATGAACTAATCTATTGAGGGTGATAGCTGTGTGCAAGACAAGACATGAACTAATCTATTGAGGGTGATAGCTGTGTGCAAGACAAGACATGAACTAATCTATTGAGGGTGATAGCTGTGTGCAAGACAAGACATGAACTAATCTATTGAGGGTGATTGCTGTGTGCAAGACAAGATATGAACTAATCTATTGAGGGTGATAGCTGTGTGCAAGAAAGGACATGAACTAATCTATTGAGGGTGATAGCTGTGTGCAAGAAAGGACATGAACTAATCTATTGAGGGTGATAGCTGTGTGCAAGACAAGACATGAACTAATCTATTGAGGGTGATAGCTGTGTGCAAGAAAGGACATGAACTAATCTATTGAGGGTGATAGCTGTGTGCAAGAAAGGACATGGACTAATCTATTGAGGGTGATAGCTGTGTGCAAGGCAAGACATGAACTAATCTATTGAGGGTGATAGCTGTGTGCAAGACAAGACATGAACTTATCTATTGAGGGTGATAGCTGTGTGCAAGAAAGGACATGAACTAATCTATTGAGGGTGATAGCTGTGTGCAAGACAAGACATGAACTAATCTATTTAGGGTGATAGCTGTGTGCAAGACAAGATATGAACTAATCTATTGAGGGTGATAGCTGTGTGCAAGAAAGGACATGAACTAATCTATTGAGGGTGATTGCTGTGTGCAAGACAAGATATGAACTAATCTATTGAGGGTGATAGCTGTGTGCAAGAAAGGACATGAACTAATCTATTGAGGGTGATAGCTGTGTGCAAGACAAGACATGAACTAATCTATTGAGGGTGATAGCTGTGTGCAAGAAAGGACATGAACTAATCTATTGAGGGCGATAGCTGTGTGCAAGACAAGACATGAACTAATCTATTGAGGGTGATAGCTGTGTGCAAGACAAGACATGAACTAATCTATTTAGGGTGATAGCTGTGTGCAAGACAAGACATGAACTAATCTATTGAGGGTGATAGCTGTGTGCAAGACAAGACATGAACTAATCTATTGAGGGTGATAGCTGTGTGCAAGACAAGACATGAACTAATCTATTGAGGGTGATAGCTGTGTGCAAGACAAGACATGAACTAATCTATTGAGGGTGGTAGCTGTGTGCAAGACTAGATATGAACTAATCTATTGAGGGTGATAGCTGTGTGCAAGAAAGGACATGAACTAATCTATTGAGGGTGATAGCTGTGTGCAAGACAAGACATGAACTAATCTATTGAGGGTGATAGCTGTGTGCAAGACAAGACATGAACTAATCTATTGAGGGTGATAGCTGTGTGCAAGACAAGACATGAACTAATCTATTGAGGGCGATAGCTGTGTGCAAGACAAGACATGAACTAATCTATTGAGGGTGATAGCGGTGTGCAAGACAAGCCATGAACTAATCTATTGAGGGTGATAGCTGTGTGCAAGACAAGACATGAACTAATCTATTGAGGGTGATAGCTGTGTGCAAGACAAGACATGAACTAATCTATTGAGGGTGATAGCTGTGTGCAAGACAAGACATGAACTAATCTATTGAGGGTGATAGCTGTGTGCAAGACAAGACATGAACTAATCTATTGAGGGTGATAGCTGTGTGCAAGACAAGACATGAACTAATCTATTGAGGGTGATAGCTGTGTGCAAGACAAGACATGAACTAATCTATTGAGGGTGATAGCTGTCTACATTAGCATAGACCAAACCTCGCCCATCCTGTCTATTTTCCCACGGGGAAATAACACATACTGAGTTTTATCAATACTATCATTTCGGTAAATATTTCCCTATAATTAAACGCAAATTTTACTGCACGTTAAATAGATTTTTAAAAGGAGTATCCCTTGAATAGATGTAAGTGTAAGCAAATATTTTGTGTGAAGAAATGTTCAGGTATAATCATATAAATATATTTACGCTCAATTATCGCTGACTGTGGCCTAATGCTAAATCATAATCCTTTTGGTTTCCAGATTAACATTAACCAAACAACACACGAACCTATGACGTCAGCATTTGTGTTGTAAACAGTGCTGACTGACTCAAAGAGATATTTTTTGGTGCAGTAATTTGGTGCGCTACTTTCTAAAATTACTTTAAAAATCGTGTGGTGATTGTATGGCAACCGACCGTCCTCATGGGACGATGGCGTGTACTCCTACTCCTCTGCCCCCCTGCCCTTTCTCCTGGCCCTTCTCTCTTCACTTAAAGCTATGAGGGATGCTTCCGCGACATGAACGCCCTCACGCATATTTGCCGGCCAGGAGGTGCGCTCCTCAGCAATGTTGTGATTAGCACTGTAAAAAAATATTATATAAATACTTTGTGTACATTTCAGGAATATTTCGTATTTATCATACAAGGATAAGTTACTTGGGCTTTTGACCCAAAAAAAAACAACCAAACCCCTATTATAAAATACTTTGTGTACATTTAAGAAAGTTTAATATTACGTATTTATCATACAAGGACAAGTTAGTTGGGCTTTTGAAAAAGGTGTGCCGCAGGCGCCACGGCGCCGCAGCACAAACTAGTTACTAGATATTTTCGTGCCATGACTTTGTTTTCGTCTGATTTCGGTTCTTGAACTCTTCTCAGTTATTTCAGCTGACAGTTCGTTATTTGTTTATTTTTTTTAAAGCCATTTTTACCCCACTTACCCCCCCCCACCACACAACCTTTTTGATTTCAGTAGTTACGCCTTTTAATCCACCCCCACCCCTCCAACAGAAATATTTGTCATATCTAATTTTTTAATAGAATATTTGAAATTAAGTAGACTACCAGTAATCTATATTTCACATTTCAAAATGTCAATAAAACTTTAAATTTAAAAAAAAACAAATTAAACTATGACAAGAAACGCATGGATAGCGTAGGACGAAATAATTTTCAGTCTATAAAATATAAGATTTTTGTGGAAAAGTTTTAAAGAATCGTTGCCTAAATGGTAATTGTTATTTAGTGATACTTTCTATGTCCGCTCAAAATATTTCTCTTGGGCAACAATTGATTTCTTAACAATTGCCATCTAAATACTTAGTATTGGACCAGATTACATCCTCTTGGTCTAAACATCAAGTATTTGAAATATCATCTTCCATCTGTTCACCAGTCACCTCGGCCTCTGTGAGACACTCCAAGGGGAAGCGTCTTATAATAATTGATTTTTAAGAATCGGGTGACTATAACCTGACTAATTGAATGACTATTACCTGACTAATTGAATGACTAGAAAAAGAAAAATTAAAAACAAAAAAATATTTCGATGGCAAAGGGAAATTAATAATGTTTACTTGTAATAATAATGAAAATTATTTAATCTTGAATGTTTTGTTGGTCTCACACACTGGGAGCACATTGACTATACCAGTGTTTGTCTGACACACTGGGATCACAATGACTATACCTGTGTTTGTCTGACACACTGGGAGCACATTGACTATATCTGTGTTTGTCTGACAAACTGGAAGCACAATGACGATACCAGTGTTTGTCTGACACACTGGGAGCACAATGACTATACCAGTGTTTGTCTGACACACTGGGAGCACAATGACTATACCAGTGTTTGTCTGACACACTGGGAGCACAATGACTATACCAGTGTTTGTCTGACACACTGGGAGCACAATGACTATACCAGTGTTTGTCTGACACACTAGGAGCACAATGACTATACCTGTGTTTGTCTGACACACTAGGAGCACAATGACTATACCAGTGTTTGTCTGACACACTGGGAGCACAATGACTATACCCCTGTGTTTGTCTGACACACTGGGAGCACAATGACTATACCAGTGTTTGTCTGACACACTGGGATCACAATGACTATACCAGTGTTTGTCTGACACACTGGAATCACAATGACTATACCTGTGTTTGTCTGACACACTGGGATCACAATGACTATACCTGTGTTTGTCTGACACACTGGGAGCACAATGACTATACCAGTGTTTGTCTGACACACTGGGAGCAAAATGACTATACCTGTGTTTGTCTAATGGACGTGTTTGTGGGAATAGACATGTGCAACATGGAGTAGATGAGAGAATCAATCACGTGTTATCGAGCTAAGCCATTACCACATAGGGGAGCATGAAAGGCGAAACGTGACCCTGGACCGTCGTCTGGTACAGTCTGGGGGTCGGGGGGGGGGTCTAAGAAAGTGATCGATCCGCTGCCCCTAAAAGGAGCATATTGCAGTTGGTCAGTCGACCGTCCAGGCATCTCGAACCCTTTGACTGTACCTGCTGTTTATAACAAAGTTTGTTACATGTTCATTTTTAGCATCGAAATAAATCTAGCTTACTAGAGATTTACTGATATGTGTTATTAAAAATTCCTCTAGACTTCTTAAGGTTACATACGGCTAAACTCGTTCTTATTCTATTACAATCAATGGCTGCACACTTAACACACAAAATTTGTTGTAATGATATTATGCTGTCGTTAACATAACACATAATGTAAGCTGTCAGATTTAACAATGAAAGGTGGTAAATGTGACAATCTATATAAATGTATGATTTGCCAGAACAAGCACAAGGCGAGTGCAAATAAGCATGACGAATGACCCTCGTTAAGGTCGGCCAATCGCAGTTTATGGTTGGCAAGCTGGGGGGGGGGCAGATAGCAAACCGCAGTGCGCATGCGTCGACGCATGCTCTGATTTATTCGTGCTTTAGTTTGTGTCCGTTCTTTCCCCCTTTCATTGGACTATCTATGAGCAAGTCTGCGGCGTACGCTTCGCCGCGGGTCGTATCTGGTATGTTAGATTTAACAATTAATGGTGATACATGTGAAAAACTGTCCGATTTAACAAAGAAATATGATATATGTGACAATCTGTCAGATTTTAACAATTAAAGGTGATCTAATTAATTATATATAATTTGCAATGTGACGTAGTGTCTGTCCGTGACGCTATGCGAGGTAACTCCCGATAAAAAATGAAAATATAGGAGTAAAAATTTGTTTCTAGCCATAAAATATTGTGACGTGACGTCATTATTTGAGCTTTTATTAATGTGTGAAGGGTTACAATTTTTTATTTACATTTTTTTGATAATGTAAAGGTAATAATGTATGGACCAATGGGTGCATAAAATGACAAGTCATAATAGATCTTGAAAAGGTGCTGACTTGACAATAATAAAAACGTTTATGTGAATAACTGACACGTTTATATTAAATTGTAAATATGATTAACAGTTGATAATTTAATCTCTTCTGCTATCCTGTGACAAACTTTGCTTACTACGTTTCATGCAAAACTGCTTCAAATCACAGATGTGCTTGATGTGGATCACATTACAGTCACATAATTTATTTTTAACGCTCTGTGCTGTATTATTGGTGCACTCATAATTGGTGCGCACTTTTCAATGCCGCAAGTTAACGTCCGGCTGACTCCTCAGCAATATTTGTTAATACGTCGAACTTCAAACTTCTTTGCCGCAGTATCACTTTATGCTGTGTGTAATTCACTATGCATTTACTATTATCCTGATTATATCATTATTATTCATGCAAACTTATATAACGCGAAGCCTAAGCTTGGAGGTTTTCTCATAACACATATATTCGTGTATATATAATCAAAATATATACTCTGCTATGTCCGTTCGTAACGCTAGATTTTAGAAAGCCCACCGCTAAAAGAATAGCCTTGAAAAAAAATAATTTAAAAATAAAAGAATAATATAAAAAAATATAAAAAATGATTTTCAAACGTCCGCATAAAATTGTTCAATATGGAAATGAGATTTAACTTGTCTCTCTTGGTCTCTACATTTTCTGATTATTTACTATGCGGCTTTCAAGCAAAAGGGACAATTACAAAAACTGACATATAACCATTTTGAAAACGTCCGCCATTTTGACGGGTAATACACTAGTCTGTCAGATTTTAACAGTGAAAGGTATTATATGTGACAATCTGTCAGGTTTACGAATGAAAGGTGATATATTTAAAATCTGTCAGATTTAACAATGAAAGGTGATATATGTGACAGTCTGTCAGATTTAACTTTGGTAAAATATTTCCTTTATTATATAAATTTCACAAACAAACCAACTCACAAATAATTAAGAGCTACTTGCCCTTTGTTTTAAACTACTTTTAAAATATTTTAAGTTATGCCGATGAACGCATGTGCACCCCCCCCCACATCCCAGAAACTTGTTGCTCCAGTCATTACATAAGCACGCAGCACTAGAGTGTTTGTCCCCCCCCCACACGCCTACCTCCCGCTATGGAGTCAATTCCACTAAATAAATCTCGTTAAGAGTGAAAATAGTTTGTTTTAAGTTTTCATTGATTCTAACAAAACAACTCGTGTGTGGGTATCGTAACAGGATAATAAATGGGGTGGTATCGTAACAGGATAATACGTGGGGTGGCATCGTAACAGGATAATAACTGGGGTGGTATCGTAACAGGATAACAAGTGGGGTGGCATCGTAACAGGATAATAAGTGGGGTGGTGTCGTAACAGGATAATAAGTGGGGTGGTGTCGTAACAGGATAATAAGTGGGGTGGTATCGTAACAGGATAATAAGTGGGGTGGTATCGTAACAGGATAATAAGTGGGGTGGTATCGTAACAGGATAATAAGTGGGGTGGTGTCGTAACAGGATAATAAGTGGGGTGGTATCGTAACAGGATAATAAGTGGGGTGGTATCGTAACAGGATAATAAGTGGGGTGGTGTCGTAACAGGATAATAAGTGGGGTGGTATCGTAACAGGATAATAAGTGGGGTGGTATCGTAACAGGATAATAAGTGGGGTGGTGTCGTAACAGGATAATACGTGGGGTGGCATCGTAACAGGATAATAACTGGGGTGGTATCGTAACAGGATAATAAGTGGGGTGGTATCGTAACAGGATAACAAGTGGGGTGGCATCATAACAGGATAATACGTGGGGTGGTATCGTAACAGGATAATAAGTGGGGTGGTATCGTAACAGGATAATAAGTGGGGTGGTGTCGTAACAGGATAATACGTGGGGTGGCGTCGTAACAGGATAATAACTGGGGTGGTATCGTAACAGGATAATAAGTGGGGTGGTGTCGTAACAGGATAACAAGTGGGGTGGCATCGTAACAGGATAATAAGTGGGGTGGTGTCGTAACAGGATAACAAGTGGGGTGGCATCGTAACAGGATAATAAGTGGGGTGGTATCGTAACAGGATAATAAGTGGGGTGGTATCGTAACAGGATAATAAGTGGGGTGTGTCGTAACAGGATAACAAGTGGGCTGGTGTCGTAACAGGATAATAAGTGGGGTGGTGTCGTAACAGGATAATAAGTGGGGTGGTGTCGTAACAGGATAATAAGTGGGGTGGTATCGTAACAGGATAATAAGTGGGGTGGTGTCGTAACAGGATAATAAGTGGGGTGGTATCGTAACAGGATAATAAGTGGGGTGGTATCGTAACAGGATAATAAGTGGGGTGTGTCGTAACAGGATAACAAGTGGGGTGGTGTCGTAACAGGATAATAAGTGGGGTGGTGTCGTAACAGGATAATAAGTGGGGTGGTGTCGTAACAGGATAATAAGTGGGGTATCGTAACAGGATAATAAGTGGGGTGGTATCGTAACAGGATAATAAGTGGGGTGGTGTCGTAACAGGATAATACGTGGGGTGGCATCGTAACAGGATAATAACTGGGGTGGTATCGTAACAGGATAATAAGTGGGGTGGTATCGTAACAGGATAAAAAGTGGGGTGGCATCATAACAGGATAATACGTGGGGTGGTATCGTAACAGGATAATAAGTGGGGTGGTATCGTAACAGGATAATAAGTGGGGTGGTGTCGTAACAGGATAATACGTGGGGTGGCGTCGTAACAGGATAATAACTGGGGTGGTATCGTAACAGGATAATAAGTGGGGTGGTGTCGTAACAGGATAACAAGTGGGGTGGCATCGTAACAGGATAATAAGTGGGGTGGTGTCGTAACAGGATAACAAGTGGGGTGGCATCGTAACAGGATAATAAGTGGGGTGGTATCGTAACAGGATAATAAGTGGGGTGGTATCGTAACAGGATAATAAGTGGGGTGTGTCGTAACAGGATAACAAGTGGGGTGGTGTCGTAACAGGATAATAAGTGGGGTGGTGTCGTAACAGGATAATAAGTGGGGTGGTGTCGTAACAGGATAATAAGTGGGGTGGTATCGTAACAGGATAATAAGTGGGGTTGTGTCGTAACAGGATAATAAGTGGGGTGGTATCGTAACAGGATAATAAGTGGGGTGGTATCGTAACAGGATAATAAGTGGGGTGTGTCGTAACAGGATACTAAGTGGGACGGTATTGTAACGAAATTCAAGTGGGTTCGGCATCGTAACGGGATGCATGAGGGGTGGTATCGTAATCAATTTGTCCTACTATGAACGTAAGAGCGCTACGTCACCGACACACTGATGGTGGTGACCACAACACCTGGCGGACACGGATACACCAATGGGCTATCATTAGCCTATCATTGAGCTTATCTCTGCTGCGTGGCTGGGGTTATCTCAAATCATATTGGCTTCCCTTCGTTGAAAAGTACTTTTACCGTCATTAAGTTCTTCAGATTCTCAAACTTTCAAGTTCATATACCCTTAAAACGAAACAAGAAAAACTAAAATAGATTTCAACTAGAAAAAAATTATGTGTTCAAATAATCGAGGATTTAATATCGAAGACCCGGCGATGTAGAAATGAGTGGGGTTGATTAATTTTTAAAAAAAATCCTTATATTAACATCACCGTCTTGTCTGTCTGTTGTGGTCCCGCGGAAAACAAAAGTAAAAAAACAAACCCGTAAAAACAAAGTTTTTGACTATAAATCCCTTATATATGAGACATAACTAACAGTATTGATTATTTTCAAACATTTACAGACTGAATCTGTCTTAACTCAAGTTTGCTTCATAACCCTAGGGGGGGAGGGGTGGGTGGGAGGGGGAGAGGGGAAAAGTCTGGTCACCGATTCGCTTGACCGAGCTCAGAGTGACACGTAAAATGTAAACAAAAGCGCCCCGTCGCTTCGTTGGGTCGCCTCAATGCGTCAGCTCAAAACTTTCACGTGGCAAAAAAACAATAACAAACCGTGAATTTAAATTACATACCTCATATAAGGATAAACTAAAAATGCATTAATTTAATTACGGTACGTTCGATCGATCTGAAATTTTGATACGATGCATTGTTAGGTCAGACGGGTCCGTGTGCCAAATTTCAGCTCGATCGGATCACGGGAAGTGGGTCATTTTTCGACTTTTGTTTTTCCGCCCGCCCGCCCAAGACGAGATGAGAGAGAGAGACGGCCGCGAAGTTAATATAAGGGATTTAATAAAACAAACCCGTAAAAACAAAGTTTTTGACTATAAATCCCTTATATATGAGACATAACTAACAGTATTGATTATTTTCAAACATTTACAGACTGACACCGAGTGATGTCCCTTGTCTTTAATAAATGGGGGGTGGGAGGGTGAGGGGGTCGGCACGACGTGTCGGCGTAAACACGACGGTCGTGGGCGTCAACTCAAACTCACGTGAAGTGGCAGAAAAAAACAATAACAAACCGTGAATTTGAATTACATACCTCATATAAGGATAAACTAAAAATGCATTAATTTAATTACGGTACGTTCGATCGATCTGAAATTTTGATACGATGCATTGTTAGGTAGACGGGTCCGTGTGCCAAATTTCAGTTCGATCGGATCATGGGAAGTGGGTCATTTTTGACTTCTGTTTTTCCGCCCGCCCGAGCCCAGAGAGATGAGAGAGAGAGAGACGGCCGCGAAGTTAATATAAGGGATTTAATAAAACAAACCCGTAAAAACAAAGTTTTTGACTATAAATCCCTTATATATGAGACATAACTAACAGTATTGATTATTTTCAAACATTTACAGACTGAATCTGTCTTAACTCAACTTTGCATCATAACCCTAGTGGGGGGGGGAGGGGTGGGGGGGGAGGGGTGGGGGGGGGAGAGGGGAAAAGTCTGGTCACCGATTCGCTTGACCGAGCTCAGAGTGACACGTAAAATGTAAACAAAAGCGCCCGTCGTTTCGTTGGGTCGCCTCAATGCGTCAGCTCAAAACTTTCACGTGGCAAAAAAACAATAACAAATCGTGAATTTAAATTACATACCTCATATAAGGATAAACTAAAAATGCATTAATTTAATTACGGTACGTGCGATCGATCTGAAATTTTGATACGATGCATTGTTAGGTTAGACGGGTCCGTGTGCCAAATTTCAGTTCGATCGGATCATGGGAAGTGGGTCATTTTTGACTTCTGTTTTTCCGCCCGCCCGCCGAGCCCAAGACAGAGAGAGAGAGAGAGAGACGGCCGGTGAAGTTAATATAAGGGATTTAATAAAACAAACCCGTAAAAACAAAGTTTTTGACTATAAATCCCTTATATATGAGACATAACTAACAGTATTGATTATTTTCAAACATTTACAGACTGAATCTGTCTTAACTCAACTTTGCATCATAACCCTAGTGGGGGGTGGGGGGAGGGGTGGGTGGGGGGGGGGAGAGGGGAAAAGTCTGGTCACCGATTCGCTTGACCGAGCTCAGAGTGACACGTAAAATGTAAACAAAAGCGCCCGTCGCTTCGTTGGGTCGCCTCAATGCGTCAGCTCAAAATTTCACGTGGCAAAAAAACAATAACAAACCGTGAATTTAAATTACATACCTCATATAAGGATAAACTAAAAATGCATTAATTTAATTACGGTACGTTCGATCGATCTGAAATTTTGATACGATGCATTGTTAGGTTAGACGGGTCCGTGTGCCAAATTTCAGTTCGATCGGATCATGGGAAGTGGGTCATTTTTGACTTCTGTTTTTCCGCCCGCCCGCCGAGCCCAAGACAGAGAGAGAGAGAGAGAGACGGCGCGTGAAGTTAATATAAGGGATTTAATAAAACAAACCCGTAAAAACAAAGTTTTTGACTATAAATCCCTTATATATGAGACATAACTAACAGTATTGATTATTTTCAAACATTTACAGACTGAATCTGTCTTAACTCAACTTTGCATCATAACCCTAGTGGGGGGGGGAGGGGTGGGTGGGGGGGGAGAGGGGAAAAGTCTGGTCACCGATTCGCTTGACCGAGCTCAGAGTGACACGTAAAATGTAAACAAAAGCGCCCGTCGCTTCGTTGGGTCGCCTCAATGCGTCAGCTCAAAATTTCACGTGGCAAAAAAACAATAACAAACGTGAATTTAAATTACATACCTCATATAAGGATAAACTAAAAATGCATTAATTTAATTACGGTACGTTCGATCGATCTGAAATTTTGATACGATGCATTGTTAGGTCAGACGGGTCCGTGTGCCAAATTTCAGTTCGATCGGATCATGGGAAGTGGTTCATTTTTGACTTCTGTTTTTCCGCCCGCCCGCCGAGCCCAAGACAGAGAGAGAGAGAGAGAGACGGCCGCGAAGTTAATATAAGGGATTTAAAAATGACCCACTTCTCGTGATCCTATCGAGCTGAAATTTTGCTCATATACTTTTTTTCACCTAACAATGCATTCTATCAAAATTTCATATCGATCAAATGTACTGTAATTCAATTAATTAATTTTTAGGTTATCTCTATGTAGCATGCAAATGTTTATGCTAGTCTGTTGCGCAGCGAGTATTGTATTGAACATACTTTAATAATATTTTCCCGATCTGTAAATGTTTATGCTAGTCTTTCGCACGGTGCGTATTATATTGAACACAATACATACTTTTAGTTATGTCTCATACTCATATATAAGGGATTTATAGTCAAAAGCTTTGTTTTTACGGGTTGTCTAATTGTTTTTTCATATTCAAATGTTGCGTGCAAACGCAGGTGTCGAAGATCATACAAATGATCAATTTCGGAAAATTACCTTTTATGTAATGCAATTTTTTAAAAGGTAAAATTGTTCGTTTCGCCATACGGGTTCTAGGCGTAGAGTTGTTTAATATTTTGAGAATCGCTGACACATAATTTGGTGTAAGGTGGTCGAAATGATGTGGTCACCCTATCTTCCTTGCTGTCACTTGAAAAAAAAAGGCGTGGAGATTATTTCTTATCTGTGATGAATTTCAAGGCATGGAAAGTGTGCTCGTCAGTGTGTTGGTCAGTGCGTTTGACATTGGAGATAACGCATGCCGTGACCTCAGTTCACGCTGCTAATAATAGCATGGGCACCTCGTCCATGAACAGTTTTAACATCTACCGACATCGCCTCTCATGGGCGTCGCCTCGAAAGATTGGGCTTGGAAACGGCACATCTACGCCTAATGGCGGTACGGCTAACATCAATGGCACCATTCTTTCTCGGCCCACCCCCCACCCACCCACCCCAATGTATTAATGAAACAGAAGTGATAAAAAACATCCCAAAGGAATATAACGGCGACAGCGTCTGGTCATGGCTGACGGACGCAAGGGAACCGGTCCAGAAAGCCTGGTCATTCAACACGGGCCCTCGACGGCTGGCCAAGAACACGTCAACAAACGGCTTAGGTGCTTGATACCTGACGACATCAAATGTCCTAGTGACACATGACGTCATCGTATGTCCTAGTGACACATGACGTCATCGCATGTCCTAGGTGATGCATGAAGTTAGGTGTAGATGTCCAAGATAATTCATGGCGTCATCAAATGGTACTGATAATTCATAATGACATCGAATGTCCAAGATAATTCATAATGACATCGAATATCCAAGATAATTCATGATGACATCGAATGTCCAAGATAATTCATAATGACATCGAATGCCCAAGATAATTCATAATGACATCGAATGTCCAAGATAATTCATAATGACATCGAATGTCCAAGATAATTCATAATGACATCGAATGTCCAAGATAATTCATAATGACATCGAATGTCCAAGATAATTCATAATGAAATCGAATGTCCAAAATAATTCATGATGTCATCAAATGTCCAAGATAATTCATGATGTCATCAAATGTCCAAGATAATTCATAATGACATCGAATGTTCTAGGTGATACAGTGTGATGTGATGTATGACGTAGTCAAATACCTTAGGTCACAAGCTCACTTTGTGGAAAACCTTAAAAAATCTGAGTTCTTTGAGTTACACTCCTGTGTCAGTGTTCCCCAACCCTCCTCAAACAATGGCCATATTCCGAAGTGCTGCCATGTCCCCCCTCCCATACAAACAATGGCCATATTCCGAAGTGCTGCCATGTCCCCCCACCCACATACAAACAATGACCATATTCCGAAGTGCTGCCATGTCCCCCACCCACATACAAACAATGGCCATATTCCGAAGTGCTGCCATGTCCACCACCCCCATACAAACAATGGCCATATTCCGAAGTTCTGCCATGTCCCCCACCCACATACAAACAATGGCCATATTCCGAAGTGCTGTCATGTCCGCCACCCCCATACAAACAATGGCCATATTCCAAAGTGCTGCCATGTCCCCCCACCCACATACAAACAATGGCAATATTCCGAAGTGCTACCATGTCCCCCATCCACATACAAACAACGGCCATATTCCGAAGTGCTGCCATGTCCCACACCCACATACAAACAATGGCCATATTCCGAAGTGCTGCCATGTCCCCCACCCACATACAAACAATGGCCATATTCCGAAGTGCTGCCATGTACCCCACCCACATACAAAAAATGGCCATATTCCGAAGTGCTGCCATGTCCCCCACCCACATACAAAAAATGGCCATATTCCGAAGTGCTGCCATGTCCCCCACCCACATACAAACAATGGCCATATTCCGTAGTGCTGCCATGTCCCCCACCCACATACAAACAATGGCCATATTCCGAAGTGCTGCCATGTCCCCCACCCACATACAAACAATGGCCATATTCCGAAGTGCTGCCATGTACCCCACCCACATACAAAAAATGGCCATATTCCGAAGTGCTGCCATGTCCCCCACCCACATACAAAAAATGGCCATATTCCGAAGTGCTGCCATGTCCCCCACCCACATACAAACAATGGCCATATTCCGTAGTGCTGCCATGTCCCCCACCCACATACAAACAATGGCCATATTCCGAAGTGCTGCCATGTACCCCCACCCACATACAAACAATGGCCATATTCCGAAGTGCTACCATGTCCCCCATCCACATACAAACAACGGCCATATTCCGAAGTGCTGCCATGTCCCACACCCACATACAAACAATGGCCATATTCCGAAGTGCTGCCATGTCCCCCACCCACCCACATACAAACAATGGCCATATTCCGTAGTGCTGCCATGTCCCCCACCCACATACAAACAATGGCCATATTCCGAAGTGCTGCCATGTACCCCCACCCACATACAAACAATGGCCATATTCCGAAGTGCTACCATGTCCACCATCCACATACAAACAACGGCCATATTCCGAAGTGCTGCCATGTCCCCCACCCACATGCAAACAATGGCCATATTCCGAAGTGCTGCCATGTCCCCCACCCACATACAAACAATGGCCATAAAGTGAAGTGCTGCCATGTCCCCCACCCCCATACAAACAATGGCCATATTCAGAAGTGCTGCCATGTCCCCCCTCCCTTCCCCCCAACAATGGCCATATTTCGAAGTGCTGTAAAGCCTTTCCTTATTTACAGTTTTGTTGAGATTTACGGCCACCCCTTAACGTCCCCCCCCCCAAACGAGCCGTAATAAGGACTTATCGGGGTGATATCTGGCTTGGCCTCCTAAAGAATGAATACAAACATAAGCAAACAAAAGGCCCTAGGTGTTCGGGGGTCATTGACCTGAACGACCCAAGGTCAGGTCGGCGGATTCACGAGTGTTCTTGTAGGTAACATGATCAGGGGCGTCGAATGATTCCTAACGATCAGGGGCGTCGAATGATTCCTAACTAACCGATCAGGGGCGTCGAATGATTCCTTACGATCAAGGGCGTCGAATGATTCCTAACTAACCGATCAGGGGCGTCGAATGATTCCTAACGATCAGGGGCGTCGAATGATTACTAACTAACCGATCAGGGACGTCGAATAATTCCTAACTAACCGATCAGGGGCGTCGAATGATTCCTAACGATCAGGGACGTCGAATGATTCCTAACGATCAGGGGCGTCGAATGATTCCTAACTAACCGATCAGGGACGTCGAATGATTCCTAACGATCAGGGGCGTCGAATGATTCCTAACTAACCGATCAGGGGCGTCGAATGATTCCTAACGATCAGGGACGTCAAATGATTCCTAACGATCAGGGGCGTCGAATAATTCCTAACTAACCGATCAGGGGCGTCGAATGATTCCTAACTAACCGATCAGGGGCGTCGAATGATTCCTAACTAACCGATCAGGGGCGTCGAATGATTCCTAACTAACCGATCAGGGACGTCGAATGATTCCTTACGATCAGGGGCGTCGAATGATTTACAACCAAGCGAGCAGGGAAGCCAAATAAGTCATAGCTGCCCGATTAAGCTTTGAAAGTTTAAGAAAACAAAAGTCAAATACATTTCAGGAGTTCACATCGTTTGTTTCTCTGCCAAGAGTTGACGCAAGATCTCCAAAAACTAAAACGTTCATTCCAAGTGTCTGTCTTCACGACTTTCTTCACGACTTTCTTCACGACTTTCTTTACGTCGGTCTTTTTTACTTCGCATTTGCCGGACCAGGGAAAGTCGTCAACCGTGGGACTAAGGGTCCCTTTATTGACAGCCACATTGAGGCCCTAAGTCAACAGTCGTTTTTTTTAAGGGTCCCTTTATAAACAGTCGCATTGAGGCACTGAGTCTACATTAGTTTAGCAGTGTGCAGTCCCACCGATGGTTTACTTATTGTCTCTGGTACGATATCGTTAAGTTTTTATGTTTGTAGTTCAGGGTATAGAAGATCGATGTAGTTTCTTTTGTTACTTGAAAGCCATTAATTTATCAATTTAAATGGTTAACAGCGGTTCTCCAAAAGTGTAGTTTGTACGTTAAGTGTTAAGGTTGGCCCACACCTCTCAAATGCTCGCGAGCATTTGATCAAACATTACACGAACGCGCTATAAAATACGCCAAATTTGGTGTGGACCAACCTTTAATAGTCACGCATAAAATAAATACTATATTGAAATTTATGCATGTATTATGAAAACATTTTCTGAACGGGTACGAGAATTCGAAGTATTATTTGTATATTAGTATCATAGATTGTCAAGTATAAGGGTTAACTAATCCAGGAGCAGTGAACATAGTGTTCGGCTAGGTTAACCTTGACAAAATGGACAACAAGTATAAAAGTATACCACAGAACCTAGCAGTCTACTCAACATAGGTTTCAGTGGACAAGTATAATAAGTATACCACAGAGCCTAGTAGTCTACTCAACATAGGTTTCAAAGGACAAAAAGTATCATATGTATATCACAGAACCTAGCAGTCTACTCAACATAGGTTTCAGTTACAATAAATAGAAGTAAAAAAAGATTTAAAAAAACCACGTTTTTATAAGCGGACTAAAAAGAAGAAAATATTTTTTTTCACAGAATTGTGAAGGAAAAATCTTTTTCTGGATTAATAAAAATTTCAAACTTATACTTATATGCTCAAGTACTATGAAGTAATATTACTAAAAACGTGGGGCGGGCACTTCTCAGGCTTAACTAATTGAATTCATTCATTTTCTTACTCGTCATTTGTAAACCCTAATCATTTTAGCCAAACGCCTCAAAAGCGCCCTCCCACGTTTTTAGTCATATTTTAGTCCGCTTATAAAAACGTGTTTTTTTTAAAATCTTTTTTTTACTTCTATTTATTTTATTATTTTTAGTCTAAGTGTATGCTATGGTGAGTTTTGAAGTATTGATTATATTCAAATATAATACGCATTGCCTGACAAACATTTACAGACTGGGAATGACTGATCTCCCCTTGATGTTAAACATGGTTGATGTGGTCGGGTTGGTGTGAACTCGGCACGTGAATGTAATGTAAACAAGAGCGGACGGATAATACATATGCTTATATATAGATAAACTAAAAAGTTCAATAAATTAATAACGGTACATTCGATCGATCGCAAATTTTAATACAATGCATTGTCATCCACGATCTATCTGTGGTAAAATTTTGAGATCTCTAGAACCAACAGAAGTGGTTTAATTTTACGTTGGCAGATTTGAAAAATTGTGGACAGACTAACAAACAAATCCACACGAACGAAAGCGAGTTAATAAAACGTGGTGAAAACCGTAAAAAAACAAACAACGGCAACAACATGCCACGTATTAAAAAATGTAGCAAAGCATAAAAATGTATGAAATTCAAATCCGTTCTTAAATTCTAAAATATAATTAAAAAATCTTAAAACAAGATCATTTCTAAGACCGTATGATATTCTGTATCTCTTAATCTCATCGGATCCATAATTTTTTTTAAAGGGAAGACTACTATAACATCTTCATTGGAGACTCAGTATGTTCATAACTTTAGAACCACTGCCACGTGTTTGACCGGGCTCTAAAGCCGTTAGAGGTTGTTAAACTTAATTAACCCTTTATTGCTTGAACAGCCACGTATTTATTAGACCCTCCATGTCTCTGATGTCCTTTGTACCGCATTGCAATGAACCTGCTTTGTTCTAGGGCTCGATAGATAGTACATGAAATTAGTGTGTAACTTTGATGATGTCGATACCGCTAAGTAATATGGGTTCGATTATGCACAAAATGCACAATGCGATTCAGTTACAGTTAAAGATAAATGTAAATATTTTATTATTATTTCTTTATACACATTTCTTTCATCCCTGAATACATTAACATTTTTTTTTAAAAAAAGGTTCCCTGCAAATCCTTAATCTTAATTTGACGCAAAATGGCCGATGTATCGACAAGACATGTGAGGCGAAAAAGACTTACCTTTCGGCCCAATTATACAAGCCTCGAGATTGGATTAAAGTTATTCGCAACAGCCAATCAGAATAATACGGTTATTTCTGGCTCATCTCGTCATTTTAATGATGGCTCCCATCGAGTTTAGTTCGTAAGGCATGGCGCAGCAAACATAATGTACCAAAAGATTGAACTTTGCTTCACATACCTTAGAGTTCTGTCGGAGGACACTATTTTGTCACTTTTTGTTCACTGACGTCATAGTCCACCACTTCCACAATTGATTGGTCCGCGTGACATTATTTCACGTGGTCACTATTAAACTTTTAGTTCCCTGACGTCATAGTCAATCACTTCCACCATTGATTGGTCCGTGTGACATTATTTCACGTGGTCACTATTTGACTTTTTGTTCACTGACGTCATAGTCAATCACTTCCACCATTGATTGGTTCGTGTCACATTATTTCACGAGGAGACCCGACATGCCATCGACACGCCTCGGAAGTGCGGACACGAGCTGTTCACGTGGTGATGTTTCCCAAACAGCGACCGTGACCTTGTGATTAGCTCGACAATTACGCAAAAAAAAATTCTGTTGGTCGTGCTGTCACAGCCGCCAGGACCTTTTCATGGGACAAACAAAATGTCACGTGGATCAATTAGTCTCTAACCACCAGGATAAAAAAGAACAAAAACAGAATGATAAAAAAAGTGGCATGCCTCATTACATCAGTAGCACTTGGTTTATGTTAATAATTGAATATACAGATGGTTGACTAGTGATGCAATGAGCATGAACAAGTTTTCTGAAAGCTTCTCTATCCGTTGTATGCTTACTGATATTATTTTTAAAATGTAAACAAACTGACCAGAGAATGTAAAACAATCACCCCATTTCGTGAAACAATTTTGCTTGAAGGAAAACATTAAAAATAAAAATAATTTGAAAATGAAAATTCCTAACGGCTATCTTAGGAAATTGTGCCAGGTTGTTGAACGTCTGGCCATTTAGGTATGTTTATTGCCCGTTAAGGTATATTTATTGCACGTTAGGATTGATTTCTAGGATGATATTTTAATTTAGCATCGGTTGCAAGCCTCAAAGCGACTTGTTGTTGAACATTAAGACAGCTATCTTGTTCTCTATAGTCACGTCTAATGGTTATAGTTGGCCAGCCGCAAGTCAGGGATTAACTACAATAGTTGGCCAGCCGCAAGTCAGGGATTAACTACAATAGTTGGCCAGCCGCAAGTCAGGGATTAACTACACTGGCAATCAGCTTCACAGGGAAGGACGAATATCTGACTTTCATTTAATAAGTCAGCGGTCCTCTAATCGTAGCTTCGTGGCGCCATAGTTTGATATTTACGAATGAAATTTGAGTAATGTGTATGTTCCTAGAGCGATCGTCCTGATTTAAACAACAACATAACATCCTATTATTTAAAATGATTTCAAGAAATATTTTATGTTAATTAATGGGGTGTCCTTGAGGTTATATGTGACACTTCTGTAGGCTAATATTTTAACCATTTGGTGTTTGACATGTTCAAACTTGGCCACATACTGTTGACTTCATAACTTTATGTGCGTTTAAAGTATTTGCTGTTTTACTGAAATATTTTTATGATTAAAAAAATAAAATAAAATAAATAAATAAATTATCAATTAACAACTAAAATTTGTAATGATGCTACTTTTATAATTACAAAGATGCGCAAAAAATTAAAGTATTGATTTAAAAATAAAAACTAGATAGAACAATGATTTATAGGGCAGCAATGATAGTGTGTTTATAAATACATCAGTATGTGTATTATAATACCCCCCTCCCCAAATGCCTATCGAACGTAAGATTAGTCTGATAGTTGTGAAAGTGAAAATCAATAACATGTCACTTCCGCCATGCGCTGCCACACAAGCCGAGCCAACAGTCGTCTGACACGCCTCCCTAACCTGCCACGTGGCACATACAAGAATAGCATCTGGAAAAGTCTCTACTCTGTTTTATGACTTTTTTTTTGTTGCTGATCCTTTTGTCATATAATTCTTTTTAACGATCGAATGTTTTTAGGATCAATTGTCTTTATTCAAAAAATGAAAGGGAGACAAATAGTATCAAACGTTAGCACAGGGGTGGCAACAGCGAGCTTTACAAAGATAACATTACGGTGATGGACTTGTTTCTTGAACGTACGCCGAATAGACGTCTGTGGTAGAGACTTTTTCCATCCTCTGGGAGAAATGACGTCATGAAAACATCACTGTTTTTAAACCTTTAAATATATTGAAATAAATACGTTAAAATGTAAAGAGAAAGAAAAGAAAAAAAAATAATCCCAGAAATTTACAAATGTAGCCAGTTGAGCTGAATGTGTATTATACAATGTAGCACCAAAGGTGGATGTACTATTTACAAATGTATCAACTAAATGTGGGTTTAGTTTACAAATGTAGCTACGAAATATTGATGTAGTTAAAATTACAAATATAGCAACAAAATGTTGATGTATTTAACAAATGTAGCAAAAAATAAATAAATATTGATGTAGTTAAAATTACAAATATAGCAACAAAATGTTGATGTATTTAACAAATGTAGCAAAAAATAAATAAATATTGATGTAGTTAAAATTACAAATATAGCAACAAAATGTTGATGTATTTAACAAATGTAGCAAAAAATAAATAAATATTGATGTAGTTAAAATTACAAATATAGCAACAAAATGTTGATGTAGTTAACAAATGTAGCAAAAAATAAATAAATATTGATGTAGTTAAAATTACAAATATAGCAACAAAATGTTGATGTATTTAACAAATGTAGCAAAAAATAAATAAATATTGATGTAGTTAACAAATGTAGCAAAAAATAAATAAATATTGATGTAGTTAAAATTACAAATATAGCAACAAAATGTTGATGTAGTTAACAAATGTAGCAAAAAATAAATAAATATTGATGTAGTTAAAATTACAAATATAGCAACAAAATGTTGATGTAGTTAACAAATGTAGCAAAAAATAAATAAATATTGATGTAGTTAAAATTACAAATATAGCAACAAAATGTTGATGTATTTAACAAATGTAGCAAAAAATAAATAAATATTGATGTGGTTTACAAATGTTTCAACTAAATATTGGTTCCGTTAACAAATGTAGCTACTAAATATTGGTGCCGTTAACAAATGTAGCAACTAAATATTGGTGCCGTTAACAAATGTAGCAACTAAATATTGGTTCCGTTAACAAATGTAGCTACTAAATATTGGTGCCGTTAACAAATGTAGCAACTAAATATTGGTGCCGTTAACAAATGTAGCAACTAAATATTGGTGCCGTTAACAAATGTAGCAACTAAATATTGCTGCTGTTAACAAATGTATCAACTAAATATTGGTGCTGTTAACAAATGTAGCAACTAAATATTGGTGCTGTTAACAAATGTAGCTACTAAATATTGGTGCCGTTAACAAATGTAGCAACTAAATATTGGTGCTGTTAACAAATGTAGCAACTAAATATTGGTGCTGTTAACAAATGTAGCAACTAAATATTGGTGCTGTTAACAAATGTAGCAACTAAATATTGGTGCTGTTAACAAATGTAGCAACTAAATATTGGTGCCGTTAACAAATGTAGCAACTAAATATTGGTGCCGTTAACAAATGTAGCAACTAAATATTGGTGCTGTTAACAAATGTAGCAACTAAATATTGGTGCTGTTAACAAATGTAGCAACTAAATATTGGTGCTGTTAACAAATGTAGCAACTACATATTGGTGCTGTTAACAAATGTAGCAACTAAATATTGGTGCTGTTAACAAATGTAGCAACTAAATATTGGTGCCGTTAACAAATGTAGCAACTAAATGTTGATGTAGTTTACAAATGTAGCAAGTTATTTTGGGTGAGTTTACAAACGTAGCAACTAATGTTAACGTACTACAACATATTGTAGCTATTTAAGGTGTATGTAGCTTACAATGTATCAGTAACTTACACATGTATCATCTCAGGGTCGATATAGTGTTAACAATGCTAGAAAACTAATCAAAGGAAGACAATCATTCAACCGTGTCGAACGTTTTAACTTTAAATGGAAAACTCGGTTCCGAATGAAAGAACATAGATGTAATTGATATTGTCACTGTTTGCATGAGTTTGAAAGAAAATATGTGGTATCGATATTTAAAAGAGTTTGAAAGAAAATGTGTGGTATCGATATTTAAAAGAGTTTTAAAGAAAATGTGTGGTATCGATATTTAAAAAAGTTTGAAAGAAAATATGTTGTATCGATGCAATCTCTCCCTTGCGATGTTTGTAAGAGATTTGTATAACAGTGGCCATGCAAATATGTATGGCGTTTGTATGTAATTGATCTATTTACTGGTTGTTTTATGATGACGCAGATTTCAGACCGTTTTCCGCACTCACCTAATTCACCCCTAACTCACCTAATTCACCCCTAGCTCACCCAATTCACCCCTAACTCACCTAATTCACCCCTAACTCACCTAATTCACCCCTAACTTACCTAATTCACCCCGAACACCTAATTCACCCCTAACTCACCTAATTCATCCCTAACTCACCTAATTCACCCCTAACTCATCTAATTCACCCCTAACTCACCTAATTCACCCCTAACTCACCTGATTCACCCCTAGCTCACCCAATTCACCCCTAACTCACCTAATTCACCCCTAACTCACCTAATTCACCCCTAACTTACCTAATTCACCCCTAACACCTAATTCACCCCTAACTCACCTAATTCATCCCTAACTCACCTAATTCACCCCTAACTCATCCAATTCACCCCTAGCTCACCTAATTCCACTAATCGCTTACATGAGGTTGTTGTTGCTGAAGGATATTGATGAGACGGCGTTGGGGTAGGCGGCGGTGGTTGGATGTTAAAAGCTGGGGTCTCTGTAGTTCTGGTAACGCCCCACATCAAATTTGGCATTTGAAGTCAGAACATCCTTGAATGTCAACAGATTGACATTTTTGTCACGTAGGGTGGGGTTTACAAGGATGCTCCATCATAAATTTAATGAAACAAAAAATATTGAAATTAATTATTGAATCTCGGCAATATAGGTAGGGACCGATGTCTATCAAGTCATCTGATAACAATTTAGGTAGGGACCGATGTCTATCAAGTCATCTTATAACAATTTAGGTAGGGACCGATGTCTACGAAGTCATCTTATAAGTCATGTCTATCATGAATTGTCACTTAAATGACTTGGCCGTTCATGCATTCCAGCCAGCGACTGTCCACTTGAGATAGCGGCCGTTACGGGTCAGCGGAAACAAAGTTTCAGGACCAGGCAATACGCTTTTATCTTTAAGTGGGGGGACCAACTGGGCACATCCTAGCAAGTTGCGCTGTAAAATCATGTGCGAAATAAAGAGGTAAAATACGCACCTTATTGCGCGACAGAAAGGTTGTTCAATATAATACGCACCGCGACGCTCTATCTCAAAAAATAGCATGATACATAGGAATAAATAAAATAATCTAAAAAATCAATAATTTAATTACGGTACATGCGATCGATCTGAAATTTTGATACATTGTTTTTATCATCGGTACGAAACTGCCTGCAAAATTTCAGCTCGCTATCTTGCGAGCAAGTGGGTTAAAAATCGATCAAAAGTTTTGGCGACAAGGTCGGTCGGTCGGCCGCAGACACCACGAGTTAATATAAAGGATTTAATAAGAAAAACCCGTAAAAAACCAAGTTTTTGACTATAAATCCTTTATGTACGAGAAGTAATTAAAAGAATGTTCATTATAATACGCAGCGCCAGACCATCCAGAAATACAAAATTGCAGTTGTGTCGTAAAACATGTTTAATATAATGCGCAACGATCAGGAATATGTTTATAAAAAGAGCTGTCAATAAAATACGCACCTTATTGCGCGACAGAAAGGTTGTTCAATATAATACGCACCGCGACGCTCTATCTCAAAAAATAGCATGATACATAGGAATAAATAAAATAATCTAAAAAATCAATAATTTAATTACGGTACATGCGATCGATCTGAAATTTTGATACATTGTTTTTATTATCGGAACGAAACTGCCTGCAAAATGTCAGCTCGCTATCTTGCGAGCAAGTGGGTTAAAAATCGATCAAAAGTTTTGGCAACAAGGTCGGTCGGTCGGTCGGCCGCAGACACCACGAGTTAATATAAAGGATTTAATAAGAAAAACCCGTAAAAAACCAAGTTTTTGACTATAAATCCTTTATGTACGAGAAGTAATTAAAAGAATGTTCATTATAATACGCAGCGCCAGACCATCCAGAAATACAAAATTGCAGTTGTGTCGTAAAACATGTTTAATATAATGCGCACCGATCAGGAATATGTTTATAAAAAGAGCTGTCAATAAAATACGCACCTTATTGCGCGACAGAAAGGTTGTTCAATATAATACGCACCGCGAGGCTCTATCTCAAAAAATTGCATGATACATAGGAATAAATAAAATAATCTAAAAAATCAATAATTTAATTACGGTACATGCGATCGATCTGAAATTTTGATACATTGTTTTTATCATCAGTACGAAACTGCCTGCAAAATTTCAGCTCGCTATCTTGCGAGCAAGTGGGTTAAAAATTGATCAAAAGTTTTGGCGACAAGCAAGCAAGCAAGGTCGGCCGCAGACACCACGAGTTAATATAAAGGATTTAATAAAAACAACCCGTAAAAAACCAAGATTTTGACTATAAATCCTTTACGTATGAGACGTAACTAAAAGAATGTTCATTATAACACGCAGCGCAAGACCATCCAAAAATACAAAATTGCAGTTGTGTCGTAAAACGTGTTTAATATAATGCGCACCGATCAGGAATAGGTTTATAAAAAGTGCTGTCAATAAAATACGCACCTTATTGCGCGACAGAAAGGTTGTTCAATATGATACGCACCGCGACGCTCTATCTCAAAAAATAGCATGATACATAGGAATAAATAAAATAATCTAAAAAATCAATAATTTAATTACGGTACATGCTATCGATCTGAAATTTTGATACATTGTTTTTATCATTGGTACGAAACTGCCTGCAAAATTTCAGCTCGCTATCTTGCGAGCAAGTGGGTTAAAAATCGATCAAAAGTTTTGGCGACAAGGTCGGTCGGTCGGCCGCAGACACCACGAGTTAATATAAAGGATTTAATAAGAAAAACCCGTAAAAAACCAAGTTTTTGACTATAAATCCTTTATGTACGAGAAGTAATTAAAAGAATGTTCATTATAATACGCAGCGCCAGACCATCCAGAAATACAAAATTGCAGTTGTGTCGTAAAACATGTTTAATATAATGCGCACCGATCAGGAATATGTTTATAAAAAGAGCTGTCAATAAAATACGCACCTTATTGCGCGACAGAAAGGTTGTTCAATATAATACGCACCGCGAGGCTCTATCTCAAAAAATTGCATGATACATAGGAATAAATAAAATAATCTAAAAAATCAATAATTTAATTACGGTACATGCGATCGATCTGAAATTTTGATACATTGTTTTTATTATCAGTACGAAACTGCCTGCAAAATTTCAGCTCGCTATCTTGCGAGCAAGTGGGTTAAAAATCGATCAAAAGTTTTGGCGACAAGCAAGCAAGCAAGGTCGGCCGCAGACACCACGAGTTAATATAAAGGATTTAATAAAAACAACCCGTAAAAAACCAAGATTTTGACTATAAATCCTTTACGTATGAGACGTAACTAAAAGAATGTTCATTATAACACGCAGCGCAAGACCATCCAAAAATACAAAATTGCAGTTGTGTCGTAAAACGTGTTTAATATAATGCGCACCGATCAGGAATAGGTTTATAAAAAGTGCTGTCAATAAAATACGCACCTTATTGCGCGACAGAAAGGTTGTTCAATATGATACGCACCGCGACGCTCTATCTCAAAAAATAGCATGATACATAGGAATAAATAAAATAATCTAAAAAATCAATAATTTAATTACGGTACATGCGATCGATCTGAAATTTTGATACATTGTTTTTATCATCGGTACGAAACTGCCTGCAAAATTTCAGCTCGCTATCTTGCGAGCAAGTGGGTTAAAAATCGATCAAAAGTTTTGGCGACAAGGTCGGTCGGTCGGCCGCAGACACCACGAGTTATTATAAAGGATTTAATAAGAAAAACCCGTAAAAAACCAAGTTTTTGACTATAAATCCTTTATGTACGAGAAGTAATTAAAAGAATGTTCATTATAATACGCAGCGCCAGACCATCCAGAAATACAAAATTGCAGTTGTGTCGTAAAACATGTTTAATATAATGCGCAACGATCAGGAATATGTTTATAAAAAGAGCTGTCAATAAAATACGCACCTTATTGCGCGACAGAAAGGTTGTTCAATATAATACGCACCGCGACGCTCTATCTCAAAAAAATAGCATGATACATAGGAATAAATAAAATAATCTAAAAAATCAATAATTTAATTACGGTACATGCGATCGATCTGAAATTTTGATACATTGTTTTTATTATCGGAACGAAACTGCCTGCAAAATGTCAGCTCGCTATCTTGCGAGCAAGTGGGTTAAAAATCGATCAAAAGTTTTGGCAACAAGGTCGGTCGGTCGGTCGGCCGCAGACACCACGAGTTAATATAAAGGATTTAATAAGAAAAACCCGTAAAAAACCAAGTTTTTGACTATAAATCCTTTATGTACGAGAAGTAATTAAAAGAATGTTCATTATAACACGCAGCGCAAGACCATCCAAAAATACAAAATTGCAGTTGTGTCGTAAAACGTGTTTAATATAATGCGCACCGATCAGGAATAGGTTTATAAAAAGTGCTGTCAATAAAATACGCACCTTATTGCGCGACAGAAAGGTTGTTCAATATGATACGCACCGCGACGCTCTATCTCAAAAAATAGCATGATACATAGGAATAAATAAAATAATCTAAAAAATCAATAATTTAATTACGGTACATGCTATCGATCTGAAATTTTGATACATTGTTTTTATCATTGGTACGAAACTGCCTGCAAAATTTCAGCTCGCTATCTTGCGAGCAAGTGGGTTAAAAATCGATCAAAAGTTTTGGCGACAAGGTCGGTCGGTCGGCCGCAGACACCACGAGTTAATATAAAGGATTTAATAAGAAAAACCCGTAAAAAACCAAGTTTTTGACTATAAATCCTTTATGTACGAGAAGTAATTAAAAGAATGTTCATTATAATACGCAGCGCCAGACCATCCAGAAATACAAAATTGCAGTTGTGTCGTAAAACATGTTTAATATAATGCGCACCGATCAGGAATATGTTTATAAAAAGAGCTGTCAATAAAATACGCACCTTATTGCGCGACAGAAAGGTTGTTCAATATAATACGCACCGCGAGGCTCTATCTCAAAAAATTGCATGATACATAGGAATAAATAAAATAATCTAAAAAATCAATAATTTAATTACGGTACATGCGATCGATCTGAAATTTTGATACATTGTTTTTATCATCAGTACGAAACTGCCTGCAAAATTTCAGCTCGCTATCTTGCGAGCAAGTGGGTTAAAAATCGATCAAAAGTTTTGGCGACAAGCAAGCAAGCAAGGTCGGCCGCAGACACCACGAGTTAATATAAAGGATTTAATAAAAACAACCCGTAAAAAACCAAGATTTTGACTATAAATCCTTTACGTATGAGACGTAACTAAAAGAATGTTCATTATAACACGCAGCGCAAGACCATCCAAAAATACAAAATTGCAGTTGTGTCGTAAAACGTGTTTAATATAATGCGCACCGATCAGGAATAGGTTTATAAAAAGTGCTGTCAATAAAATACGCACCTTATTGCGCGACAGAAAGGTTGTTCAATATGATACGCACCGCGACGCTCTATCTCAAAAAATAGCATGATACATAGGAATAAATAAAATAATCTAAAAAATCAATAATTTAATTACGGTACATGCTATCGATCTGAAATTTTGATACATTGTTTTTATCATTGGTACGAAACTGCCTGCAAAATTTCAGCTCGCTATCTTGCGAGCAAGTGGGTTAAAAATCGATCAAAAGTTTTGGCGACAAGCAAGCAAGCAAGGTCGGCCGCAGACACCACGAGTTAATATAAAGGATTTAAAAATAGATTTAGTGCACCCGAACCCGAAGTCGTGGATATTATGATTTTAATCCCTATAGTACTCTAACATTAGTCATGAGGTTTTTGGTCACTAAATTTGGACTATATCCACCCATCCATACATCCACACTTCCAACCATTCACCCATCCACACATCCACCCATCCATACATCCACCCATCCACACATCCACCAATCAACACATCCACCCATCCACACATCCACCCATCAACAAATCCACACATCCACACATCCACACATCCACCCATCCACCCATCCACACATCCACCCATCCACACATCCACCCATCCACACATCCACCCATCAACACATCCACACATCCACCCATCCACACATCCACCCATCCACCCATCAACACATCCACCCATCCACACATCCACCCATCCACACATCCACCCATCCACACATCCACCCATCCACACATCTACCCATTCACACATCCACCCATCCACACATCCAAAGATCCACCCATCCACACATCCACACTTCCACCCATCCACCAATCCACACATTCACCCATCAACACATCCACCCATCCACACATCCACACTTCCACCCATCCACCAATCCACACATCCACCCATCCACACATCCACCCATCCATCCATCTACCCATTTACACATCCACACATCCACCCATCCACACATCCACCCATCCACACATCCACCCATTCACCCATCCACCCATCCGTCATTTAACGAATGTTTAAACTCATATTTATATTGATGGAATAAGTAAAAACAACCCAAGTTTTAGGTCCCGGCCAGCAATGGTACGTTATGTAAATGGAAATTTCCAAACCTATTTTAATTTAATTCTGGATCACGATGGATAATCCTTATTATTATATAACTAGCTGACCCGCGGCGTAGCATACGCCGCTAATGATTTGGTGACGGGTGAAGACTTCCAGAAAGACACAGTTGTGAAAATGGGTTGGGTGTGGGCAAACGACTGTGAGTGAATGAATAGAAGGAACTCTAGAGAGACCCGCGGCGTATCACACGTAAAAAATGACGGAAGTGTTCAGCTGAAATCTATTTATTTTGAAAAAATTCACTTTTTTTAGGGCGCCTTCGGCAACTACCTTTTTCAAAATCCCAACTAACTTGTCCTTGTTTGATCAATACGAAATATTAAACTTTCTGAAATGTACACAAAGTATTTTATAACTTTTTACATTGTTCCCTTTTTACAAAATTAAAATAGCAGCGAAAACAATGACGTCATATAATATTTTTTTTACAGCGCATATTTAATTTGCACACCTTTTGATGCATTGGTGCAGTAATTTGGTGCGCTGCTTTCTAAAATTAGTATATGTTGAACATACTTGCAGCTTGGTGTCTCGCAGGGTCTGACCTCGAAGAGAATTATATATATTGATAGATAAAAGGCACGTTTCTGTCCGTTCTGTCCCGTAATCTATAGCGATTGGTCCCTCAAACACATATGACTCATACAGCCAATCACATTGAACACGTTTACGCAATTTACGCGGACGTTCAAAACGAGTTATTTTTGGTGCAGTATTTCTTCCAAGACTTTATTTTGAGTTATGCGCGTTGGGACTTATAGTCAAAAGCTCTGTTTTTATGAGTTATTTATTTTAACTATAATGAATAGTATTTTTGACGCGATGCACATGTAATGCCGGTCGAGACGGCTGTTGGAGGGGAGCTACAACATGCCACCGAACGGTGGCGGAACGTCCTTGGACGGGCTTGGTTGCTCGTTGTTAATATCTGTTCCAAATTCGACCAAAATTCACCCATCAAGGTGGAAACGTTTGAGGAACAAACGAACACAGAGACCTTTTTTATTATACTTGTATGACCTGGATTATTTATGGTGACTTTTCCTGTGACCTTTTTTCATTTGAATTTTTAATGTGACTTTTATTTTCCATATAGCATGGCATTGTGTACTCTATGGTTGTCAGTTTAGGATGGTATTATGTACCAGTGGATGGTTGTCAGTTTAGTATGGCATTATGTACCAGTGGATGGTTGTCAGTTTAGTACGGCATTATGTACTCGTGGATGGTTGTCAGTTTAGTATGGCATTGTGTACAAGTGGATGGTTGTCAGTTTAGGATGGTATTGTGTACCAGTGGATGGTTGTCAGTTTAGTATGGCATTATGTACTAGAGTATGGTTGTCAGTTTAGGATGGTATTGTGTTCAAGTGGATGGTTGTCAGTTTAGTATGGCATTATGTACTAGAGTATGGTTGTCAGTTTAGGATGGTATTGTGTTCAAGTGGATGGTTGTCAGTTTAGTATGGCATTATGTACTAGAGTATGGTTGTCAGTTTAGGATGGTATTGTGTTCAAGTGGATGGTTGTCAGTTTAGGATGGTATACCATTGACGTGTGTTTTTGTTATTGTTTGTCCGTGCCCTCGTGTTTTTCCCGGCCATTAGAGAGAATATCGCTGCGTGATGGCAGCTAATGGCAATGTATCCAATTTGCACTTTTAAAACTGTCTGATAATTACATAAAAATCAGAGTACTTTCAATAATTCAGTTTATTTTAAGCATGTGGGCATGCCTCATTGTGATGCCATTAGTGTTTTACCACAATGAATTAATTAGTCGAAATGATCGCAGTTTTGTGTGATAATATTCCATGAATTCTGTCATTTTCATCCTCGCGTAGATGGATCAGTTGTGCTCTTTGGATGCTTCGTGACACGAAGATTGGTATGACAGAATTAATTAAGATATACATTGCAACCTTGGGCACAAAAGAAACATGCTGCGTTGGTCGGTAGTTTCTGAATGCTATGAAGAAATCAGCGGTGCTGTGAATATCAACACTAGCGGTTCTGCTTGACAAAACGCCACATCATTCGCCGTCACCGCCACCCGTAGATTTGAGAAACACCTCAAATACCCGGCCTTCAAGCATGCGTGCGGCGGTTCAAAACTGTTCACGTGGTTAAGCTTGAGCTGGTCCCTGGATTTACACCCGAGTGGTCTCGAGATATCACCTGGCCCGTGAATTCAGTTACTGTTTGGAATACACCTTAGGATACTGTGTGGGATATTGTATGGGATATTGTGTGGGATATTGGAAACGGTGGCCGTGATCTGTTGTTCGGATGTGTTTTCTTGGAGAAGTTATGTGACGTCATTTGCTCACTGCGACAGGAAATGTGAACGGAGAAGTTATGTGACGTCATTTGCTCACTGCGACAGGAAATGTGAGCTTTCTTTCATGTGGAAGTGCGAACAATGATGAAACAAGGTAAATATATGCATGCTTCATATTCCATTGATTCTTACTGCACGATCTTGTCTGGTCAATTAGATCAGCATGTAAATACATGTTACCAGGTGCGTACTATGAGGGTAGGGCCTTAGTATGAGGACAGTGCCGTATTATGAGGACAGGGGCGTGCTATAAGGACAGGGCCGTAGCAGGACAGGTTCGTAGTATGACAGGGCCGTACTATGAGGAAAATGCCATACTATGAGAACAGGGATGTACTATGAGGAAAGGGCCGTAGTATAAGGCCAGGGCCGTAGTATGACAGGGCGTACTATGAGGACGGGGTTAGTATGACATGGTCGTAGTATGACGGGGCTTACTATGAGGACGGGGTTAGTATGACATGGTCGTAGTATGACGGGACTTACTATGAGGACGGGGTTAGTATGACATGGTCGTAGTATGACGGGGCTTACTATGAGGACGGGGTTAGTATGACATGGTCGTAGTATGACGGGGCTTACTATGAGGACGGGGTTAGTATGACATGGTCGTAGTATGACAGGGCGTACTATGAGGACGGGGTTAGTATTACATGGTCGTAGTATGACGGGGCTTACTATGAGGACGGGGTTAGTATGACATGGTCGTAGTATGACGGGGCTTACTATGAGGACGGGGCCGTAGGATCAGGGACAGGGGTATTTGATTAGGGAAGAGGACAGAACAGATTTATTCGTGGTCGGCACTCCGTGGTCGGCACTCCGTGGTCGGCACTCCGTGGTCGGCACTTTAATGTGGCCAACTGTGGCATTTTAAGACATCTACGGCGTGTTTCAGAAGGTATTAGGAAGGACTGGTAATATTCTTGGCCCTAGCCTGTTTGTCGTCACCATAGCTACGCCACTGGTTTCAGTTACACGGACTGTACAGCTCTTACATCTTTTGCATGCAAGTTGGAATGTGTTCATTAGCCATAATTACAAGGATTTTCAGTCTTCTGATACATGTGATAGCTTTATTTTATTTTATTAATTCAACTGTTTTTTTTCACTGCATGATCACAAAGTGTGTGCCTTGGCCAAGGGTAGAGGGTAGTCTTGTGTTCACAGGGAGCTCTACTTGTTTACTTATGACTTATGGGCTCAACTTATTAAATTAGCATGTCCATTGCTATTGCTGGTTATCATCGCGCAGTATCAATCAATCATGCGGGCAGCGCTATGCAACAATCAATCATTCGTGCAGCGCTATACAGCAATCATTAAATGACAGTGATATGCAGCAGTCATTCATATGACAGCACTATACAGCAATCATACATATGGCAGCGCTAAACAGCAATCATTCATACGGGCAGCGCTATTCAGCAATCAGTCGTACGACCAGCGCTATACAACAATCATTCATAAAACAATACAGCAATCATGGATAGGCAAAGCTGTAGTGAGAACTCGATGTCACTTTAAGTTTATAAGATATCCGCAGAGGTTTTATGTCGATCCGTGGGGATACTTCCGGTGACGTAACGTATGCCAAATAGAAATATAAGACATGAAGTTTTGTGTGTATAGAGCACATTGAGATGTGTAGCAATCATAACCCAGGCGAACAGGGAGCTTTTATGTAAGTCGTCTGAAATCTCGAATGTTTCACTCACAAACTAACTAACCGGAGACAGTCATGGCATCACGAACTAACATGACTGCCAGACACTGTCATGTGTTGAAAAAAAACATGTCACATCTGATATGTCATGTGGTACTAAAAAATAAAACCCCTGTCCCATCTGATATGTCACGTTATACTAACTGTCACGTCCTAATATTTCTTTGAAACAAAATCACGACGTTTTTTTTGCTTGTCACGTGCTTGAAAACGACGTCATACCTCCCCGCCCCCTCCCCCCACCCCCACCCTGAATGTTTTCGAGCCGGTAGCTCAATGCTAAATAGTCCGTCCATTGTAGCAACTGAGACCACTGAAGCGATCCACAAGTCTTGGCACTACTCAAACGGAAACGGTGCGTGCATTCAGAGTCACTCATGCGTGACGCGCCCAATTCATACAAGTTATGCATATCAATTTAGCTGAGTTTTTATAGCGGGAATCTTTTTGCTTAATGCACATTTGATGATACACATATTTTTTTTTAAATTAAAGAAAAAAGGGGAGATTACTAGAAGCGTTACAAGTCTTTTGTGAATAACATGAATTTTACAGAGTGGCATGGGCAATATATCTGTGTGTGTGTGTGTTGTATTTTTTTTTGGGGGGGGCGGGGTATGGATTTCATTGCAAACATGATGTATGTACTTGTAGGTTTGTGAATATGTTACAACACTTATCATATATGTGGCATCTTATTTGTCAGTTTTTGTGCATGATACATATTCACAATAGACTGCCGGGGATGAGCATAGTCTGATTTTAATTGATGATAGACTTTTGTTTATATACAACGTTGGCAACGGGCTTTCCTACATATACAAGTCGGCAATAGACGTTTGGATAGCGAAGTCAATAGTGCGCTCGCCTCACTAACTGATGGGCGTGGGATCGAGCCCACGTAAAGCCACAATAAGAATAAAAATGACTAACGCTAAGATAGTCCTCCGCTGACCTGGAAGGGAATTGTGGCAACCACCAGGTATACCAAGCCCCTAGTAGGCTCTAATGGAAACATTAGGGACCCCCTACGACCATCCATCATGAGACTTACTTTACTTTACATATACAAAGTTGGCATTATATTTTTGTGAGCTGGACACCAAAAAAAACAACAACAACACCATGAATATTTCAAGATGAATTATCACGTTAGCTGGTATGTCAGGGTATCAAATAACTGTGCAATATTGACACTGTGACCTTGGAGCACGAGGAAGAGAATAAGTACCATGTTCTATAGATAAAACGTTGTGCGTATGGGACGTGAAACGATCTTATCTATGTATTTCTCTCGTGGTCTCGATGTCAAACTACTTCCTTAAAAACTTGGCCGAACTGCTTCCTTAAAAACTTGGCCGAACTGCTTCCTTAAAAACTTGGCCAAACTGCTTCCTTAAAAACTTGGCCAAACTGCTTCCTTAAAAACTTGGCCAAACTGCTTCCTTAAAAACTTGGCCAAACTGCTTCCTTAAAAACTTGGCCAATCTGCTTCCTTAAAAACTTGGCAAAACTACTTCCTTAAAAACTTGGCCAAACTGCTTCCTTAAAAACTTGGCCAAACTGCTTCCTTAAAAACTTGGCCAAACTGCTTCCTTTAAAACTTGGCCAAACTGCTTCCTCATTCATGTCAAACGCCAATCTCTAATAAAACTCCTAAATAAAAATCCAATGTAAGACTAGACTTACACCATAGATAAGCATAGGAGGCAATAATCATCTATATAGAAAAGGCGCCTGTAATACAAAATAGAAGATACGATAATCTACACGCTTGGTCGCACATTGGCTACCTTAAATGGTCGCACATTGGCTATCTTAAATGGTCGCACATTGGCTATCTTAAATGGTCACACATTGGCTATCTTAAATAGTCGCACATTGGCTCTCTTAAATGGTCGCACATTGGCTATCTTAAATGGTCGCACATTGGCTATCTTAAATGGTCGCACATTGGCTATCTTAAATGGTCGCACATTGGCTATCTTAAATGGTCGCACATTGGCTATCTTAAATGGTCGCACATTGGCTATCTTAAATGGGAGTTTTATTGATATTTATTGTGATCCATTGTGTGATTTAATGTGAGATAAAAAAAAATTGATCAACTAACACAAAATTTCTGAGTCCCCCTGTGTGACTACTTAATTTGTGACTGAAAAATTATTCTCTGCTTTTTCATGCGAGATTCCACATTCCTCACTGCAGCTGGGCCTCATCTTTAAAAAAAGGTTTTTTGTTCATTTTATTTTCTACTTTTACACGTTAACAAAAAATTTGTAAAACTTAATTTCATTCATGAAGTCCTGTTAAATGTCCTGTTAGCCAAGTTCATCTAGAGTCTAAATTTTGGAGCAAAATTTTACATTTTCTATAAATATAAACGTACACATTCTTAACTCCTTTCCATATGTGCGCTGATCCACTTAGCAGAAAACATATTTTTTTCACAACACATGGATTGTCTATATATGACATTCTATGATTTCGCTTGTTCTATCTGGAATGATTTTCTATACACACTACACATATCATATACACAACACGACTATGCATCACGGGAAGTGTGTCATTTTTTACTTTTGTTTTTCCGCCCGACCGACCACCTGCGAACCCAAGAGACGACGGTGAAGTTAATATAAGGGATTGAATTAGACAACCCCGTAAAAACAAAGTTTTTTACTCTAAATCCCTTATTTATGAGACAGAACTAAAAAGTATTTATCATGCTTAAACGCGACAAACATTTACAGACTGAGATTGCCTTAAATACCCTTTGTTGTAAAACGGAAAAAGTTTTGGTCACGGATGGTTGAACTTAACTCAGTGTGGCGTGTAAAATGTCAACAAAAGCTTGCCGCTACATATAGAGATAAACTAAAAATGCATTTATTTAATTACCGTACATTCGTTCGATCTGAAAATTTAATAGCTTTATCCTCCCCACAAGCCAAACATACTGTGAAAATTTCAGCTCTCTAGCAAGTCAGAAAACGTGTTTACGAGCGTTTTGAAAAAGTTGACGACAGAATCGGAAGCGTTGATTCCGGAATCCTTCATGAGTTAATAGGATAGGGGCCTCAAAAATGGAAACTTAATTAAGTGAATCAAGACATATATATATATATATATATATATATATATATATATATATATATATATATATATATATATATATATATATATATATCGGAAAATTTTAAAAAATACATATTTATTTTAAGAAATATTTAAATTATAATTTTCTTTACCCATGAGTTGTTTTCACTTAGAGAATTGCTTTCCTCATAATTTCACTCACTAATAAAATGGTGCTAAAACAATTTAACATAATTTTTTACAAATTTGCCGACAACCACTATCAGGTAAAAGAACCCACATCGTTAAACTATTTAAATTAATGAAATATTAGTCACATCAGCTATAACATCGGGAACCTACGCCCCCCCTTCTCAAAAAAGGCGACAGCTACTTATCTTAAAGCGCGAATAAACTAAAGATAAATGTTGTAAATGTCATGTAATTTCCAAAAGAATTCAAAAAAACTAACAGTCTTATTTAAAAGCCTACAATAAAATCTGCGTAAGGTTTTTAGACAATAAAAGATTTTCAATTTAAAGTATAGTAATAAAATAATGCCTCAAAATAACTTATTTTGAATATCCCTCTAGGTAGTTTAATATAGAAATTACATTTGATTTTTTTATCTTTGTCTAACGATATTTAAATTTACGAATATCAGGCGAAAAGGATAATTTTTATATGAGGATTCAATTTTAGTTGGATCCCGTTTCTCCATAATACATTATATTTGGATAATTATACTCCATCCCACCACTAAGTAATTGTTTCTTGATAATAAAGGTTTATAAACCGCATTTGGAAATGTATGGCAGTTCCCTTTCATAATGGACATAGCTACGTATCCCGTAGGGCCAATAAACTAAATTATAAATGTTATAAATGAAATGTGTTTTCGAAAAGACTTCAAAGAAACAAAAGCAGCCGTATTAAAAGGGATTACAGAAAATGCGCACCGTATTTAGACAATAAGAGGTCTTGTAATAAAGTATTGCTAAAACACACACACACACACACACACACACACACGCAACACTCTATATTTTGAACGTCTTTGAAGATGTTTCAAAATGAAAATGAAGTTTACATTTTTATATATTTGTCTCTATATTATACTATATAAATTTACCGCTTTTATGCAATTGGTATAATTTCTAAAAGGAATGCATGTCTGTTTTTGATTCCGTTTCCCATAATTCCTCATATTTTTAAAATTATATTCCAACCCCCACACCATATTTTGTTTATGAAAAAAAATAATTACATAAAAAAATATTTAGATCATCCGTCGGACATGTTCAATTCACATCGCAGCTTAAATACGGATTTTTAGGTTCATTTGTGTTAAGTTTAATATACTTTCTTAATAAGTCCGGTAGCTAAAGTTTAAATAGTTAATTTCTTTAGCTCATGTAAACATACAATGACAACATTGGTCCTGGGCCTTTTTATACATGTCAAGATCATTGAAGCTTAACTTTAATAAGTAATTTTATAGAAATGATATATATAATGATTTTATAGAAAAGAAAAATTTAATTTGGAGAAATTTTGATTTTTGATTTATGGATAAGGCATTTATTGGTATGGGGAAAATGTAATTTATTAGTTAACATTAAAAGATAAATATGGAGGATGTATCCAACATTATTTAAACATTAAACAACATCGGTTTAATACAACCACAGGAGTACTATTACATTGCATTGTATATATATATAGATATTAAAAAATTATATCTATAATAGAAATTTAAAAAAACAACACACATTAAAAAAAAGACACATTAAATTATTTTTTTTAAAGTGCTATACTGTGGAAAGCGATGCTCAAGTCAAATAAACTTACACTTATAGTAGACTTTGGCCATCGCTTTCCACATAAAATTCACTTTTCAGTTATATAATTAGTTGCTTTTTAAAAAAAATTAAATTTTGAGTTATTATTAATAACATAACACAATTGTCAATTCCATTCCCTCATGTAAAAAAATAAATACCATACATCGTGTGACAAATGTAATGAAATAGTTTTAACCCATCTATAATATAAAGAAAGTACTCGTATCAAAGGCCACTGCTTTGTACCACAAGGCCAAACCAAATATGAATGTTACTAGGTTGTGCTGCGGCGCCGTGGCCACTTTTTTTTTGTCAAAGGCCAAAGTAACTTATACTTCCTTTGTATGATAAATACGAAATACTCCTGAAATGTACACAAAGTATTTATATAATATGTTTTTACAGTGCTAATCACCACACGATTTTTTAACCACTTTTAGAAAGCAGGGCACCAAATTACTGCACCAAAAAATATCTCTTTGAGACAGTCAGCACTTTTTACAAGACAAATGCTGACGTCATAGGTTGTTTTGACAATGTTAATCTGGAAACCAAAATGATTATGATTTTTAAGTCTATATTTTCAATTTTAAAAAAAGCATAGTGATGTCCCTTAGCGTTAGGCGTGCGGCAGTCAGCGATAATTGAGCGTAAATATATACACGAATTATAATAACATTACACAGCTCAATTTAAGATGCCTACACGAAAATGTGCGCACCGTAATTTGACAAAATATTTTTGAAAGCGCATCGCTCAAAATAAAGTATTGAAAAAAAAATATCGCACCAAAATGAACTCGTTTGATCCTGTTGTTGTTCGTCCGTCGTGATCGACGATGACCACTCTCATCATATTTGCTGGGCCGCCACATGTGTTCTCTGGTGGCTTATTAACCCTATTTTTGATCCTACATGGGGAAGAAAATCAGAAGCCCCGAGCCTAATGCTCTTCATGGGTCTTCCTGGAAGATCCTCCCAGCTATCTGGCCCCCTCCCACAGAAAAGGACGTGACAGCCGGGAACTGGAGCGGTCGCTTCTGAAGCGGCCACCTGGGCATCCAGGACAGTTAGTCGAAGATGCCTCCCACTAAGTTGGCCTCACAAGGAGGGGTGGAAATTTCCTACTATGACCCGCTACCACTTTGGCGCCACCCCGGCAAAGCATACGAGTCTCAATGGTTAGGACCGCCGCTATGCGGGGGATCATCAATGACCTACCTAGGGTGCAACCCCCACTGGAAGGTTTCCTCAGAGCTGGCGTCCAATGCGTTCTTCGCGGTTCCTTTTGATAATCCGTACTGGCGCTCCTGGCCCTAAACCGGCACCGCTCATTGGCGTTGCGAGTAAAATTGAGGGGGATGAAACGGTCGCTTCGGATTTACCCGACCCTCAACGGGTACTTTGGTTTTGAATGTCCGTTTGAAGCTGTTCAATATGGAAATGACATTTAATACTTCTCTCTTTGTCTCAACATTTTCTGATATTTTAATTGATCGCTTTCGGGCAAAAGGGACAATTACAAAAAATATACTTAAACCATCTGCAGGTTATAAGGAACCGTCCTGCCAAATTTGGTCCCCCTCCGTCATTTGGTTTTTTTCGTGATTGTGGAACTTACAGTCGAAAAGTGAAACATACAAACATACAAAGATACAAACACCAACTGAGCTTTATATATATATATATGTGTGTGTCTTTATGTATTATGTATGTTTGTGTCTGCATGTATGTGTGTGTATCTGTATATTTGCGTGTTACTTGTTGAAGAACAGTGTGTGTGTGTGCGTAGCCATCAACTTGATCCAGAGAAAGCTGCTGTCAAAGATGTAAGAAAGATAAGATTCTGTTATACGTTACCCCCCCTCCCCACACAACCGCGCCACACTCCCACCCCACACTCCCACGCATTCGTCTGAGTAAGAAGTTGTCTAAATGCCATCTCTCGTCATTGCCATGTCATGTCATCATTGGCCAGACAATGACTAGTTGATGTTCGTTCTTGTATTACAACAAAACTCTCACATGTCCTGTTTCATTAAACTAATCATCCGAGCTTCTCTTACTTCCTACGAGGGTAATTAGTGTGAGAGACACTGATAGCTTTAACTCGGGGAAGTGGGGGTGGGGGTGGGTCGACTTCAAGGCTTCTCGTAACGTGATACCACGATGGTTCTCACTCACCTGGGGTGGATGACAGGCAATAGATGAGGTGGATGGCAGACAATAGATCAGGTGGATGGCAGGCAATAGATCAGGTGGATGACAGGCAATAGATCAGGTGGATGACAGGCAATAGATCAGGTGGATGGCATGCAATAGATCAGGTGGATTGCAGGCAATAGATCAGGTGGATGACAGGCAATAGATCAGGTGGATGACAGGCAATAGATCAGGTGGATGACAGGCAATAGATCAGGTGGATGTCAGGCAATATATCAGGTGGATGACAGGCAATAGATCAGGTGGATGACAGGCAATAGATCAGGTGGATGACAGACGTTAGATATATATTTATTTATTTATAATAACGGACAATAGAACAGGAAATTTGATCAGGATATTTAGCTTGGGGCTATAGATGAGGGAAATATATCAGGACAATAAAATTAAGATAGTAGATCAGAGCAACAGATGGGGACTATATATTAACACACAATATTATAACCATATATCAGGACAATAGATTAGGAATATATATATCAAGACAAGAGATTAACACTTATGTATCAGGTCAATAGGTCAGGAGAATGCATTATGACCATTTGTGTCATCTTTTGATAAAATAGATGAATGTTAAACCAGCAACTTCCCCCACCTCACCGCAGCTAATCTAGGGGCGTGGTCTGTGTGGCAAGAGCTGATGATGACCTTACAAACAGTTATGGTACGATTGACCAGGGTCCATTCATTTAAACTCTGAGAAACGAATGTGGAGGGGGGGGGAGTCCGGTGTTTTGAAGATTTGTAGGTGGAAAAAGGGGGGGGGGTGTTAAGACATTTAAATACATAGGATTTAGTTAGTGCTGGTACTGATTAAAATAAATTTAGTTCGATTTAATCGGGTAAAAAAGTAATCGATTAATTTCGATTAATTATATTTTTATAACGAATATATAGATCCCGTTAAGTTGCGATTCATTATTTCGCGAAATTGGTTAAGTCGCGGTATTTCCATGGCTCCCAAATTTTGTGACGTAACACAGCAAATTCACTCCGCTATGCAAGAAATAAGGAAGAAAAACCTTTTTGTTTACGTATGGACGTCTAAATAAATAATAATAATACGAGGGATAAGTGCGTAGGTAACAAAAAATATAACTTCTTAATAAATTGGGGGAAAAAAATATTAGAAATATTTTCTAAAATTTTAATCGAATTTTAATCGATCAAATTAATTTTAATCGATTAATTAATCGTTAATTTCCGCAGCCCTACATTTAATATTTACCGTATATACTCGTTCTATAGCCCGTTCGTTCATAAGCAGACCCCCCCCCCACTTTTGGAAGAGAAAAGTATTAAAAGTGTATATAACCCGCTTGCAAGCCGACCGCCCAAAAATAATAGGACAGCTTAAACAAAATGGTACACATTTTTTTAAAACTACAAGTAAATCGTTCATTATGATTGTTTACTTTGTACTGCCTATCTTTGTCTTTGTGCTCTTTGTTAGGCAAGAGTTACCGGTATTTTAAAAAAAATTCTTTGGTAAACAGTGGGGAAAGTGCTTACATTAAAAATCGTTGCTGAAAACAAAATTTGTAAACTAATTTATTAAAACGTTCACAAAAATAAATAAAATGATCAAATAAGATAAGTGCAGATGTTTCATAATATATTATAACTTCTGGTAGAGCAGTCGTATCTTGTAGAGTGTAGACAAGGACCTTGATGATCTACAATAACAACACCGATATTCAATATACATGCAGAAATACGTAATGACTCTCTCGTAAGCCGACCCCCCAATTTTTCCCCCTAGATTTTGTTCAAAAAAGGTCGGCTTGCGAACGAGTATATACGGTAATCGCTTTTTTAAAAAATTGTATTTCCAATACGTGTAGAAATATGAAACTTGTATTAAAAGATGAAACGTATTGGTGGAGAGGTGTTCCTGTTGATTTAACTCATTCCACGACTGGAGACGAAAATTCTAATCATCATTTTGTCAAGTATTATTTAAATCCTTTCTCCTCGCCCATCACCGCTTTCCATTTCTTTATGGAAGACCATGCTCATGTCTACTGGCGCGTACAGTCATATTTATTAACAGAAGACCGTCTTTGTGTTTAGTTTCAAATAATGTCTAGTCTTTCGTCCTCGCAATTCTCTGTATTTCCTTCGTAATACAAAATTTTTTCTAATGATTAGCTTTCTTATATCGCATACAAGTGTCTACCTACTCCCACGACCTTCGATTGTCCACCTACTACAATAACCTTCGATTATACATTATACACCTACTACTTTGACCTTCGATTGTCCACCTACTCCCTCGGCCTTCGATTGTCCACCTACTCCCTCGGCCTTCGATTGTCCACCTACTCCCACGACCTTCGATTGTCCACCTGCTACATTAACCTTCGATTGTCCACCTACTCCCACGACCTTCGATTGTCCACCTACTCCCACGACCTTCGATTGTCCACCTACTACGATGACCTTCGATTGTCCACCTACTACGATGACCTTCGATTGTCCACCTACTCCCACGACCTTCGATTGTCCACCTACTACGATAACCTTATCACTCTCTTTCAATTGAACTCACTTTTATCCAGTCTAAAACTATTTTATTGTGGACCACATTGATGATGCCCCCCTTCACAGACTCAGACAGGACAATTCATAGACTCAGACAGGACAATTCATAGACTCAGACAGGACAATTCATAGACTCAGACATGACAATGCTGATTGGAATGAAATCTATTCTTGCGAGGAAAGATTGTATTGCACCGCCATATACCTGGACGGCTATGTACTCCTTGAACCGACGCCATCGGATCAGTTTCCCCATATAAATGTCTGGCTGCATTTGTGCCCCCTTAGGCCGATCTCTTCCGCAGTTAGGGTCACTCCCCTCCTTGCCTCTCCCCGATTACCATAGCTCTTGCTTTTCCCCCATCCCCACTTTATTCCCATCTCTTTCCGTGGCCTAATTAAAACAGCAGAAAAGCTTTGTTTCAGTTTCCATCCCTCTCTCCCCCACCCACCCACCCCCTCCCTCTCCGATGGTTTAGTTTCACTCCACCCAGTCATTAAGTGGCAGACAGATAGAATGGAAGTAAGTCAAACAGCATGAATGTAACAAGGTAAACTGTACAGGTTTACGGTTGCTTCCCATTAAAACCCGATGCAAGGGGAAGGCCATTTGTCACGTGACCTGAATGCTAATGACCTGCATGTTGATGACGATGCCCAGATTATGCTGGGCGCTTAATCCATGATTAATTCAGGGCGGTAGTTCTCAATTTCCTGGTTACTTAGTCACCAGGGTTTAATGCGTTATTAAGAATTTCTTTGCGCTGACAATTAAATATCCTGGGACATCTTGTGCTTGTTTACGTGACTTGGTCAGTGATCTCATCTGTATTGTGGTCACCTGGAGCGTCGTATCTCGACTCTACCCGCTTCGGTCTTTCACAAGGCAGGATGCACAGATGTGTTTGGTTTGGGGGGGGGGAGGAGCAGATCACTGGACATACAGGATCTTAAATGTAAATAAAAGAATGTTTTGATTAATATACGATTTCAAAGTCTAACGATATAAGGTACACTCAAAAGGATAATGTTTTAAGTAGGTATTTACATTTAGATGCAGACTTTAATAAAAGATGAGTTTAACTGAAAAAGATGAGTTTAACCGAAAAAGATGAGTTAAACCCACAAGATAAGGGAGCATGGTTGAAAGTTTCTTGAAATACTCTATGCAAATAAAGTGCCGGATAAAAAAAAATATTCAGAAAATAATGAACCAACATGTGGTAGAAAATAAACAGCCCCGAGCCTAGTGCTCTTCATGGGGCTTCCAGGAATACGCTCCCAGCAACTATGTCCCCAACCCCCCCCCCAGGGAACATAACAGCTGGGACCATTCAATTGGGCCCCCACTTCTGAAGCGGCCGCCTGGTCATCCAGGACATGGTCGAAGATGCCTCCCACTAAAGTGACCCCAAAAGGAGAGGTGGAATTTCACTACTTCGACTCGCTACAACCTCGGCACCACCCCGGTTCGGCATACGAGTCTCTATGGTTAAAGGGTCTACCTAGGGTGTTGACCCCAAATGAAAATAATAAAAATTTCAAATAATTATATTTCAAATAAGTGTCTTGTTCATTTCAAACCATTTAAATAGAGGCTAGGCTTGAATAACAGACATTTAAAAAAAATATTTAAAAAAAAACCACAAAAAAACAAAAAACAAAACAAAACGAAACACATACATTAGAACATTTTCAATTACCTTTCTTTTTTCCGCCTTCGTAACATTTTATTGTATAAAAACCCAAACATGTTCAGTAATTTAATTTTTTGTTTCCCTCAGGGAACACATTTTATGTTTCATTTTCTCTTATTTTTCAAATAACATATTTTTATACAGTATTATTTCTTTCAAGTGGAGGCAACTCATCTTTCAAAGTGTTTCTAATCAACTTTTTAAAATTGATTTTGCTGATGATTATCTTTCTTCAATTTATGTTGTGCGTCATGTAGCGACAAATTTAAAACTGAAAAAAAAATATATAGAAAAAAAAGATTTAAAAAAAGAGAGAGATTGTTTACATTATTAGCTACGTTAAAGTTTTTTTTCCAAATTGTATAAGTTCAGATGTGGCTACATTACATCTGCATTCATACGACGTGTCTAACAGATAACAGATATACGCACACATATCTCTACTTCTTCTTTACATAACTGCGCAGTGGAATAATTAACATGTTAGAATATCCCTTTAAAAAAATGCAAATGGCTGTAAAACAATGGAGAATGTAAGGTTGTTTTCTGAACAGCTTTTGATAGAGAGGTTCTCAAACTAGGACATGCTTTTAATAATAGAAGTCATTCTGTTAATGAATATTTATAGATATTTCTATAATATGTATTAGCTAAAATATTCTTGGATATCTCCATAAATTCCATTCTAGTTTGTTTACACCAACATTGCATTGTGTTAAATAAAAATAGGTTATAATATATTCCTTGAGAAAAAAACTAACCAGAAAGTTTTTATTAGAATTAATCAAGAAGCACTTGAATGCATGAAAGGGCGAGGCTTAATTCACAGCGAACTAACTACTCATTGGTGCGTACAATCTAGGCCCCTCCCCCTTCCTGTCTGTGTGTGTTAAAACTTTGTGTATTTAAATATGAAAACACATGGTGATGTTAATGTTCTGAGTTGAAAAGCTTTTTGTCAATTTAGAAGAGAAAACAATACTCTCAAAGCTTCCAGCCTTTTTTGTACAATCCTATTTAATAGATGAAACACATTGAACCAAGGGCCATAACTCATTTTTTAAAAAAAGAAATCTTATTTTTATTTTCTTAGAAAATCATTTTTGTGCTTCTTGCAATGAAACTGAAGAACAACAACGAACATTCCCTTTCAACATTTTATATGGTAAGCACCAGGGAAAAAATGATAACAAAGATGAAAATCCAGTGGATTTTGGGGGGGCTTGTCTGTCATATTGACATTAACGAACTAAGAAACTCGGGATTCTAGTGTCCGAGGTAATCCTTAATACAGATTATCTTACATTCTATCGACAGCTATGCAACTTTCATAATGACCGCATTAATTTCGTACATGTCATTGTGTATCCGCTTAAAAACGAGACATCACCTAAACAATTGTCCATTTAAGTTTCGTTGGTCAGTTGGCAAAGTAAAAAAAAACAAACAAAAAAAAACCATCTCGTGTCCAAAGTTGCACAGCCTCCATTTTTTATGCAATATTTTTTACAAAATTTGCTGTGCGGTAACTCTACATTGGTGCGCGGTGTCGGTCAAAGGGAACATAGCCCCTAATATGAAACATCACACTTTCTCGAATTTCCTGGAAATGGTTTCATGTGTACCTATCCCCACTCTGCGCCACCCTATCTGACCACTTAATGAAGCTACCAAGGTTAGTTACGCACTTAACGTTATCAAGTAAGACAGAGCGAGGCCGTGGCGAGGGTAGACCAGGAAGCTATGACATTCGAGGCACGATTTCTGGATAAGACAAATCTATGATGACAAGTTATTGGTGAGGAGGGGGGCGGTGGGGTGTTAACTAGTTTGAACAGATTGGCCATTGTTGTGATCTTATGTGTGGGTGTCAGTGGGAGAGGGGTGACAGTGGGTGGGTGCGCTTCTACTGGCTCGACCACGGCTCATTGTTGCCGGGCGTGGAGATGAAAGCCGACAGGAATCATTACAAGCGAGGGTAAATTCATATTAACAAGATATGATGATAATAATGATTTATTTAATATAATGATAAATTGATAACTTATAGAGAGCAGTAACCAGATCGGCTCACATCGCTTCACATAAGAAGAGTGACACACAGATTTATAATAATAATAAAATAAATTATAAATAAAATATGCAATGACACGATAATGCAGATAAGCTACGTTTATCAGTCTGAGCAATGTTTTATTATTAATTTGGAAAGTGCGCTCGCCTCACAAGCTGAGGGGCGTGGGATCTAGCCCACGTTAAAGCCACAATATAAAAATGTTGTTGAATGATTATCGCTAAAAAAAAGTCATCCGCTGACCTGGAGAGGAGATGGGCGCCGCCAAGCTCTACCAAGCCCCACCAAGCCCCTAGAAAGTTCCAATGGAAACATTAGAGCCCCCTACGACCACGAGGTTATGGACACACCCCCAACGACCACGAGTTTCTGGACAGACCCCCCACGAAAGTTTGAAAAGATGTGTTTCTAGAGGAGCATTGAAATCCTTAGTTGTAAGAATACTGGCATGTGTAATGGTAGAGAATTCCATTATTTGGCTACAAAAAAAGGGAGAAAAAACTTTCACCAAATGATAATTATTTAGTGCGTGTCTTGGGGACTGAAAGAATACGTGTGTCAGCAGAGGCGCGAAGGTGACGAGAGGGTGATAGACAGAGAGAATTTCAGTAAGATAGGAAGGGCATGAGTCAGAAAAAAAAAGTTGTGGCTGAGAGCCGACAGTTTGTAATTAATGCGGGCGTGTAAAGGGAGCCAATGAAGTGGGTACATTTATACTAACTGGGTTTGAACAATAAAACGTCTGATGACATCACTGTTCACGCATTTATGATGGAAATATTTGCTTCTTTAAACGTCTACCACCACCCATTTTGAACAAAAGACAGCTTCTCTTCCGCTTTTAAAAACCTTTCTTTCACATTGACTTCCATGTTTTTTAGTTTTACAATATTTCGTGGGTGCACAACATTACCTTTCGTTACTAGGCAAATCGTATTTTCGCTTTAACACATAAATGAGATCCATTCGCCATGCGCTTAATTGTACGTGAAAACTTTATGAAGCGCGGTGAGACAACAGTGAAAACCTTATGTCGCACGGTCAGACAACAATGAAAACCTTATGTAGCGCGGTCAGACCACAGTGAAAACCTGTTGTAGCGCGGTCAGACCACAGTGAAAACCTTATGTAGCGCGGTCAGACAACAATAAAAACCTTAAGTAGCGCGGTCAGACCACAGTGAAAACCTTATGTAGCGCGGTCAGGCAACAATGAAAACCTGTTGTAGCGCGGTCAGACCACAGTGAAAACCTGTTGTAGCACGGTCAGACCACAGTGAAAACCTGTTGTAGCGCGGTCAGACCACAGTGAAAACCTGTTGTGGCGCGGTCAGACCACAGTGAAAACCTGTTGTGGCGCGGTCAGACCACAGTGAAAACCTGTTGTAGCGCGGTCAGACCACAGTGAAAACCTGTTGTAGCGCGGTCAGACCACAGTGAAAACCTGTTGTGGCGCGGTCAGACCACAGTGAAAACCTGTTGTAGCGCGGTCAGACCACAGTGAAAACCTGTTGTAGCGCGCTAAGACCACAATTTTTCAGTCGTTCGTTTCTGCCAATAAAAAGAAAATTCGCAGGAATAATCATGCCAACGATTGCGACAGTTACATGAGTTTAAGGGGAAAATCCGTCTCTGCGATGAAACAAATAATCTCATGTATTCTTTTTCAGTTTACCTTTGTTAGCCTCCGTACTATTCTTAACATTAAAAAAAAATTCTGAAGTCTTTTTGGGTAATTTAACCGTTCATTTATTTATGAAAACGAATATTGATCTTGTCAAAACAAAAGAAGTCATTAAGATTTAAATTTTAATCAAACCACAATGTCTGTTATGTCGGATCCAGTAGCTATTTTTTTTAAACGTCTCCAAAGGCGTAGCCAATGAGAGGAAATGGTCTGTATTCAACAACCATAGAAATCAGCAGAGTAAAGCAAGTTTAACTCGCATAAAAGTGATAATATTAAATCTATTAGAACACAGAAACTTGCACGTTAAATTATATTTAATAATCAGAAATAAGCTTGTTAAAAAACTACCTTCATCCTTTCATTGACCCGTGATATTTTTCAGCGTCAACCTCTCCCTTTCTCTGGCTTCATGGGTAATGGCCACGCCCCTGCTGTTCTAGTCCTAGACTGTTGTCAAATTAAGTTTCTTATCTTACAGTGCGTGCATGTTTGATGGTAATTAAACTTAAGTTAAAATTGACAAGGCAACTGATGAAAGCCGCCTCACAATGGATCATCAGGTGAGTTAATTAACTCGGCAACTGTTTCCCGATCCTTGGTGGGTTTGGTGGCTGGTGCAATTATGTTAATTTGTTGAAAACAATTCAAGGGAGAAGGGTGCTGGGGGGATATAAGAAACTAGGTCAGTATTTCAACATGCGGCCATCTTAAGTTTGGTCAAAAGATGATAACACGACTTGACATCGGGTGGTTCTCTTTCAGTCTATCAATATAACGTGATCATTTCAAAGATATTTCTCACATGTTACAATCGACATCGACAATTCTAGAATTATAATAAATGTCTGCTAGTTTGTTAAAAGTTAATCATCGATTTTAGGGAAGAAATCTCGTTTAGGGTTTCTGAAATTAAAACTTCGACAGTTTTTGTCATTGGCAACAGTATCAATGTGGTAATCTAATTTAATGTTTCGAAAAATCAATGAATTTAATTATTTGTTTTTTTAAAGAGTAACCAGGATATCTGAATTTAATCCAAAATTTTAAAATGCATTTAACATGTCAGTATGTTTAGAAAAAATCCGTTTCGGGGACATGTAAAAAAAATACAAGGTTTGTTTCACACAATTTTTTTAATCATTTTTATAAATAAATAAATCTTATTAAATAATTGAACGCAACAGACGACCTAAGAAAGCGCCGGTAGAAGTCAATGATTTTACAAGTCTTTATTTTAAAGGATGCATCGATCTAACCAGCTAACACTATACACTCTTCAAAACCTTTGGAAAACTACCATACGTTAAGGCTATATCCAATACAAGACGTGTCAATATGTCAGAGTAAAATTCGTCTACAGAGATCGAATTGAATTGTGAATGTTTCTTGAACTCAGTAATTTTACAGGACTTGAAGAGTTTTGTATGATTAATCTCGTGCTAACGTGTACGATTACATCTGGTGCTAACAGTACGATTAATCGGGTGCTAACAGTACGATTAATCTGGTGCTAACATGTAAGTTATTGTACTGTTTGTGATGATCTCTGGTAGATTTTGATACGCTGCCTTCAGACAAGGAAAGTTGGCTGAGTGTAAGTGCGTGTGAATGCATGTTTTCTTGAGTGCATGTGTGTGCGTGGGGCCGTGGCTAGGTGGTAGATGTTTTTTTTAAAAATTTTCTTTTCCATTGAAGCTCGTCAACTAATTGAATTAATTTAATTCTTTGAAAACTATATCGACTTGTTCACTATCTACATTACGAAAGAAATATCTTCATGGCCTTAAGATTGTGTAAGCTTAGCTCAACCTTATCTAATATCATTTGAAAGCCTTTGTAGTTTATAAACTGATACACATCTACTCTAGTTTACCCCTTACTCTGTCAACAAACAAATATATATCTACTCTAGTTTATCCCTGACTCTGTCAATGGACTAATATAAATAATATGTATACTCTAGTTTACCCCTCACTTTGTTAATAAACTAACACATGTCTACTCTAGTTTACCATCTGACCGACTTACCCCTCTAATCTCTCGCCCCCTACCCTCTAATCTTCCCCCCCCCCGTCACCTCTGCGCCCCGCCGATCAAAGCGCCCTCACCATGAATGACTCCAGCACAGATCAGTATCATTTCCTAATCAATGATGTGTCAACACGTGGTGGGCACGCGCTCTCATCCCCCAGACCCCCGCCCCTCCTTCTGGTCAAAGTGTCAAACAATTAGGGTCCAGGTGGTGGTGTGATTAGGGCCTGTTAGCACACTTTTTGGTCCATCTGCTGGTGGAGTCTGTGGCGTCGGAAGCCGTTGCCTTCATCCCCGGTGTTTGGAGTTGCCGAGGCGTACCTGCTTGACCGAAGGTCAGACATTTCTGTTACATTGACGTTAATCATTTATATCATTGACTCGGATTTATGTCATTTGGAATCAGAGTTTACATCACCGTTATCACGTGAGTCATCGAATGTCATGTTGTAGATGTCATACCCTCACGTGATGCATCGAATGGCATGTTGTAGATGTCATAGCCTCACGTGATGCATCGAATGTCATGTTGTAGATGTCATAGCCTCACGTGATGCCTCGAATGTCATGTTGTAGATGTCATACCCTCACGTTATGCATCGAATGTCATGTTGTAGATGTCATAGCCTCACGTGATGCATCGAATGTCATGTTGTAGATGTCATAGCCTCACGTTATGCATCGAATGTCATGTTGTAGATGTCATACCCTCACGTTATGCATCGAATGTCATGTTGTAGATGTCATAGCCTCACGTGATGCATCGAATGTCATGTTGTAGATGTCATAGCCTCACGTGATGCATCGAATGTCATGTTGTAGATGTCATACCCTCACGTTATGCATCGAATGTCGTGTTGTAGATGTCATACCCTCACGTGATTAATCGAATGTCATGTTGTAGATGTCATACCCTCACGCGAGGCATCGAATGTCGTGTTGTAGATGTCATACCCTCACGTGATGCATCGAATGTCATGTTGTAGATGTCATACCCTCACGCGAGGCATCGAATGTCGTGTTGTAGATGTCATACCCTCACGTGATGCATCGAATGTCGTGTTGTAGATGTCATACCCTCACGTGATGCATCGAATGTCGTGTTGTAGATGTCATACCCTCACGTGTTGCATCGAATGTCGTGTTGTAGATGTCATACCCTCACGTGATGCATCGAATGTCGTGTTGTAGATGTCATACCCTCACGTGATGCATCGAATGTCGTGTTGTAGATGTCATACCCTCACGTGATGCATCGAATGTCGTGTTGTAGATGTCATAGCCTCACGTGATGCATCGAATGTCATGTTGTAGATGTCATAGCCTCACGTTATGCATCGAATGTCATGTTGTAGATGTCATACCCTCACGTTATGCATCGAATGTCATGTTGTAGATGTCATAGCCTCACGTGATGCATCGAATGTCATGTTGTAGATGTCATACACTCACGTGATTCATCGAATGTCATGTTGTAGATGTCATACCCTCACGCGAGGCATCGAATGTCGTGTTGTAGATGGCATACCCTCACGCGAGGCATCGAATGTCGTGTTGTAGATGTCATACCCTCACGTGATGCATCGAATGTCGTGTTGTAGATGTCATACCCTCACGTGATGCATCGAATGTCGTGTTGTAGATGTCATACCCTCACGCGATGCATCGAATGTCGTGTTGTAGATGTCATACCCTCACGCGTTGCATCGAATGTCGTGTTGTAGATGTCATACCCTGACGTGATGCATCGAATGTCGTGTTGTAGATGTCATACCCTCACGTGATGCATCGAATGTCGTGTTGTAGATGTCATACCCTCACGTGTTGCATCGAATGTCATGTTGTAGATGTCATACCCTCACGTGATGCATCGAATGTCATATTGTAGATGTCATACCCTGACGTGATGCATCGAATGTCGTGTTTTAGATGTCATACCCTCACGTGATGCATCGAATGTCATGTTGTAGATGTCATAGCCTCACGTGATGCATCGAATGTCATGTTGTAGATGTCATAGCCTCACGTGATGCATCGAATGTCATGTTGTAGATGTCATACCCTCACGTGATTCATCGAATGTCATGTTGTAGATGTCATACCCTCACGCGAGGCATCGAATGTCGTGTTGTAGATGGCATACCCTCACGCGAGGCATCGAATGTCGTGTTGTAGATGTCATACCCTCACGTGATGCATCGAATGTCGTGTTGTAGATGTCATACCCTCACGTGATACATCGAATGTCGTGTTGTAGATGTCATACCCTCACGCGATGCATCGAATGTCGTGTTGTAGATGTCATACCCTCACGCGTTGCATCGAATGTCGTGTTGTAGATGTCATACCCTGACGTGATGCATCGAATGTCGTGTTGTAGATGTCATACCCTCACGTGATGCATCGAATGTCGTGTTGTAGATGTCATACCCTCACGTGTTGCATCGAATGTCATGTTGTAGATGTCATACCCTCACGTGATGCATCGAATGTCATATTGTAGATGTCATACCCTGACGTGATGCATCGAATGTCGTGTTTTAGATGTCATACCCTCACGTGATGCATCGAATGTCGTGTTGTAGATGTCATACCCTCACGTGATGCATCGAATGTCAGTGTTGTAGATGTCATACCCTCACGTGATGCATCGAATGTCGTGTTGTAGATGTCATACCCTCACGTGATGCATCGAATGTCGTGTTGTAGATGTCATACCCTCACGTGATGCATCGAATGTCGTGTTGTAGATGTCATACCCTCACGTGATGCATCGAATGTCATGTTGTAGATGTCATACCCTCACTTGATGCATCGAATGTCATGTTGTAGATGTCATACCCTCACGTGATGCATCGAATGTCGTGTTGTAGATGTCATACCCTCACGTGATGCATCGAATGTCGTGTAATAGATGTAATACCCTCACGTGATGCATCGAATGTCGTGTTGTAGATATCATACCCTGACGTGATGCATCGAATGTCGTGTTGTAGATGTCATACCCTCACGTGATGCATCGAATGTCGTGTTGTAGATGTCATACCCTCACGTGTTGCATCGAATGTCGTGTTGTAGATGTCATACCCTGACGTGATGCATTGAATGTCGTGTTGTAGATGTCATACCCTCACGTGATGCATCGAATGTCGTGTTGTAGATGTCATACCCTCACGTGATGCATCGAATGTCGTGTTGTAGATGTCATAACATCACGTGATGCATCGAATGTCGTGTTGTACATTTCATACCCTTCAATGTCGTGTTATCGAGGTTTCAATAAAATATTTCTTTACAAAATGTTTCGAATTATTTGACTGCCCTAGCAAATGTTGGGCCAAACTTGATTCCAATTTAACTGTCTGAAATTGTATAGTGTGTCAGACTGTATGATCTGTCAGATGGTATGATCTGTCGGACGGTATAATCTGTCAGATGGTATGATCTGTCGGACGGTATAATCTGTCAGATGGTATAATCTGTCAGATGGTATGATCTGTCAGATGGTATAATCTGTCAGACGGTATAATCAGTCAGACGGTATAATCTGTCAGACGGTAATCTGTCAGACGGTATACTCTGTCAGATGGTATACTCTGTCAGACGGTATACTCTGTCAGACGGTATAATCTGTCAGACGGTATACTCTGTCCCACAATGAGGTTGCCACTATAGACGACGTTTCCAAGCTAAGCTGCAGACTCCATGTTCAGCGGATGTGACGTCATCTTTCACATACACCAGTTATGTACATCTACGTCACACCATCATGACATACTTGGCCACATACATGGCCACATCAACAGTATCATACTATTCTAAGTGCTTACTTGAAAGTGCACAAGTTGGCCATATTTTCACTCTAGATACTAGTAAAGATTACATGTATATATATATATATATATATAAGTGGTTAAATTGTATATATTTATAGTATATGAACCCGATAAGCCTTAAAATGTCACTATAATAAGTTTTTTGTTTGTTTCGAATCTGTTTTTAAAATACATGTACTTCCGAATACAATTTTGTGTTTATACTAACGCTGAGGCGTACACGAATACACGAGTAGGCCCTCTGACACCATATCAGGGCACACACAGCAGAGCACATAAAGCATGGCGCACACAACAGGGCACATAGATCGGGGCACACAATCAGGGCGTATACAGCATGACACACACAGCAGGGCACATACTTTAAGGCGCATGCATCATGGCGCACACAGCAGGGCACACACATTAGGACAAATACGTCAGGGCACATGCATCACGGCACATACAGCCGGATACATACAGCCGGGCACATACAGTAGGGCACATATAGCAGGACACAGACAGCCGAGAACATGCAGCCGGGCACACACATCAGGGCACATACATCAATGCAAATACAGCTCGGCACAGTAGGGAACATACAACCTGGCACATTCCGCCGAGAACATGCAGCCGGGAACATGAAGCCGGGGACATACATCAGGACCAATACACCAGGGCACCTACATCAATGCATGAAAATACAGCAGGGCACATACAGCCGGGCACATTCAGCAGAGTACATAAAGCAGGCCACATTTATTTGGTCATGTGTTTAGCGTGGGTTGTCCAAAATAAATAAGGGAGCCATATCAAGACAACACCAACATTTGGGACCACGTACAAAATAACGTCCCTTAATTGAACTAATTAAATTTTAATCATTTTTTCATCAAAACAAACCGTTCATAATTACTTTTGTCAACACCCCATTCCCCGGGGGATCTAGTTACCGGATAGGATCTGGTTCCCCTATCCAACATGTTTGCCCCATTTCCTTTGCGGTAACGCCCCTTTTCTCCAACTGCCCTGAAGTACTTGGTATTCAATGACCATCAGTATGCTGCCATGGATTATCGAACGCATGTTTACAATGTATGTACTAGATGTACGTACCGAAACGGTTGGTTATAATCAAAGGGTTAAATCTATGCTCAAACTTTTCGGGCATACTCATCAAGAACTCGTCACATTTTTATCACAATGGGATGAAGGGTACAGGTTCTGTAATGGCTGAAACTAACACACACACAATAAGGGGGGGGGGCATAACTAATCAGTGGCATAACACATTATGAAGCTAATGACTATAGCGGGAAACAATTGAATCACTCGCAGATAAAGACTTGAAAAGTTTTCTTAAAATGAGGCGTATCACGTCGGAAGTCGATGACTAAATATACTGGGAGGTCACTGTCAAGGTCACCGCCACTTGACTACAACGAACAGTTATGTAAACGACCACAAACATCAAGTCACCACTTTCAATACACTCAACAACATTTATACCATCGCTACCCAGTTACTACACCCACTTGAACACCGCCCACAACAAGAACAGCTGTTTACTACCTAAACACATACAACTACCTAAACACACACAGCTACCTAAACACGTACAACTACCTAAACACACACAACTACCTAAACACACACAACTACCTAAACACACACAACTACCTAAACACATACAACTACCTAAACACATACAACTACCTAAACACGTACAACTACCTAAACACACACAACTACCTAAACACGTACAACTACCTAAACACACACAACTACCTAAACACGTACAACTACCTAAACACATACAACTACCTAAACACACACAACTACCTAAACACGTACAACTACCTAAACACATACAACTACCTAAACACGTACAACTACCTAAACACACACAACTACCTAAACACGTACAACTACCTAAACACACACAACTACCTAAACACGTACAACTACCTAAACACATACAACTACCTAAACACGTACAACTACCTAAACACACACAACTACCTAAACAAGTACAACTACCTAAACACGTACAACTACCTAAACACGTACAACTACCTAAACACGTACAGCTACCTAAACACATACAACTACCTAAACACATACAGCTACCTAAACACGTACAACTACCTAAACACACACAACTACCTAAACACGTACAACTACCTAAACACGTACAACTACCTAAACACGTACAACTACCTAAACACGTACAACTACCTAAACACGTACAGCTACCTAAACACGTACAACTACCTAAACACACACAACTACCTAAACACATACAACTACCTAAACACGTACAACTACCTAAACACATACAGCTACCTAAACACATACAACTACCTAAACACATACAGCTACCTAAACACGTACAGCTACCTAAACACATACAACTACCTAAACACATACAACTACCTAAACACATACAGCTACCTAAACACGTACAGCTACCTAAACACATACAACTACCTAAACACATACAGCTACCTAAACACGTACAACTACCTAAACACACACAACTACCTAAACACACACAACTACCTAAACACACACAACTACCTAAACACGTACAACTACCTAAACACATACAACTACCTAAACACGTACAACTACCTAAACACGTACAACTACCTAAACACATACAGCTACCTAAACACATACAACTACGAAAAAAAAGTTCACTCTACATCACTTACTCACGCACACACAAATCAAATATTACACAACATTGATCATGGCTGACAACCTGACTGTCATTTAGATCAAGGCCTTGGGTATTCCCGCCTATTTCCTGTCGGTCTAAAATCCATTGAAGACACCCCCCTCCCCCCTCGCCCCATCATGCCAATTTTGAGAGATTGAAAAAGTTGAGCAGCCGGAAATGAAAATTAATCACCGTCGACTGCCTAACAGTGGCATTTCTAATTTTTTATTTCAAGAATTGAAATGTCGTGATATTCGCTGTTATTGTAAAGAAACACTAGTAAGTAATCGTTATGATCATTCTAATTACCGAGACAGGAGATATGGCCATTCTAATGACCGAGACATGACGTATGGTCAGTCTAATGACTAATGACCGAGACAGGAGATATGGGCAGTATAATGACCGAGACAGGAAGCATGTACAGTCTAAGAACCGAGAAGGGATATAAGTTCACTCTAATAATTAAAACAAGATATATGGTGAATCTAATGACCGAGACAGGTTATATGGTCTGTTTAATAAACGAGATAGGCTTTACGGTCAGTTTAATGACTAGGACATGATATATGACCTGTGCAGTATCGTAGCTAGGGTTGGCGTCCCCCGTGGCGTTAAACACATCGTGTCACCGCCTCTGGACAGTCAAGATAAACTTTCTCTTGTTGAAAAACTCTTACCCCTCGCTATAATGTCAAACCAAAAATGAAACATAAATACGTCTATTTATAACTATCATAAATTATCATTATTTATTTAAAATTGTCCTTTCCTGATCTCTATGCTTCGAGGATCAAAGCTGTTATTAAATAGATCTAAATCAATATCATTCAGCGCCGTTTCAATTTGTTGTCGAGTCTGATCATAAATTCTTTTCTTTGCTATGATGGATCGTGAATAGTTATCCTATTGTGAAGATGGGTGGTTTAAGGATCGTGAATAGTTATCCTATTGTTAAGATGGGTGGTTTAAGGATCGTGAATAGTTATCCTATTGTGAAGATGGGTGGTTTAAGGATCGTGAATAGTTATCCTATTGTGAAGATGGGTGGTTTAAGGATCGTGAATAGTTATCCTATTGTGAAGATGGGTGGTTTAAGGATTGTGAATAGTTGTCCTATTGTGAAGATGGGTGGTTTAAGGATCGTGAATAGTTATCCTATTGTGAAGATGGGTGCTTTAAGGATCGTGAATAGTTGTCCTATTGTGAAGATGGGTGGTTTAAGGATCGTGAATAGTTATCATATTGTGAAGATGGGTGGTTTAAGGATCGTGAATAGTTGTCCTATTGTGAAGATGGGTGGTTTAACGATCGTGAATAGTTATCCTATTGTGAAGACGGGTGTTTAAGGATCGTGAATAGTTATCCTATTGTGAAGATGGGTGGTTTAAGGATTCGTTTTGAAAGGCGGCTCTGAAGCGAAAGATACTCAGATCTCAGATCGTCAGAAATAATGACCGGCTTGGTAAGAGTATTTGAAAACAGATTTTTAGAAAGTGTCATTCAGCTATGCCACTCAAAACATGAATTTCTGAAAATTATTAGCTATTTTTTAAAAGATATTTTATCAGGCTTTGTATTTCGTTTAAAGTATTATTTTCACTGTCACGCAATTCTTCATAGGAAGAAAATCATTTTGAAACGGACACCAATAACAGTAACTCTTGTCAACTCCCTGATATTAGAATCGTGGTGCTGAACAAAAGACATGCATGGTGTAAAAAAGACCAGATCCTAGCAGCCATAACAGTGGCCACATTCTAGCAGGACAAAACAGTGGCCACATTCTTGCAGGACTTAACAGTGGCCACATTCTTGCAGGACTTAACAGTGGCCGCATTCTAGCAGGACATAACAGTGGCCACATTCTAGCAGGACAAGAAAGTGACCACATTCTTGTAGGACTTAACAGTGGCCGCATTTCAACAGGACGTAACAATGGCCGCATTCTAGCAGGACATAACAGTGGCCACATTCTAGCAGGACACGAAAGTGACCACATTCTTGTAGGACTTAACAGTGGCCGCATTTCAACTGGACGTAACAGTGGCCACCTTACATGGTTGCAAACTCTTTTGTCGGGAAGAACGTACTGGGTTTTTTAGGGGACATAACGATTGTCGCTACCAGATTAAAGTTACTCAAAGCAGGCCATTGACAGCACATGTCTGTAGCTCACCATTGACGCGGTCCTTTCGGCCACTTCAGTTTTACTGGTCCTCAGTCTTTACTCTTGGTGACCTTCCACTTGCGACCGTTTGAAGTAGACTCAATTAACAACATTCTGTCAATCTCTAAACACGCAGTCAGAATATAGGTCATTGGTATTGGTCAAAGAGATTCTCTAGGGGATTAGCTACCATCCAAATCAGGGATACATCGAAGAAATGTAAAATGTTATAATATTCTTTTTTCAATGTCGACTCTACTTTTCTACGCTTACATCCCTTCGACGGCGTAAGAGGGGTTCTCTCATATGGTTGACACAGCAACATTGTGTACAATTCTAAACACGTGTTTAAATGAATGCGCCCATCTTCTTTTAGCTCATAACTGCGCTACCCGGACATTAAAAGTGTTTGAACCTTCATGCTAGTGGCCACTGCTGAAATTTTAAAAAATAATAGTTATTAATTTTTGTAAGTTTGACCCGTTTCATCAACGTCTGACCCCCATTGACCCCCATTTACATTTTTTTAAGAGTCGACACACCTACTTTGTGCAACGGAACAAGGGGTACTTGAGTTAAATTGTTACGTTCAGTTTTCAGCTATCACCGAGTCCATCAAATGTCCAACCAAATAACTTGCCAATACAGACGAGCTCCACGTAAATAGCTTCTGACGTGTAGTCGTTACTTCCTTGTACGCAGCACACTCAGTGGCCTACTATGTTACTTTGTTGTTGAGTACACGTGAATGTCATGGGGAATACTGGTGAAAGTTAAATGATTATGTGTGATCGCAATGCTGACAAATATTTATTTAAGTAAGGTATTATAGTGTTTAATTTTTTTATAACGAATCAGGAATGAAAATGAAAGAAGAAAATAAAAGCGTTTCTGTTGGCTGAAAACGTTATTGTCACGACGAGGTCTTGCCTGTCTTTAACAGATGAGACCAAGACTTGCTGTCTTAAACTGATGAGACCAAGACTTGCTGTCTTAAACAGCTGAGGCCAAGACTTGCTGTCTTAAACTGATGAGACCAAGACTTGATGTCTTAAACGGATGAGACCAAGACTTGCTGTCTTAAACAGCTGAGACCAAGCGTTTTTGTCTTAAACTGATGAGACCAAGGCTTGCCTGTCTTTAACAGCTGAGACTAAAACTTGCTGTCTTAAACTGTTGAGACTAAAACTTATCGTATTAAACAGCTGATACCAAGATTTGATGTCTTAAACAGCTGATACCAAGATTTGATGTCTTAAACAGCTGATACCAAGATGTAATGTCTTAAACAGCTGATACCAAGATTTAATGTCTTAAACAGCTGAGACTAACTCTATTCTCATGAGCCATTGAATACATTTCTAATTGCTATTTCTCAAATTTGCTTACTGAAATGTTTTTTTAAAAAAACAATCTGGTAGTGTTTAAGACAGAGTAATCTTCTCAACAATCAATACAGCCAGAAATTCTAAACTAAATATTTATGTTTTTATTTACCACTTTTCTTAATAAACAATGAAAGTTGAAGAATATTGCAGTAATGAATTACATTTATCTTCTAACTGCCTGATAGCCCCCTATAAGCAAATTTTCATTATGTCCCGTGTTCTTGTTTCCTATCGCGGAACAGGGTCTGACTCAAATTTCTCATCATACATGTTATTTTGTGTTAAATCCGATGAAAGTTCGTTACTGGACTGACTAAAGTCATCAAAAGTCTAGTTTCGACTGTATCTCCACAGTGTTGAGCGATCTACAGACTAACAAGTCTAGTTTCGACTGTATCTCCACAGTGTTGAACGTCCACGGACTAACAAGTTTAATTCGCTGAAATTGTCACGTGTTTAGCTCACAACGGATCGACTCAAAGATCTAGTCTATTGACTTCAGGGGTTAGGGGCCGTCCATAAAGTACGTCACGCTATTTTTGACCATTTTTAACTCCCCCCTCTCCCCTGTCTCAAACTGTCACAAATCTGGGAACCCCCCCCCCTAAAGTACGTCACACTTTCGAACAAAAATTGTGTTTTTTATTAACCAAATAATTAAAATTTAATATAAAACACTGTGACGTCACACATCGCCGGACCCCCTCCCTCCCCCTGTCACAAACTGTCACACTTTTTTTTACACCCCCTCCCCCCTCTGAAGCGTGACGTACTTTATGGACGGCCCCTTAGTTCAACGCTTCAAAATCATAACTTACAACTAATATAAGGGCAGCACACGACAAACCAATGTTGCCAATTTGAATCTAATCAAAATGTCGGAAAAGTTTTTTTCTTTTTCCGAATCCGGACACGTCTGACCAACACTTGCTGCCAGGCCGCCCTCCGTAACCCTCTCAGTTTCACTTTCTGTCGCTGAGGGAAGATATCAGATAACACGGGAAATGATAACTTTGTTATTGTGTGGCTCTTGTCACGTGTTTGTTATGGAGGCGGTCATGTCAGACCAAACAGTCTGACATACAGAGCATGGACCCAATGTCATCACAGACCAAACGGTCTGATATACATAACAATGACCCAATGTCATCACAGACCAAACTGTCTGATATACATAACATGGCCCAAATGTCATAACAGACCAAACAGTCTGATATTCAGAACATGGACCGAATGTCATCACAGACCAAACGGTCTGACATACAGAACATGGACCCAATGTCATCACAGACCAGACGGTCAGACATACAGAACATGGACCCAATGTCATCACAGACCAAACGGTCTGACATACAGAACATGGACCCAATGTCATCACAGACAAAACGGTCTCACATACAGAACATGAACCAAATGTCATCACAGACCAAACGGTGTGACATACAGAACATGGACCAAATGTCATCACAGACCAAACGGTGTGACATACAGAACATGGACCCAATGTCATCACAGACAAAACGGTCTCACATACAGAACATGGACCAAATGTCATCACAGACCAAACGGTGTGACATACAGAACATGGACCAAATGTCATCACAGACCAAACGGTGTGACATACAGAACATGGACCCAATGTCATCACAGACAAAACGGTCTCACATACAGAACATGGACCAAATGTCATCACAGACCAAACGGTGTGACATACAGAACATGGACCCAATGTCATCACAGACAAAACGGTCTCACATACAGAACATGGACCAAATGTCATCACAGACCAAACGGTGTGACATACAGAACATGGACCCAATGTCATCACAGACAAAACGGTCTCACATACAGAACATGGACCAAATGTCATCACAGACCAAACGGTCTTACATACAGAACATGGACCCAATGTCATCACAGACCAAACGGTGTGACATACAGAACATGGACCAAATGTCATCACAGACCAAACGGTGTGACATACAGAACATGGACCAAATGTCATCACAGACCAAACGGTCTCACATTCAGAACATGGACCCAATGTCATTACAGACCAAACGGTGTGACATACAGAACATGGACCAAATGTCATCACAGACCAAACGGTGTGACATACAGAACATGGACCAAATGTCATCACAGACCAAACGGTGTGACATACAGAACATGGACCAAATGTCATCACAGACCAAACGGTCTGACATACAGAACATGGACCAAATGTCATCACAGACCAAACGGTGTGACATACAGAACATGGACCAAATGTCATCACAGACCAAACGGTATCACATACAGAACATGGACCAAATGTCATCACAGACCAAACGGTGTGACATACAGAACATGGACCAAATATCATCACAGACCAAACGGTGTGACATACAGAACATGGACCCAATGTCATCACAGACCAAACGGTGTGACATACAGAACATGGACCCAATGTCATCACAGACAAAACGGCGTGACATACAGAATATGGACCCAATGTCATCACAGACCAAACGGTGTGACATACAGAACATGGACCAAATGTCATCACAGACCAAACGATGTCACATACAGAACATGGACCAAATGTCATTACAGACCAAACGGTGTGACATACAGAACATGGACCAAATGTCATCACAGACCAAACGGTGTGACATACAGAACATGGACCAAATGTCATCACAGACCAAACGGTGTGACATACAGAACATGGACCAAATGTCATCACAGACCAAACGGTCTGACATACAGAACATGGACCAAATGTCATCACAGACCAAACGGTGTGACATACAGAACATGGACCAAATGTCATCACAGACCAAACGGTGTGACATACAGAACATGGACCAAATGTCATCACAGACCAAACGGTGTGACATACAGAACATGGACCAAATGTCATCACAGACCAAACGGTGTGACATACAGAACATGGACCAAATGTCATCACAGACCAAACGGTGTGACATACAGAACATGGACCAAATGTCATCAAAGACCAAACGGTGTGACATACAGAATATGGACCAAATGTCATCACAGACCAAACGGTCTCACATACAGAACATGGACCAAATGTCATCACAGACCAAACGGTCTCACATACAGAACATGGACCAAATGTCATCACAGACCAAACGGTCTCACATACAGAACATGGACCAAATGTCATCACAGACTAAACGGTGTGACATACAGAACATGGACCAAATGTCATCACAGACCAAACGGTGTGACATACAGAACATGGACCAAATGTCATCACAGACCAAACGGTGTGACATACAGAACATGGACCAAATGTCATCACAGACCAAATGGTGTGACATACAGAACATGGACCAAATGTCATCACAGACCAAACGGTGTGACATACAGAACATGGACCAAATGTCATCACAGACCAAACGGTCTCACATACAGAACATGGACCAAATGTCATCACAGACCAAACAGTCGAAGCTCCTAGAACATGCCTCAAATGACATCACCTTTCAGATTCGTTTATTATTAGTGGGCCACCAATTTTTCCTATTCACCAACATCCCCTTTCTCAATCGATTTTAATAGACACACAATAACTTTGTTTAACAATAGCATATAAAAATACTGCACGATATTGAAAGAGTTATGTGTCCATTTAATCCAAGATCTTGGATATATAATCACGGATATAATTATAGCTGGTTTCGTCCAGGTTTATTTAATGGCGATGTAAAATTCAAGAGGTCATCAAGACAACATCACCCCTTTACAGTGGGCTTATTTCGTAGTCACTCTTATTGACTGGGGGAAAACGTTTTGGGTTTTAAGGGCTCCCCCCCCCAACAAGCCACGGTGTGGGAAAATGTTTACTAAACGTTGTAACCATGTAAAGCAAACACGACAAATTGCATTCAACTGGAAGTAAAAGAAGAATAAATCTGATAAGTTCTATTTATTCTACCTTTAATTTGAAGTGTGGCAGTTCATGAACAAGTGAAATAAGAAATTCCAATGTTGAACAAGCTGCTGAGCTCTGGTTGTAACTTTCTGCAGCTCGTGGCAAACTCGTGTCATCCACGTCAACAGTTCGATTCTAGATGTCAGACGCTAAATAATCGTATCAAAAATTTCATATTCGATACCGTATTTCTGGAGAACTCTCTAAAAATCTGTTTCAACAATTCTACATTTTATACTTTATTTCTGCAGCAGTCGTTAAATAATCGTGTGAAAAATTCTATACTCGGTACTGTTTTTGGACTTGATAAATAGCATTGTAGTTTCTGCTAATGGAGACGGTCTTAGTTTTTAAAAATCCAATAATAATCCTACATAATAAAACGCAATTTTCTGCGCGGACATCGATAGCGATTGGTCCCTCAAACTCCTACAGACTCCTACAGCCAATCACTAGCGGATAAAAATTAAATATCATTTACATATTCAACGACGTTCAAAACAAGTTAGTTTTGGTGCAGTTTTTTTCCATGAGTTTATTTTTAGCGATGCGCGTTGGGATTTGTAGTAAAAAAAACTTGTTTTTGTGGGTTATCAATATACACAATTCCCGTTGTCTGTATGGATGTAATGCTGTTAGGTGGCGCTGCGATCGATTTTGTTTTATAGTGCTGTTAGGTGGCGCTGCGATCGATTTTGTATGAAAATAAATGAATAAAATAAAAATAAATAGAATAAACAAGAGTTCTGTATTACATTATTTTTTATTCTGATGTGTATTTTTTCAAAATAGATAGATTTCACCTGAAATGTATTTATTTTGAAAACTTCCGTCATTTTTTACTGGTAATACACTAGTTTATTATAACTATAATGTATAGTATTTTTGACGTGATACACATGTATGGCCTGTCGAGACGGCGGGTCTCTCGACAAACCGCGGTGTTGGGGGGGGTAGGATCTCTGGACAGACGGTTGTGGGTAATGTTGTGATGTCCTATTATGAACGTCACAGGTCACCCGACACTTATTCATGTCCTTGGACGGGCTTTGTTGCTAGTAAATAAATAAAAATTTAAAGAAATGGGCTTGTTATAACAGAAAAAAATATATTCTCAAATGGATAGTTTTCAGCGTCAAGTTTTTTAACGCCAGCCATTAGTGGATAAGCTCTGGTTAGTTCTTTTTAATCAGAAATTTCATTTCTAAAGGTAAAAAATATTCAAATGACAGGGCTTTAACGTCATTACAACTATTATAAAATGATGCAAAAATATGCAACTAATGCAATGCAATTAACATAAGAATAAGTCATTACATTTTTTTAAAAAAAGTCATTACATATGTTTGAGTAACATTTAGTTCCCTTTGGACCGCATATGTGCCACCCACAGATTTATGGTGAACCTATTGTCAAGTTTCAGATTGGTAGATAAATGATTGATGGACCAATTCTAAAATGGTAATAGATCAAACGGAATTGTTATTTAATTCTAACGAACGCATTGACAGGCTATCGTTGTTGTGAATCGCCGGGCACTTTCGTGGTAATGTGAATTGTTTTACAATAATTTACATGAACAAAAACCTGTATACATCAAAATAGTACTAAGCCTGATAGGAAATCGATTTTAATCGCGGTAGTTTCAGTTATGGCTTTATGTCATTTTCAATAGTTTTAAACTGTTTAGCCTGTAAGAGTCGGTTCGATCGAAAGATAGGCGGTTCGAATCCTATTCTTGTCTACTTTTCAAAGAATTGAGACATTTGTAATTATTTATGCTATAAACGTTTTTACGTCTATTGTAATGAAAATATGAATGTGGGAAAATTTTAAAGCAAACTGATGCTCGGGACGTGGCTGAGATTTCAAGTCTTCACCCAAACAAACAGACTAACGCACATAATTAGTAAGTTGAATTTAATCGATTAAAAGTGATAGAAAATGTTTAGTTTATATGAGACCAGGGACAGTTGGTCAAGCTGACCGCAGCTCTTTTTCGTCTGCTCTTTTTCTACCACCATCCCTTCTTAGTACTACCCATGGTCTAAAACAGTGGTTCCCAACCTTTTTTGGGTGGCGACCCCTTTTTGTAAAAGCCATGTGACCTGTGATTCCCATGAAATTTTAATGAGTCATTTACAACAAAGTTTTACAAAATAGAGCAAATTTGCATTACAGCGAATATTTTTTTAGTCGACAGTTGGAGACCCCCAGAAAACCCGTCGCGATTCCCCACAGGTTGGGGAACCGCTGGTCTATAAAAAAAAATGAAAACCATATTTGTGATCACAGTTTCATCTGTCTGAAGAGAGAGTCTTCTGGTTTCATCGCACACAACTCTTAGCCTGTCACAAGGGAAATAACATCTGTATGAAGAGACAGTCTTCTGGTTTCATCGCACACAACTCTTAGCCTGTCACAAGGGAAATAACATCTGTATGAAGAGACAGTCTTCTGGTTTCATCGCACACAACTCTTAGCCTGTCACAAGGGAAATAACATCTGTATGAAGAGACAGTCTTCTGGTTTCATCGCACACAACTCTTAGCCTGTCACAAGGGAAATAACATCTGTATGAAGAGACAGTCTTCTGGTTTCATCGCACACAACTCTTAGCCTGTCACAAGGGAAATAACATCTGTATGAAGAGACAGTCTTCTGGTTTCATCGCACACAACTCTTAGCCTGTCACAAGGGAAATAACATCTGTATGAAGAGACAGTCTTCTGGTTTCATCGCACACAACTCTTAGCCTGTCACAAGGGAAATAACATCTGTATGAAGAGACAGTCTTCTGGTTTCATCGCACACAACTCTTAGCCTGTCACAAGGGAAATAACATCTGTATGAAGAGACAGTCTTCTGGTTTCATCGCACACAACTCTTAGCCTGTCACAAGGGAAATAACATCTGTATGAAGAGACAGTCTTCTGGTTTCATCGCACACAACTCTTAGCCTGTCACAAGGGAAATAACATCTGTATGAAGAGACAGTCTTCTGGTTTCATCGCACACAACTCTTAGCCTGTCACAAGGGAAATAACATCTGTCTGAAGAGACAGTCTTCTGGTTTCATCGCACACAACTCTTAGCCTGTCACAAGGGAAATAACATCTGTCTGAAGAGACAGTCTTCTGGTTTCATCGCACACAACTCTTAGCCTGTCACCTGGGAAATAACATCTGTATGAAGAGGGCCGTAAAATTTGTTCAGCAGAGTTCATTACCCTGTATGCCCACGCATAAATTGACAATAGGCCTAGGGCCTAGGGGTTGTGCACTTCTGCTGATGCTTTGGGGGTAGCCAAGACATGTGCCACATAACAAGGGACAGAATGCATGATACAAAGATCCGCATAAAATCCATGAATTATTGTTCTTGGCGCTCACCCCTGTGCTATCTGTCCGTTTCCATCTGCGACAAACGTCTTAAAGACAAAAAATCTCAAAGTTACCAGAAGTGTGTCGATCGCAGATTTCCTTTTCTTCCTAAGTTAAATGTTTTCTAGGATAACAATAAACCGTGGGAGGTGGGCGGTGGGCGCGAGTTCAAACTAGAACTGTGCCCACTTCAAGAGCAAAATAGTCCTACATATTTTTTCTAATCAAAATGAAAAAAAGCCGACGGATCATGTTGAGATAATCATCATAAAAAGTGGATGTTGTTGCCCTTGTTGAGATTGTCTGTCTTCTTGGAGTGCGTAGAAGACCTTCACAAATATTTCTATATCTCGTCCAGCTAAACGAGAGATTTAAAAAAAAATAATCTTCGAGCCGTTCCAAGATGAAATAATTTTACACTGGGTTGGCTTATATTTGAGTTTTTACCCGACTTTTATTACCATTATCAGAAAATCTAATACATTGTAACATTAGACAAGTGATACGTGACAAGAAATATATTACAGTACGACTAAATCCCGTGTGATTGATTTAACTTCTCTTTCCCTGATCTCTCATACGCCTGACGCACGTGCTCTCTAGAGAAAATATGAGATTAAACTACTTATACTCACAAAGGTTTATCTAAAGAGTTAGTCACATATTTTGTGTAAATGTCTAGAGTTTGAAATATCCCATTATATGTCACGTTTATATTGCACATGCGCATCGGCCGAGAATATCCTCTTGTCCGTCACTTAGTCAGTGCGCATGCCCAGAGGCCGAGAATATACCCTTGTCTGACACTCATTCAGTGCGCATGCTCAAAGGAACCAGACTGTTGAGGATACCACACGGGATGCTAAGATCAACAAGATACAAAAATAAGCCGATTAATCTCTTCAAAATTAATAACATCTTAAAACGAAGTTAATTACAGAATTTCCGGGGAGATCGTGTCACAAGTCTGTCGAATATTTGGCCAAGCGCCAAAGTTAACAAAAACTCTATTATTTAAGGAAAGTCAGTTACCGTACGGACTCCAATAAAGGCACCGCCAGGAAATGAAGATTTATTTCTGTATCTCCAGTCAAAGTGTTATTGACTACTTTTGTAATAGTAGATTATTATGCATGATATTCCAAAAAAAGCTTTTTTTTTCTCTCGTTTATTTGGGGGTAAAAATATCCCTTGCCAATTTGAATGTGATTGAAAGTCACGGATTCTCAACACGATGGAAAGCAACACCCATCAAAATTATAAACCCACACATAAATTTCTTAGATTTTTTAGTTTGTAATAATGGAATCGGAGTTGAGATGATGTTAAGGGTTTAAGTGATTAGTGTAACTTGTGATAGCTAAAAGGCGGTCTTCTGTTAGTTAATACCATTTTCCCAATACCTTAATAAGACCCCAGTGGAATGCTCAAAGCTTAACATTTCACAAGACGGTCCGGTCCGGTCCGACCACACTTTTTCAATAAATCTATAACGTTTAATATTTCTAAAAAAAAGTTAAATTCCGTCAAGATGCAGCTGTAGCGTCCGTTACCCCATGAACTATTACCGTATATACTCGTTCTATAGCCCCTTTCGTTCATAAGCCGACCCCCTTCTTTTTGGTAGAGAATAGTATAGAAAGCCGACCCCCCCCCCAACATTTTCCCCTAGATTTTAAAAAAGAATATAAAAAAATAAATTAAAAAAATTTGCTTTAGAACGAGCATATACGGTACCGTCATTGTTGGCTGGTGAACATTTTGAGAACCTTTGATCTAAATACCTTGAAATATATCAGACCATGACACTTACCTAATTATAGGAGGGAATCTAAACATGTTGAAAAGTATATAGCGTTGTGTACCCCATGAAGTCCCCCTGCCATTGCTGGCAGATAAACGTTTTGAGAACTTTCGATCTACATAACGTCCAAATATCTCAGGCAATGACACCTACCTATTGACTAAATTACTTTCAAATAGAAATCTAAACATCTTCAACACGCTGACAAAATCCTAAAGCTTTAAAATAACCAGGGACGGATTGTGTTGTTGTCAACAGGAGGGCTAATCCGAGATTAGGAGACGCCTCGCCGTCGTTTACTTTACAGCGATTAGCGGGGACCAGTATATGATTAAAGGGAACCCATTCTTGGACCATAAACGGCTTCTTCGGCGCTTTTTAATAGAGCAGAAACTGAAATAAATGGAAATGAGGTAGTGATTCTGAAATGTCTCATCCTTCAATCATTGGTCAATCATCCGTCAATCATGTCTGGGCTTGTGGGTGTCTCGGAATGTGTGGAATCGTTAGCGGTTCTCAGACAATATCGAATGTTCCTTATTTTAATTACAGCTGCCTGGAACATATTTCAATGAATACTTGGATAATTGTTCATTTGGACTTATTTGTACTTAAACTTTTAAAAACTCTTGTTGTACATATCTTGCTGGAACACAATAAAATATAACTATTATAAACTGTGGAGTGTATCTCAAAAATGTATATCATGAATACTTTTGGTGAATATATTTGGTAACTGTATTTAATAAACGGGTTTTCTTCCTTATTTCTTGCATAGCAGAACGAATTTGCTATGATACGTCACAAAATTTGGAGCCATGGAATTACCGCTACTGAACTGATTTCGCGAAATAATGAATCGCAACTTAATGGGATCTATATATGCGTTATAAAAATATAATTATTCTAAATTAATCGATCAATCGATTAAATTTTTCCCGATTAATCGAACAAAATTTATTTAATCAGTACCAGCACTAATAATTAATTAACTGCAACAAGATCTGTAGACATTAAATCATCCTTTGAAGTCCATCAAAATACATGACCGTGACCTTAACACAAACCCTTACCCCCTTACTCTAATCCGTGGCCCTAATCCTAACCCTAACCTTTATCGCTAAACCTAACCATAATGGCTCACCCTAACTCTAAACACATTTGCAATGCACAGCTGCCTACAGGAGGCATGTTTAGAAAAATGCTAATCAAGTATTGATGGCCGCCCAAAGTGCATCGCCAATGCAACTCTAATCCGACTTTCAAATTGGGATTAGATGCGTAGAAAAAGAGGATTACCTTCAGGAATATTTCTAATCGCTGAATTAAAAAAGGAGTTTTAATCGCTGTATAAAAGGGGGAAGGTATTTGGTTGGTCTTATCCTTCGACGTAAGCATTTAATCTATAGACCTCTACTTATTAGCTTTTGAATCATGGATAATAACTTTATTTACAATCGATGCACACCAAGTCGCAGCAATGTGCTGTGGCGTGCGGTGTATATGGGCGAGGCCACCAGATGGCACACGATGTTGCAAGCACAACACTGACATTGACCAAAACTCATTTTGGGTAAAAGAGTAAGAATTGGGAGTGAGCAGTCGGCCTTGACCTTAGTTTGGCGAACAAGTATGCATCTTGGGTGGGGGCTGATGTGGCGTTATGTTACACTCATGTCTCACTGGTTATACGTACTTTAAAAAGTTGTTGGAGACCATTCCTTTGTCTTAAAATAAAACAACCCCGTAAAAACAATTTGTTTGATTATAAATCCCTTATATATGAGACATAACTAAAAGTATTGATTATGTTCAAAAGTGACAAACATTTACAGACTGAAACCGAAATTATCTCCCCTGGCTTTAAAACTGGGGGAAGGGGGAGGGGGTGTGGACATGGACGGGTGGCGTCAACGCGTTAACTCAACTCCAGGTGGTTTACCTGGTTTAAACACGAGATGTGTTCACCGGTGGCTGGCGTGAAGTCAAGTGACCCGTAAAATGTAAACGATAGCGACCGCTTCTTATAGTTTATATAGATAAAATTAAAATGGATTAATTTAATTACGATACGTTCGATCGATCTGAAATTTTGATACGATGGATTGATAGGTGACACAGGTCCGTGTGCCAAATTTCAGCTCGATCGCTTCACGGGAAGTGGGTCATTTTTACTTTTGTTTTTCCGCGGGCCCAAGAAAGAGACGGCTGTGAAGTTAATATAAGGGATTTAATAAAAACAAACCCGTAAAAACAAAGTTTTTGACTATAAATCCCTTATATATGAGACATAACTAAAAGTATTGATTATGTTCAAACGCGACAAATATTTACAGACTGAATCTGTCTTAACTCCCCTTTGCTTTTAACCCGGGGGGTGGGGATGGGAGAGGGGAAAGGTCTTGTCAACGGTCGCTGGACCGAGCTCAGCATGACACGCAAAATATAAACAAAAGCACACCGGTACACCTGGTTAAAACACGAGACACTAAGATTATCCTAGTGTATATATCAAGCCCTTCGCCCAGACACTAAGATTATCCTAGTGTATATATATATATATCAAGCCCTTCGTACAGACACTAAGATTCTCTTAATCTATATATCATTTGCCGTGCCCATACTCTAAGATTATCTTTGATTTATCATGCCCTACCCCAAGACACTAAGATTTTCCTAGTCTGTATATCAAGCCTCATGCCAGACACTTGTTTAAGATTTTTAACGTCTAATAACAGATGCCGATCGGAAAACACCAGCACATAAATTATTCATATTCCAGCCACATAAAACGCTAAACACAGAAAGCATATCCCCACGACGTCTGTTCTCTGATCTGATGTGGGTAACACCAGGTCTGCGACCAAGTCTCGCTTTGTTCAGCTGAACATTTAGTTCACTTCACTTCAGAGATTGTGATCAGTTGACAACTGTCGATACTCGGGGATAGACATGTCTACTGTTTATTCGAACATTAAGCAAAATATTTGAGTAGGAAACAGTTTTCAATTAATATATGCCAACAGTGTATACAATTTGAAGGAATAAACAGTGGTAAGCAGATTCTTTTATCAGTTATAAGAATGTATTCATTCGGGAACCTATTTGAATTAGGTACGTAGTACGTAACTTATCATATAACGATGACGTCATTTTTACAATTTTTTAAGGCTTCATTTATTGTGATCACTTGTAGAGTCGTAAATTAATTACAGTATTACAGTACAATTACAATCATCGGATGGGGCAGGTTGGTATTTTATAAAGTGATTAAAGGGTCCGACCACGAGGAGAATTATATATATAGATAAAAGGCAAGTTTCTGTCCGTTCTATCCGGTCATCTATAGCGATTGGTCCCTCAAACACATATGACTCCTACAGCCAATCATATTGAACACGTTTACGCGGACGTTCAAAACGAGCTATTTTTGGTGCAATATTTCTTCCAAGACTTTATTGTCAGTTAAGCGCGTTGGGATTTATAGTCAAAAGCTCTGTTTTTACGAGTTATTTATTTAAACTATAACTATATTGAATAGTATTTTTGACGTGATGCTCATGTATGCCGGTCGAGACTGCTTTGAGTTACAACAACATGCCACCGAACGGTGGCGGAACTTCCTTGGACGGACTTTGTTGCTTGTTAAATATAAAATAAAACATTGACGTCAAAGCGTTCCACATCCATCCAGTGAGCCAGTGACTTGGAGTATTATTATTATTACTAGCGTATCACCAGTCAAAATTGACGGAAGTTTTCAGCTGAAATCTATTTATTTTGAAAAAATGAACTTTTTTTAGGGCGCCTACTGCGCCGATCTTTTTCAAAAGCCCAACTAACTTGTCCTTGTTTGATAAATACGAAATATTAAACTTTCTGAAATGTACACAAAGTATTTTATAATAGGGGTTGTAGGGCGCCTACGGTGCCCCCTTTGTTTTTTTATTTTATAATTAACCATCATTAAATCCTCTTTTAACATTGTTCCCTTTTCCAAAATTAAAATATGAGCTAAAACAATGACTTCATATAAATATTTTTACAGCACATCTTTAATTTGCACACCTTTTGATGCATTGGTGCAGTAATGTGGTGCTTTGCTTTCTAAAATTAGTAGCGTCACGGACAGACACTACATACCTGACATTGAAACTATGTATGCAGCTTACAGTCTTGCCAGGAGGCCGCATTGGTATAATATAGCGCAGTGCTTCTCAAAGTGGTGGTCCTTGGACCGGTGCCGGGCGTGGGCTATCCGCCACCGGTCCGCAGAAGTTGTCAAAAGAGAACAGAAAAAAAATTGTCAGTGCAGGGAAAATAGTGCACCGGCCCCTGGTGGAATGGAAAACATTCCTGTCGGTCCGCCATACTAAAAAGTTTGAGAAGCACTGATATAGCGGATGGAACAATTTCAATTCGTCAGAAGTTTAAAAAAACACATTTTTTTCACTTATCTGAGCCATGGGGGCCAAAACTTACCTTTCGTCAAATTATACAAGAATTAAGAAACGTATAACTATGCTTGACTTTTGCATACATTCCGCAGGTGGAAAGAGTGTAATTCGGGTGTATGTTAGAGTGTATGTGCTAGGGAAGACTAACAACTTGATACGGGAGTTTATCAGATTTGGGGGGGGTGCATTATATATTATCTTATATCTTATCTATACAGACGCTCCTTCTTTGCAGAAGATAATTGCGTCCACATGACGGACGATCTGTTGGCAAGTGATGCAGCGTTCACAGGCCACGGCTATGAGGGTTCCACGCATTACCCAGCCCCCTAACTAGTGTTAGGTACCCATTCGGAGCTGGGTGACTCAGGGACGCCCTAGGCCCCGGGAACAAATCCTTGCCTTCACATGGTTTCGAACCCGTGACCATCGGTACGACAGTAGAGCGCGATGCCACTCTAAAATGAGTTCTTATACCTAGCTAATGCTTAAGGTAAAAAAAAATATTTAAAATTTCAGTTCCCACAATTATTTGGAAGCCTAAAAAAATTCAAAATTTTGTGTGTGTGTATGTTTTTTTTTAATGGGGGAGAGGTGGGGGCAAACCCTTCACAACTCATTTACTCCTCTTTTATCTTCTTAACACCAAAACAAACGACATCCATCAATATTTTCACCGACGCTACTGTCATGCACATCCATTAGCGCTCTTAAATGTCTTTTTTTTTCTTCTGGCCCTCTCGACACCTGCATCATTACTGTGTATTCTTTTCTTCTGAAATTTTATTACATTTCTGCCAGTATTTCCCTGTCGCACTTCTCACCCTTCCCCACCGCATTTCTCACCCTTCCCCACCCCCACCCCCGTCACACTCGCCATGTCCTCGCAATGCTAGGAATTCTTTTGATCGGATTAAAGCCTCACACTCACCACGAGCTGGTTAAAGAAGAACTGGCTTAAAAATAATATTAAATCGCCATCACGATTACCTGCGGTGTTACAGTCGATACCCTGTGAACACAAGCGGGCTATTTATTTACAAGCCCAAATATTTCCACAGAGTAAACATTAAATATTTGAGCGATTCAAGACCCCGTGATGTGGCCAAGGAATCGATTATCTTTGTCATATTTCTCCGTCCTTTAATTTTTTTAATGTTGTTTCCTTTCTTTATTTGCATACCATAAAGAAACGCTCATAAACCGGATCGATACGTCAAATTGGATCAAATAAAGACCCGGTTATTTTAGGATAGGTTGAAATGCTAAAGAACAAAAACAGCGCGCGGGGACGTAAATTTACAAGCAAATTGTTGATTAAGAAACAACACGACAACGAAAGATGCCAACACTGTTTTTTGTGTGTGTTTTGTTGCCAGCAGAAAAATGGTCTTTAGTTGACAGGCCCAACAGAATGGATTGGTTACATTAATTATTTAGTTCGATCAAACATTCATCCATTTTTTAACCAGCGTTCGTCTCTGTGAGTTTATTTATTGCCGCACGCTGTAATGTATCCAGTGCCATGCGCTGAGAACCATTGTTCAGTGGCCAGCCGACGAGCTTACTTACGTCTGCTAGATTACCAGTAAATATTATCAACTAAAAGAATTGGTAATTCACCGTTTAATGCGATATTAATTCCCTTTGTCTCGTTGACATAAAAACTCAACGCATCAGGCGAATAAAACAAGAAAAGAGTTGAAAGCGACACAATTCACTACATCGATTAAGTTATTCCTTTTGTTGGCCAATTGTGATTGTTGTAACAAGTTTTAGCCTAAACATTCCTTGTTTAGTTTTGCCACACCTCTCAAAACCACTCGGGTGTTTTAGCTGCCAGCTTTCCGCCCTGTGTTATTCTTCACATTCCTTAAAGGTGGCACAACGACATATTATCAATATGTCTTGTAATGGCTTAGACCAAGAGACCTCATGTGTAAGTGCATGTTGATGGTGTTGATGGTTTTTAGACGTGGTTTTCGTAGAACAAAATGTTTCAGCACAAACATAATCAAAGCCGTTCTTATTTTTGTTTTAATCGACTACACTTTCAAGTGTTGACCTGTTGACCTTAAACAAATATCTATCTTAACACGTTTAGACACTTATTTTGATTACTAGTAGAAAACCCGTGTAAGGCTAATTTCTTTCATTGACTTGTGATCGTACAGATAATTGTTTAAATGTTCAGACACTTATTTTGATTACTAGTAGAAAACCCGTGTAAGGCTAATTTCTTTCATTGACTTGTGATCGTATAGATAATTGTTTAAATGTTCGGACACTTATTTTGATTACTAGTAGAAAACCCGTGTAAGGCTAATTTCTTTCATTGACTTGTGATCGTACAGATAATTGTTTAAATGTTCAGACACTTATTTTGATTACTAGTAGAAAACCCGTGCAAGGCTAATTTCTTTGATTGACTTGTGATCGTACAGATAATTGTTTAAATGTTCAGACACTTATTTTGATTACTAGTAGAAAACCCGTGTAAGGCTAATTTCTTTCATTGACTTGTGATCGTACAGATAATTGTTTAAATGTTCAGACACTTATTTTGATTACTAGTAGAAAACCCGTGTAAGGCTAATTTCTTTCATTGACTTGTGATCGTACAGATAACTGTTTAAATGTTTAGACACTTATTTTGATCACTAGTAGAAAACCCATGCAAGGCTAATTTCTTTCATTGGCCTGTGGTCGTACAGATAATTTTGAACTTTACAAAAAATAAATAAATAAAAAGAGACAGAAGAAAACAGCACCGACCCACCAAAGACCCAATGTTATTGAACAATAAAAGTGTTTTATTAATTTGGATTGTAAGTTTGAGCATGTTCGTTATAACTTACGATGTATAATGTACTTGTATTGTACTTATACTGTACTTGTGTTGTACTTATACTGTATTTGGGTTGTACTTATACTGTACTTGTGTTGTACTTATACTGTACTTATGTTGTACTTATACTGTACTTGTGTTGTACTTATACTGTACTTGTGTTGTACTTATGCTGTACTTGTATTGTACTTATACTGTACTTGTGTTGTACTTATACTGTACTTGTGTTGTACTTATACTGTATATTTGTTGTACTTATACTGTACTTGTGTTGTACTTATACTGTACTTGTGTTGTACTTATACTGTATTTGTGTTATACTTATACTGTACTTGTGTTGTACTTATACTGTACTTGTGTTGTACTTATACTGTACTTGTGTTGTACTTATACTGTACTTGTGTTGTACTTAAACTCTATTTGTTTTGCTTGTTTACATGTCAGACCTTAGTCTTTTTTAGGTACGCGAACATGGTTCATTCCAAGCACTGGGGTTTGCGTACTCGAGATCTAATGGTCAGTTAGTTGGTCAATAAATTAGTCTTTAAAATATATATATATATATATATATATATATATATAGAGAGAGAGAGAGAGAGAGAGAAATATTAAGAAGGCTAGAGAGTGAAGTCAATAGTGCGCTCGACTCACAAGCTGAGGGGCGTGGGCTCGAGCCCACGTTAAAGCCACCTTAAAAATGTTGATGAATGACTAACGCTAAGAAAATCCTCCGCTGACCTGGAGAAGGATGGGCGCCGCCAAGGTCTACTAAGCCCGAGATTGTTCTAATGGAAACATAAGAACCCCCTAAGACCACAAAAAGAGGTTATGGGACTAAAAAAAAAGAGAGAGCGAGAAACAGAGTGGGTGTAAATGGAATTGTGGAGAGATAGGGATTGAGAGGGACAGAGAAAGAAAGAGAGAGAGAGAGAGAGAGAGAAAGAGAGAGAGAGAGAGACTAGAGTCTCAGATTCTCCTTTTCCGATCGTAAGTCCACTGGCCTGACCTTCATTCGACAATAGAAATGAAAGGGAAACATCGTCACTCTCCAGCGTGTGAAGTTATGTTTTAATGGTTTCACCAATACTGTCAGACGCATCCAATCGACACACCCACGCCGCCATTATGTACCGGCACGTTTACTTCCCCTGGGAGACAAGAGCTGAAAACACTGGCGTTAAATTGGACTGTAAACATAACGCAATAGCCCGCGAGTAATTCACGTTATGGCCGTGCAAATAGCAAACCTGATGGGACCTGGTCATGCTGCCTTCTTTTTAGCATTTAAAGTTTTAAATGAGTCAATGACTACAGTCAACTCACTGGCTCTTTAACTGAAAATGTCTATGGTAAAGATGTTGGTGATGTTGGTATGATGTTGTCCTGACAATGACTTTTCTTCAAGAGATGTCAAGTTGTATGGATGACATGATATTCAACTGTGCAGTAACCTAGGACATTCAACTGTGCAGTAACCTAGGACATTCAACTGTGCAGTAACCTAGGACGTTCAACTGTGCAGTAACCTAGGACATTCAACTGTGCAGTAACCTAGGACATTCAACTGTGCAGTAACCTAGGACATTCAACTGTGCAGTAACCTAGGACATTCAACTGTGCAGTAACCTAGATATGTTGTCAAACATGTTGAATTGAGCTTGTCTCAGCCAACAACAAGTCTCAGTAGATTGGCCCAAGTCACATGTCACAAGTCTTAATGAATGCATCGAATACACCATAGCCCAAAATCCAACAAATTACATAATCCAACATGTCCTTAAATTTATAGTATCCATTAGTCCATCATTTGTCCAAAGTTAACGAATATCACAATCCATCGTATCCCATAGTCCACTGTATCCCATAGTCCACCATATCCCATAGTCCACAATATCACATAGTCCATCGTATCACATAACACTTTGCATCACTAAATCAATTGTATCCCAAAATCTACAGTAACACACATTCTACCGTATCCAATAATCCGTTGAATTCCATAATCCATCGTATCACATAATCCATTGTACCCGTACCCCGCTGCGTCGTATTATCCTCTGTGTCCCATAATCCACCTCACCCCACTAACCACTAAATGTAGTCATATGTCCCTGCGGCCAACCCCACACCTAATAAACCAAAGCTGTCCGGCTATAAATGTGGGTGACCTTGTCTGACCCTGGACGTGGTCTACAAGAACTGGCCAGCTGCTCCATGCCTATAAATCTTTCTGCGATATCACCAGCACTTTCATTACCCCGACAGCTTGAAGAGTTCCCATAAATAAAAGACAGCCCTCTCGAGAATTAACCCTTTGGCTTTACTTGCACCTTGTTTATGATTGACATCACAGAGCGGCCATGTTGACGTCTGCTTATTAGGTACGACAGAGCAGATGAGTTCAGTGACACGATGATGTCATTCAAACCCGGTTGTTAGCTGCCGGATAACGTGGCAACTGGTGCACCAAAGTCCGAAGACGCAGAGTTTTCGGTGCACACGTTTCGAGGTCACTAGCTTGATGTGCACCAAGTTTAAGATCAACGATTTTGAGGTCAGTGATTTTGTGATGCCACGCGTTTTTAGTGCACTAAGTTTTATGGGTAGCAAGTTTGGGTTGCACCTGGTTCTGATTTTTATTAATTATGAGTTTGTGTTGTTTTTTTTTAAATACTATTTGCCAGACTAAGACAATATTTTAAAAAATTGGTGTCTGACTCACTGATGGTGTCTGACTCACTGATTACTTTCTCGTAAAACATGTGTCCTATCGCAGTGTTTCTAAAGCAGCCTTCGCCTGCCAATTAGTGTGACGCAAGGCGTCGCCAAGTTTGCTGCCACTCATAAAAATATAATTAAAAAATTTAAAATATCAAATCATGAACGTTGCAGATACTTTACTATTTTTTATTCTTTTAAATTAACGGTAAATTTTTGTCTTTGTTTATAATTATCAAGCGTAATACAGGTACTTCTGAAATTCACTCACGAATTTGCGCTTGTTAAGATTTACGGACAAACTGTTTTAGCATAACATGATTACCTCTACGTTTGCCTTTTAGAATTATTTGTTGCAGACAATATAAAAACGAGCAAATCTCTACTTTAAATGCACGTGTTTACAGTTTTTAACGGCAAATGGCTTTTGTGTGTGCATTGTAAAAGATGACTAAATCATTGAGCAATTTGAATGTTGCAATAACTTCAAGGAACAAGAGCCATGTTAACAGAATATCTGGAACGCTTTGGTTCGCTATGGTATTCTTCTGTGGGAATTTATATATATATACATTTTATTTACTGTTTATTTAAATCATGGAAATTGGTTGTTGTTTTCTAGAGCTGTTTCTTATTATACTGTTAGCTGATGCGCTTGTCACGAACATGTGTCTGTAAAATATCGAGTTATTAGAAGAAGTAAAACTGATACGAGTGCTATCTGTTTCAATTTAAATACACAATGATTTTGTTGTCAGACCTATCACGAATTGTTGATCATCACAACACATTACAATTAATATGCGATTTGAAAAAGTTATAGTTAACTTTCTCCAAGCAAGTATGTGACAGTATTTTTTGGAGTCGAATACATAAGATAGATCACGAAGTTATCCCCCGTAATGAAATTTGTATTCCAGTATTCATATTTTCAATTATTTCTCCATAAACAAAAGACATTCACTTGTATTCGAAAAGACCAGAGATCCTCTTCGTTCCCTTTAACGAATTGATACGTTCCGCCAGTATCACCCATGCCCACCAGTATTGCCCAAGTTCCCCAGTAGCGCTCATGTTCCCCAGTATCGTCCATGTTCCCCAGTATCGTTCATGTTCCCCAGTATCGCTCATGTCACCCGGAATCGTCCTTGTTCTTCGGGATCGCCCTACCGTCATGGCGACTCGACTGTTGATGTTTATCCTCTATTAGCTGAGATATTAGCTGACGTGTCCCATCGTCACGACGCAGCTCGGTTTCCTGGTGGTGTCAATGACTTAATGGAGCGAGTTTGTCACACGAATCAACTCGTGCAGCCCTTTATGGAAGATGTAATACGGGGCGTTCAGTTTAGAGCTGCCGTTTAAGCCACGGGTATTACTTTGTCTTTCAAAGAGGCATCATTAGAATGATGTACTTACACATTTCATTATCGACTCTTTCTTCCTGTCATGTCAAGATTCAAGAAATGAGCTGCTAAATTTACTTTATAACAAAATAACATAAGCTAAACAAGATTTTTTAAAGAAGGAATCCTCAAGAGAGATAACAAAACGTATTAAAGGTAATGAATTTATTGACATTTAAATACCATTATATTAATGGTAATTATTATAAATAAATAGTCTCTAATTTTAGAAAATAAATTTTGCTTATGATTTCAGTGTATTTTTGATCTGTCTAGCGAACGCAGTATTTAAATGGGCATTAAACGTGCAATAATATTTAGATAAATCATGCGAACGCTGCTTTCAGTTTTTAAATAGAATAGAGGTTTGCTTGGAGCGTTCTTCAAGTAAGTGTATACAGCTGTAAGCACCAATAGTAGAGTGTTTCTGAAGATATAAACATTCTCTTCGAAAAAGACGGCGCGACTGTAATCAGAAAAGAAGTTATTTAACAGGGAATGGGTTTGCCTTCAATACAAGCCTTCCTCAGAAGTTATTTTAACAGGGAATAGGTTTGTCTTCAATACAAGCCTTCCTCAGAAGTTATTTAACAGGCAATGGGTTTGCCTTCAATACAAGCCTTCCTCAGAAGTTCTTTAACAGGCAATGGGTTTGTCTTCAATACAAGCCTTTCTCAGAAGTTATTTAACAGGCAATGGGTTTGTCTTCAATACAAGCCTTCCTCGGAAGTTATTTAACAGGCAATGGGTTTGTCTTCAAAACAAGCCTTCCTCAGAAGTTATTTAACAGGCAATGGGTTTGCCTTCAATACAAGCCTTCCTCAGAAGTTCTTTAACAGGCAATGGGTTTGTCTTCAATACAAGCCTTTCTCAGAAGTTATTTAACAGGCAATGGGTTTGTCTTCAATACAAGCCTTCCTCGGAAGTTATTTAACAGGCAATTGGTTTGTCTTCAAAACAAGCCTTCCTCAGAAGTTATTTTAACAGGCAATGGGTTTGTCTTCAATACAAGCCTTCCTCAGAAGTTATTTAACAGGCAATGGGTTTGCCTTCAATACAAGCCTTCCTCAGAAGTTATTTAACAGGCAATGGGTTTGTCTTCAATACAAGCCTTTCTCAGAAGTTATTTAACAGGCAATGGGTTTGTCTTCAATACAAGCCTTCCTCGGAAGTTATTTAACAGGCAATGGGTTTGTCTTCAAAACAAGCCTTCCTCAGAAGTTATTTAACAGGCAATGGGTTTGCCTTCAATACAAGCCTTCCTCAGAAGTTCTTTAACAGGCAATGGGTTTGTCTTCAATACAAGCCTTTCTCAGAAGTTATTTAACAGGCAATGGGTTTGTCTTCAATACAAGCCTTCCTCGGAAGTTATTTAACAGGCAATTGGTTTGTCTTCAAAACAAGCCTTCCTCAGAAGTTATTTTAACAGGCAATGGGTTTGTCTTCAATACAAGCCTTCCTCGGAAGTTATTTAACAGGCAATTGGTTTGTCTTCAAAACAAGCCTTCCTCAGAAGTTATTTTAACAGGCAATGGGTTTGTCTTCAATACAAGCCTTCCTCGGAAGTTATTTAACAGGCAATGGGTTTGTCTTCAATACAAGCCTTCCTCGGAAGTTATTTAACAGGCAATGGGTTTGTCTTCAATACAAGCCTTCCTCAGAAGTTATTTTAACAGGGAATGTGTTTGTCTTCAATACAAGCCTTCCTCAGAAGTTATTTTACAGGGAATGGGTTTTTCCTTCAATATAAGCCTTCCTCAGCAGTTATTCAACAGGGAATGGGTTTTTCCTTCAATACGAGCCTTACAACAACAACCCATTCTCAACAACTTTTATACGTTTATAATGTAAAACTGAGACGCGATGTTCAGTCTTTTACATTTCATCTTACTATTGTTGTTGATGTTTGTCAGCTGAAGAAGACTTTCTGCCGATACGCTCTTTGTCTCTTTGGCGTCTTTTTCCAACTTACCTACGCCCCTTTTGATAACTTACTTTTAAAATAGTCTGAAGCTATTTTTAGGAGCGTCTCCGCTTCCATAATACTTTGTCTACAGAGGCTGACGTCACTTCCTTTCTCAAATATCTCATTTGTAGACGCGAGACTCGGATTGAATGTCTTATTAGAAGATTTTTATAGCCAAGGATTTTTTTCTTTATCAATCTCAATCTCGTATTTAAATATTATGAAAAGAAAAGAACTCAAAAATACCGTAACATAAGGATTGGCGCTAAAAGAAATTAAATTAGTAAATTAAAAAACTAATTATAAGAAACATCAATTAATTTTTTATAATACTTTTCAATAAGTATTTCAATGAATAACTGATAGTCATCATTTTTTAAGGAAATTGATTTTTAAGATATTACTTTACAAATTTTGATATTTTTTTTTGTTAACTAATAGACACTAAATATAAAATAAAATATTAAAAAAATATGTTTATTAAAAAGGACACGCTTTTATGTACAGTTAGAAATAGAAGGCGCGCTAAAAAGAAGAAAATAAAAATTTTCTATAACAGGTGAAATGAATGAACCTATCCACTGCACATAAAAGCGTGGGGCGCCCATCACAACTCATTTCTCTTTGCAACTATTGTTTTGCATATAGATACATATTTCTAATTAATATGATAGTAGCATGTATATAAATTATAATCAAAGTTTTAAAACTTTTAATGTTTATTAATATTCATACAAATTTGTATTTATGTTTCGCAACCTTGTACATGACAGAGCGCCTCGCGCTTTTATGTGCAGTGGATAGTTTCAGTCATTTCCCCTGTTATAGAAAATTTTATTTTCTTCTTTTTAGCGCGCCTTCTATTTCTAACTGTACATAAAAGCGTGTACTTTTTAAAAGAAGATTTGTTAAAATATTTTATTTTCTACTTTTGAGTATCAACTTTTTTTAAATCAATTTTTTCGAAATAATCAGTTCAAATTAATTAGTCAAACTTCATTGTCAATAACTTAAATGTGATAGTGGTAAAAAGATAGATTATTAAAATAATGAATTACAAATTCATGTATTGAAGGGAAAACAGTTTCCCCAAATGAAATTTGAACCACGTACCTCCAGGTCGGCAATCGATCACGGTAATTATTTAACCAGCACGCCTGACGAATCTTCGCACTATTGTAACATATAATAAAAACTCTTTACAAACCACTTCTAACACCAACACATTGAAATTACTTGTACTTGTATCACTCTACTGCGAATTGTTTATATAACTTAAATGCGATAGTGTTAATTAAACAACCCGTAAAGACGGAGTTTTTGACTATAAATCCCTTATATATGAGACAGAACTAAAAGTATTGTTAATGTTCATTGCGTGACAAACATTTACAGACTGAAACGCGCTGATCTGCCCTTGATGTAAAACACGTGAATTTGTTAAACGAGGGCTGGAGTGAAACCAGTGAGCCGTGGAGGTCAACTCTAGCAGACGACTAAACATTTTAATGAACTCGCACGTGGAAGTCAAGAAAGCACGGATACAGATTATATATAAAGATAAACTAAAAATGCATTTACTTAATTACGGTACATTCGATCCATCTGCAATTTTGATACAATGCATTGTCATCCAAGATCTATCTGTGGTCAAATTGTGAGATCTCTAGGACCATCAGAAGTGGTTTAATTTTACGTTACAAGATTTGACGGATACAACATACAAAATACAAACAGTGTGAGTTAAATAAAAGCGTGTAATAACTTTTTTTGGTTACAAGTCGGCAACATGAATGAGTTATTGCAGAATATTCAGTTGCTTTATAATTGTCATTTATTATTCAAGAAATCAGACGGTTCATTGGACAAACTGAAAGAAGGTTTTCTGTTTGAGACCAAAGATTTAAGAAACGTTGTTTTTTTTTAAAGCTCATAGGCGCAATCAGCAACTTAACAAAATCTTTAAAAATAAAAATATTTTTAAAAAATTAAAAAATTGTTTAAAAGATTTTTTTGAAGAAGGGAAATACAACTTTCTATTCAGGGAAGGACACTCCGTCATTTTTATATGTAACACGAGATATTGGGCTGGTCTCCCTTTGGGATTAAAAGAAAATATTAATAACGTTAATTAAATAGCTCTAACAGGTTTTCAATGACTGACATTTTATTGTTATCATTTTTTTTTCTTATTTTAAAATCCTTGAACTCATTTGACTTGTCTAAAATCTCAACATGGCGGCTTTAAAAAAAAATAATATAAAAAAATATTTTTAAAAAATATTTTTTTTTAAATGTAAACATAGACATCACATCTAAACATCATATGAAAGTTATTTCAAGCCCCCCCCCCTTCCACGCAGCTTATTTTTACCTCTACTTCGTGATGTCCAGTCGTTATGGGTGAATTAATTCATTTTATTTAATTAGAACGGTAAATGTAAGAATTAAACTTTAGTTATTCAAATAATTTCGTATAATTATATAGGCTTTTTCAACAGTTACATTCTTTCTGAACATTTTCTCTTTCATCTTTTCTGTTATAAAGTATACACACGGCTGATTTATATATGAACTACTATAAATATATTCGGCTCTCGGATCCGGCAAATCAAGAATTCGGCCCTTTATTTAAAACCCGGCTCAGGCCGAATTTCACTTTATACATCCGGCCAAATCCGTTCCTGCCGGATTTCAAAAATTTGAATCTGGTACAACCCTAATAATTATATATATATATATATATATATATATAAATATATATATATATATATATATATATATATATATACAGAGGGAGAGAGAGAGAGAGAGAGAGAGAGAGAGAGAGAGAGAGAGAGAGAGAGAGATAGTGAGAGAGAGAATGTGAGAGAGAGACTGAGAGAGAGAGACAGAGAGAGAGAGAGAGAGAGAGAGAGAGAGAGAGAGAGAGAGAGAGAGAGAGAGAGACAGAGAGAGAGAGAGAGAGAGAGAGAGAAATTAATATTTCACTGTCAAAGAGATAGCGAGGCAGTCACATAATTTCAACATCGTCTATTAATTACATGCGACAAATTCCAATTCCTGGACAGTTCCAGTTTTTCTGTCAGAAAACCATAACCACGTTAAAAGATAATTTGATAGCAAAACCCTTCGACCAACTAGGTTTTGATTTTCCTAGAAACTTATTTTTTTAATTTAAAAAAAAACACTATTTCCAAAGATGGGGATTTTCGAAATATCCAAATTGTATAACATAATTTAATCACTTCTTGTGCCTATTAGTTTTCTATGGCATATTTCTTTATTGGGTGCTATTTTTAGATTACTTGTGAGTATTTCCTTTAATTGGACATAAGTGTGTTAAGAACATTGATGTTCTCATCTATCTGTCACCTATCTATCTCAAACAAGTAATCTTTGTCTATTCAATTATATTCATATATCTTTTTAGACAAAGAACCAAAAAATTTTCCCCTTCTCTCCTACAATTAGTTTATTGCGTGAGTTTGAACTCGATCTTACGTCACATCGATCCTCTCTCCCCCCCCTCCCCCGTCACCACTTTTAACTTTCTTTTTACCAGTCTATGGGGTAAACAAATTGAGCTATCTAATCCGTCTTTTCACAACCTCGCGTATTTTAATGATAAACAGAGGCGACCAATAATCGAAATGGCAATACGTCTGCGAAATGACGCATGGGATCCTAAGTCATCCAATCAAAGTATTATACCTGGGGCACAATGAATACGATTGAATGCCGTACTTAACACACGTATCCCGTTTTTAATTAAGTCAAATTTTTGTCAGCCCCTGTCGCTACTTTGACATATTTCGGTGAATGACAAAAGGCGGATTAATGGAAGCAGTTGGGTTGGAGATTGTTAGCCCTTGAAATGTCGAATTTGTTTGACTGAACTCATATTGCTGATTTTGACGTCATTCGGTCATGATTTTTACGCAGAGTTGTTATGATGTTGTATTTTTTTTTACAAATATGTGGATGTTTAAATTGAGACCTGATCTTTTCATAAGCTTACCTCATCTGAACACCCAATAATGCAATGATATGCATTAATTTTTAAAAGCTTTACATTTGTATTAATTACTTTAACCTTTGTTGATTATTTTCCACACAAAATATTTCAAACCAAGTATACATCTGTTAACACTACGGCCTGTGTTAACTTAATAACATCTGACACGATCCAAATCTGAAATACGCCCACAGTTCATTTAGAGAAACTCTTTGCCTCCTCCTATGTATTGATTGTCGTTTACGTGAACTTCGTGGAGTTCACTAGTGAGCATAACGGGTACACTAATTGACACCTTCTGTAACCTTTGACTTGCCATTTTCATTGACTTTACCACACGCCACGCGTCACACAGTATAAGACCATTATTTAAACAAGTCCATCACAGCTATTAGGATGACGTCATCTCGAAAGCATTAATTGTAAGAAGAAATTTACTCTCGATAGCAAAATCTCCTGTTGACATTTGTGCGAGGATTTTCACAGTTAAGTATATCAGACCTCCACCAACAAGTCTTCCAATTACATGACATCTAGCGAGAAACCCAATTAAGGATATAAAATAAATTATTTCCATAAAATAAAACAATTGGACCTTCTTAAAGGAATTTAATATTGTTCAAACATAGATGGAAAACAGATAAGATGAAAGGTTCTAACCTTGTTTGTGAACTTTGGGAAACTCGCAATTAGCTGTGGAAATAATTCGTTGTTTTTCAAAAATAAAATAACTTGAGAATCCCCTCCATTTGAGAAGGTCGCAATAAAACACATCTTTCGCTGTCGATGACGTCATTTTACTAAATCTGAACGTTATTATTAACATTTAACGTCTCTTTAACTGCGGCTTTGAATTCTGAAGGCGTCTAAAGACTGGGGATTTCTTCATCCATAGCTCTATTTGTTCATGAATTAATTATTTCTATCAAGGTTTAAGGGCCTCAGGGGAAGGTATATATTTTAAAAAATTCCATTCCGCCCAACCCCTTTTTCCCCCCACCCCTCACACCAACCAACACTTCCATCCCCGGCCGTAGATTTTCTCTTTTAGGTTAGAATCGATTTTAACTGTTGTTACTTTTTTTGTAAAATTTGATAAAGAAAACAATTATAATGGAGTTTTGTCTTAACTTTGTACCATCAAGTACCATCATGTAACATCATGTACCATCATGTACCATCATGTACCATCATGTACCATCATGTACCATCATGTACCATCAAGGTGAAAAACTCTTCACAAACAATAGTTGTTGTTTTTTTTTGGACAATGCGATCGATTATTTAACGCTGTAGTATTTGGACTGCCAACTCAGTTATTAGCCTAAAAAGAATTCTAAAAACTTGTTTAACTTTTGTGAGAATATGTAGTGTGTGTCTGTGTGAGTGTGTGTGTGTGTCTTACCACTATCATTTTATCTAAACATCTCTCTGTCCGCCGAGTCTGCTGGCACGCGTGTGTATAAACTGCCTTCCTACACCGACACGCGAGCCAATTGGATGCCGATGTTTGCAGTGCGTAGATGTCGTTATGGTTCTAGACCAAGTCTATTTTATTGAGCACTTTGGCAAAAGACTAAGATTCGACGACTCGATTTCTCGATTTGATGACAGTCACTTTTGACGAAACCATCTCTACCCCCCCCCTTTCCAACCCCCAATACGTGGCAGTCAAAGGGACGTAAATCAGGCTTCCGTGGTTCTTAACGATTTATTGGATTACTATATCCTGGATAATCTTCGGCTAAACCCGATGTTGAATTATTTTAATTCACCTCATGGGACCACCCCCTCCCCCGTGTCCAGACTAATCCCCTTCAACGCCTTACGCTAATCTTCGTACCATAAGTGCACCTACCAATGTTGATATTTTACTCCGAGTTTGCTGTCGTCAAGCTTAAGTCAAGACGCTGACTTCAAAATCAATTTAAGATTTTTTATGGTCGACATTCTTTGAGCTGTTCACAGATTCAAGTCCCTTGATAATTTCATGCTCACTTCATGTTTAAATTTAAACCAAAAAAAACAACAAAACACACATAAAATCAAAGTTTTTGACTATACTCCTTTATGTATCAGACAAAACTAAAAGTATGTTAAATCTAATACGAACCGCGCGACAGACTAGCATAAACATTCACATGCTACACAGAGATGCATAGAGAAAATCTGGGGGGAAAAAATTAATTTAATTATAGTACATTCGATCGATGTGAAATTTTGAGAGATCAATTTTATTGCCACCACGAGTCTGCCTGCAAAACTTCAGCTCGATAGGATACCGGGAAGTGGGGTAAAAATTGATCCAAAGTTTTTGCGACAAACAAGCAGACGCTACGAGTTTTAAAAAAAGGGTTTAAAAATAAAATTTCGACTCATTAAGATTTAAAATTTCATTCTTAAATTCTCAGCGTTCTCAAACTTTCGAATGTCAAATCTTTCAAACGAACTGTTTAAAATACAGGTTTTATCTTTGCTTTAAACGTGCTGTCAACATTCCAAATATCTTTTATGAAGGTTGTCAATCAATGCGCACGAGACTTGGATCTTTCTTCGACACGAAATATCAATTTTGGAATAATTTGAGGACCGTTACTTTTAATTTCCAACAATGTTTTCCTAACTTCCCCGTCTCAATAAATTATTGTGTTACATAACATCGTAACAATCGATTTTTCATTAGTTGGTATATATATTTTGGGTGGGGTGGGGGGACACAGACCTGTAGTAAGTGAGAGCCATTTTTAAATATTTTTTTAAAATGTTGAGAGCCGCATTGAAGCACTATGGGTCATTAAACCTGGTTTGTAAATCTTCCAGTAAGCCCTGTAACATATCTTTCATAAATGTTACGCGAGCTGCAATGTGAACAGAGCAGAGCCGCATGTGCCTCGCGAGCCGCGGTTTGACCACCCGTTGGTATAGATTATTGAATAATTGGTTGATCAATATTTCATAGGAGCTCTTTTTGCTCAGAGATCTTGAATAACGAATTTCTTCCATCATGCAGGGCGCATAATTCGTGGGCCTCCATTTAATCTTAAGAAAATTAATAATCACAATTATAGGCTAAAATACTTTTTAAAAATCCTGTTAAATACCTATAGAAAAGTATGAAAAACATATTTTATAAAAAGCTACTGTCAACTAAAACTTTTAAAATGTAGATTGCAAATTAACAACAAACCTATTTCTATTAATAAAAAAATTACCACACGGCTTTAAAATTAACATTAGAAATCGAAGTAGCTTATCTGTCGTAATTAGAATTTTAAAATAAGTCCATATTTGGCTAAATATTCAGTTTTGTGCACATATTGATGTTAGCGCTTGTTCAGTGCATGCAGAGAAGTCAGCAGGTGTTTTTTTTATATTTATTTAGAGGCTATTGATTTCGGAAAATCTTACAGTTAGAGTAAGCACGACAAGTACATAAAAAATATCTTAAAACATTACACTGAAACAATTATGAGAACTGTACAACAAAGTAACATTGCTATTACAGTTTTATTATAACATAATGCCGCCGTGTCTATGAACATCACAGTTTTATTATAACATAATGCCGCCGTGTCTATGAACATCACAGTTTTATTATAACATAATGCCGCCGTGTCTATGAACATCACAGTTTTATTATAACATAATGCCGCCTTGTCTATGAACATCACAGTTTTATGATAATATAATGCCGCCTTGTCTATGAACATCACAGTTTTATTATAACATAATGCCGCCGTGTCTATGAACATCACAGTTTTATTATAACATAATGCCGCCGTGTCTATGAACATCACAGTTTTATGATAACATAATGCCGCCGTGTCTATGAACATCACAGTTTTATTATAACATAATGCCGCCGTGTCTATGAACATCACAGTTTTATTATAACATAATGCCGCCTTGTCTATGAACATCACAGTTTTATGATAACATAATGCCGCCTTGTCTATGAACATCACAGTTTTATTTTAACATAATGCCGCCTTGTCTATGAACATCACAGTTTTATGATAATATAATGCCGCCTTGTCTATGAACATCACAGTTTTATTATAACATAATGCCGCCTTGTCTATGAACATCACAGTTTTATGATAACATAATGCCGCCTTGTCTATGAACATCACAGTTTTATGATAACATAATGCCGCCTTGTCTATGAACATCACAGTTTTATGATAACATAATGCCGCCTTGTCTATGAACATCACAGTTTTATGATAACATAATGCCGCCTTGTCTATGAACATCACAGTTTTATTTTAACATAATGCCGCCTTGTCTATGAACATCACAGTTTTATGATAACATAATGCCGCCGTGTCTATGAACATCACAGTTTTATGATAACATAATGCCGCCTTGTCTATGAACATCACAGTTTTATGATAACATAATGCCGCCGTGTCTATGAACATCACAGTTTTATGATAACATAATGCCGCCTTGTCTATGAACATCACAGTTTTATGATAACATAATGCCGCCGTGTCTATGAACATCACAGTTTTATGATGACATAATGCCGCCTTGTCTATGAACATCACAGTTTTATGATAACATAATGCCGCCGTGTCTATGAACATCACAGTTTTATGATTACATAATGCCGCCTTGTCTATGAACATCACAGTTTTATTATAACATAATGCCGCCTTGTTATTACAGTTTTATGATAGCCTCCCCCTTCACCCACAACCCTAACCATAATCCTAATCCCAACCCTAATCCTAACCCTTTGAGTTGTCACTATACATAAACCATGCCTGTACCAATGGTCGTCCTCTACCTCTCCCCCCAACTGCCACACACACCTATCGCCTTGGCAGTCACTCCTCAGTCAGTCCCGTGAAGGCGAGATCCACCACTCGATGTTCATCTTGCCTTTGTTTTGTCCGTCAGCTGTTACATCCAGGCATGCTATGCTGACTGCGGCACACGTGAGGGCTGGGGACTCATCTCCCAGACCAAGTTGTCAGTTGTCAGTTGTTAGTTGTGGAGTGTTAGGTTTCAGAGTTGTGGAGTGTTAGGTTTCAGAGTTGTGAAGTGTTAGGTTTCAGAGGCGAGGATACACAGACATTGCTTATCAAACAACACTAAAAATAAGTGTTTACATTTCTTAAGTTAAAAAGATTCTAAACGGATAAATGGAAGCAGTTCATTGAAATACTACAAAACGTGGCCAAGTGAATTTTTCTCTGGATTGTATTGTTTGTGTTCAACGATCCAGAGCGGTGTGCAGGTAGGAAAATGATAGAAAAGTAATTCTTGTGTCTTTATTCAATTTGATTAGATACATTAGAAATTTTCTGTCTCTGTCGTAGTAAACTCTGTTTATATAGACATCTGTATATTTATCTATCTATGATAATTTAAATGTATCTGTTTCTATATAGATTTCTTATCTTATATTATACATTACACACGCTCCTTCTATACAACAGATTATAGTGCTCTTACATTACACACGCTCCTTCTATACAACAGATTATAGTGCTCTTACATTACACAAATCCTTCTATACAACAGATTATAGTGCTCTTACATTACACACGCTCCTTCTATACAACATATTATATTGTTCTTACATTACACACGCTCCTTCTATACAACAGATTATATTGCTCTTACATTACACACGCTCCTTCTATACAACAGATTATAGTGCTCTTACATTACACACGCTCCTTCTATACAACAGGTTATATTGTTCTTACATTACACACGCTCCTTCTATACAACAGATTATATTGCTCTTACATTACACACGCTCCTTCTATACAACAGATTATATTGTTCTTACATTACACACACTCCATCTATACAACAGATTATAGTGCTCTTACATTATGCATGGATTATGTCTGGTCTTGAATTTTTAAATCCTTTATATTAACTCGTGTTGTCTGGTTGCTTGTTTGTCGAAAAAACTTTGGATCGATTTTAACCCACTTTCTCGAAAGCTAGCGAGCTGAAATTTTGCAGGCAGTTTCGTACCGATGATAAAAACGATGTATTAAAATTTCAGAACGATCGCATGTACAGTAATTAAATCATTGAATTTTTAGATTATTTTATTTGTCTCTATGTATCATGTTCTTTTTTGAGATAGAGTGTCGCGGTGTGTATTATATTGAACGACCTTTTTTTTAATACTTTCCTGTTTAGCGATTCATTGCGTATTATATGGACTAAAATTTTTAAAAATATATTCCCGATCGGTGCGCATTATATTAAACATGTTTTACGAGACATAACTAAAATGGTATATTTTTGGATTGTCTTGCGCTGCGTATTATAATAAACATTCTTTTAATTCTGTCTCCTATTTAAAGGATTTATAGTCAAAAACCTATTTTTTAACGTTTTTTTTTAATTACTAGAGTTTTGAACGTTTATTGCATGATGGTTTTCATAGATTCGTCAGGCAACCCATTCCTCGCCCGAATATCAGGCGGGAAGAACGAGAATTTGTATGCGTTTGTTCTTGCATTTGTAACAATAAAAATGTTTTATGTCTATCTTAGGGTTGAATTAGATAGTCTTTGTGATTTATTTCCTAATTAGATTTTTATCCTATGTATTATAACTACTTTTCTCTTTGTTAATATATCCTCTTGTGCATCTACGTTTGTGATTTGTCAAATGTAATTACTCGTGTCATTTTTGAATTTGCATCAGTAAAGATTCTTGCAGCTCTTCCTTCATTTCGTTCTAATTTCTCTTTCTTTAGTTTATATGTATAATATATATATATATATATATATATATATATATATATATATATAATATATTAGGGCTGTTAACGATTAATTTAAATTTAATCGTTAACTTAAAAATAAATTAACGATTAATTAATCGTTAATTTCCATTTAATTACAAAAATTGAAATTTATGGCGTCTTAAGTAACATTTATTAAACGTACTTGTCGAAAATCGAAATAACCCTGGAATGTCTTCTTTATAATACATCTTTTAACCAAAAACGCAAACAGAGAAATTTATTGGCATTATTTTGTTCAAGTGATGAGCAGGTCTTATTGAAAATATAACCAGCCGAGCTGAACAATCGTTCACATAGCTTTAGATTGTCTGAGCTGAAGTTTCCGATACTGAAGTGGATGTTTGGTTTGCAGGTGATATGTAAGCGAAGTGTTAGAACCATGGTAGCAATGTTCCCTTTAAGCAGCGTGGCTGCGCAGATATTTGACTGACGCCAAGCAGGAGTTTAGAATCACCGCGCGGCAAATTTTGTAAAATATTGCACAAAAAATGGACGTTGTGCAACTTTGCACAGGAGTTTTTTTGTTTGTTTTTTTACTTTGCACAAGGACCAACGAAGCTTAGACTTAGAGGGAACATTGCATGGTAGGCAAACGATTTCTCTCAATTGACACAACTTTTATTAACATTTTGAACATTCACGTCAGTCAATAGTTTAGAACCAAAATGTTCGTGTAATCGTCCGGAGATTAGTTTATATTTATCGGCCGAAATATTTTACGTTTTTATTTCCAGTACATTTATAAGTGGTGGGTCGATTAATCGTTAAATAAAATTTTAATCGTTAGAATTTTTTAACGATTAATCGAGAAATTAATCGTTAATTTCCGCAGCCCTAATATATATATATATATATATATATATATATATATATATATATATATATATATGTAATTCTATATCTGTATCTATCTCTCTCTATCTGTCTCTCTCTATCTATCTCACTATGTATGTCTCTATCTTCCTATATCTATGCGTCCGTTAACTAAGGTAATCCTTGCCTAAATACACGATGGTAAGTTAAAGACGTGAATCAATTTCCCCATTCCGTTGCCCCCAGCCCAAATCTCCGTCTTCTAGTTACAAGGACAACTATGTCTTTTGTTTTTTTGAATAATTGAATATTTCGCCGGTTGTCTTTTCCTGACTCTGGCTGTTACCAGACGTTGAGGATTTTCCTTTCAAAATTTTATTTTCTACCTAGGTCTGAATGTATGCGATTTTAATTCATAGAAAATTCCGCAATCTTTAATTCGTCAATTTTTTAAACCCATCATTAATCTTTTAATCCTGGGATTAATTTACTTTTACACAACAAATTTGATCTCAATGGGCCCCGGGACTTATTGTCAAGACTGGAAGACGGGAAGTAATCCCGATTGAATTCGTTAACGGTATCTCTATTAATTCCCTTGATTGAGATTTGGTTTATGTTCTTGAAGCCTCCCTCCCCTGCATACAGACACAAACACACGCACACACAAACACACGGGCACACAATGTTAAACATTTATTCAGAGAGAGAGAGGGATTAGGAAGATTAACCCTATTATAATCATGACCACAGAAGATCCCCCACAGTTCACATAATCTGGGCCACTTCAAGACAACGATCACAGTGGACATTTGCAGACAGACGCCAAGGGAGAGAAAGATGACTTTACGATGTCTTCCAAGGCTTAGCAACCTGTCTTCAAACTAAATTTGCTGTTTAGTTCGTTTCATCAACAGGATGAGCTCTTTAGCTACAAAACTGTTTCTTTTAAGTGAATCAGCATTTCCATAGACAGGAAGTCGTAACAATAACACTACGCCTTGTGATACAATGGTGACGCAGCATCGGGAAATCTTAGCTCAATAAATTATTTATTAAATCTATAAGCTTTTCAAGGAAGTTATTAAATAAAATAAAAAATCTCTAAACGTCAGCAAGAAACAGGACATGGGCGTGAAGGCATCAGAAGGGTTCAAATAATGCCAAGTTACGGCCCCTTTGGTGTTCATCATCTATGGTTTGTTCTTGTCTGATCAGTTGACGTTTAGTTGCAATGAGTCCTTGAAAATGTTCCCATGGCAACGCTAAGTTACAAGTATTGATATAAACAAGTTTGGATAAAAAAAATTAGTTATATAAAAAGTATTGATATAAAAAGTATTGATACAAAAAGTATTGATACAAAAAGTATTGATTTAAAAACATTTTGATACAACAAAAATAGTAAAGTTATAAAAAAAATATTTTTTTATCCAAGAACACCATCCATATACCAAGTATTGTTGTTGAAAACTATTGATATACAAATTATTGATATAGAAGTATTGATATGAAAAAAAAATATTGATATTAGAAGCATTGATATAAAAAGTAATGATTTATCAGAAAAGAAGGTGTTGTTATTTGATTATCCCTTAGAGGTGCTTAGAATTGATCTCCACGTAGGACTCCCTAGTTTGGTACCATTGAGACCTTTCTATCTCCAATTCACAATTATGGAAATGTGTGGAGTGAAATTTCTTGTAACAAAGAGAACAATGTAGACGAGAGTACAACAAGAAATCTAACAGCTGTTTACTGCGTCTTTCTTTCCCTGTATAAACTTTTGAAATAAGGATTTATTAAATGTGCTGAATAATTCAAGATGTTCTAAAACGTGAATTATTTTCAACTATAAAATAATATTTTATTATCTTCTTGGATCATATATTATGGCATCTTGTTTAATGAGATATCTCATCGTACCTTATCTCATATTATCTTATACTATCCTATCTCATATTATCTTAAACTATCCTATCTCATATTATCTTATACTATCCTATCTCATATTATCTTAAACTATCCTATCTCATATTATCTTATACTATCCTATCTCATATTATCTTATACTATCCTATCTCATATTATCTTATACTATCCTATCTCATATTATCTTAAACTATCCTATCTCATATTATCTTATACTATCTTATCTCATATTATCTTATACTATCTTATCTCATATTATCTTATACTATCATATCTCTTATTATCTTATACTATCATATCTCATATTATCTTATACTATCATATCTCTTATTATCTTATACTATCATATCTCTTATTATCTTATACTATCCTATCTCATATTATCTTATACTATCATATCTCATATTATCTTAAACTATCCTATCTCATATTATCTTATACTATCCTATATCTTATTATCTTAAACTATCCTATCTCATATTATCTTATACTATCCTATCTCATATTATCTTATACTATCCTATCTCATATTATCTTATACTATCCTATATCTTATTATCTTATACTATCCTATCTCATATTATCTTATACTATCCTATCTCATATTATCTTATACTATCCTATCTCATATTATCTTATACTATCCTATATCTTATTATCTTATACTATCCTATCTCATATTATCTTATACTATCCTATCTCATATTATCTTATACTATCCTATCTCTTATTATCTTATACTTTCATATCTTATGTTATCAGTTTAACGGTGATTGTTGATGCATTGCACAAACTTTGTACCTGCATACCAATCTTGTTTGTAATCTTGGATGATACTAACGCTGGAACCATGTATCTTATCTTCTTCTTATTAGAACCAGATATCTTATTTTCTTCTTATTAGAACCAGATATCTTATCTTCTGCTTATTAGAACGACTGTCAGCAAATTTGTTTGAATTTTTTGAAAAAGTTTCTTTAGAATAATTCTGACATTAACTTATCCCCACCAACTTATCCCCACCAACTTATCCTACCAACTTATCCTACCAACTGATCCTACTAACTTACACTACCAACTGATCCTACCAACTTATTCTACCAACTTATCCTACCAACTTATCCTACCAACTTATCCTACCAACTTATCCTACCAACTTATCCTACCAACTTATCCTACCAACTTATCCAACCATCTCATTGCAAACGTATTATCCGACCATCTTATCCTACCAACTTATCCTACCAACGTATCCTACCATCCTCTTCCAACCGTCTTATCCTACCTTCTTATCCTACCAACTTATCCTACCATCTTATTTCAACCCCGTTATCATACCATCTTATTTCAACCACGTTATCATACCATCTTATTCCAACCAACTTATCCTACCATCTTATTCCAACCATCTTATTCCAACCAACTTATCATACCATCTTATTCCAACCATCTTATTCCAACCAACGTATCCTACCATCTTATTCCAACCATATTATCCTACCATCTTACTCCAACAAACGTATCCGATCCCACATCAACTTATCGCATATTGACTTATCCCCACCAACTTATCCCACATCAACTTATCCCACATCAAAATATCCCACAACAACTTATCCCACATCAACTTTTCCCACACCAACTTATCCCCACCAACTTTTCCCACATCAACTTATCCCACATCAACTTATCCCCGGCCACTTATCCCACATCAAATTATCCCCACATACTTATCCCACATCAACTTATCCCACATCAACTTATCCCACATCAACTTAGCCCACACCAACTTATCCCCAACAACTTATCCCCACCTACTTATCCCCAACAACTTATCCCACACCAACTTATCCCACATCAACTTATCCCACATCAGCTTATCCCACATCAACTTATCCCACATCAGCTTATCCCACATCAACTTATCCCACACCAACTTACTACATCAACTTATCCCCACCTACTTATCCCACATCAACTTATCCCACACCAACTTATCCCACACCAACTTATCCCACATCAACTTATCCCCACCTACTTATCTCACATCAACTTATCCCCACCTAATTATCCCCACCTTCTTTTCCCACACCAACTTATCCCACATCAACTTATCCCACATCAGCTTATCCCACATCAACTTATCCCACATCAACTTATCCCACATCAACTTATCCCACACCAACTTATCCCACATCAACTTATCCCCACCTACTTATCCCACATTAACTTATCCCACATCAACTTATCTCACATCAACTTATCCCACATCAACTTATCCCCACCATCTTATCACCACCAACTTATCCCACATCAACTTATCCCCACCTACTTATCCCACATTAACTTATCCCACATCAACTTATCTCACATCAACTTATCCCACATCAACTTATCCCACACCAACTTATCCCACATCAACTTATCCCACATCAACTTATCCCACACCAACTTATCCCACATCAACTTATCCCCACCTACTTATCCCACATTAACTTATCCCACATCAACTTATCCCACATCAACTTATCCCACACCAACTTATCCCACATCAACTTATCCCCACCTACTTATCCCACATTAACTTATCCCACATCAACTTATCCCACATCAACTTATCCCACATCAACTTATCCCACATCAACTTATCCCACATCAACATATCCCACATCAACTTATCCCACATCAACTTATCCCACATCAACTTATCCCCACCTACTTATCCCACATCAACTTATCGCACACCAACTTATCCCACACCAACTTATCCCCACCAATGTATCCCACATCAACTTATCCCCACCAACTTTTCCCACATCATGTTATCCCCACCAACTTATCCCACATCAACTTATTCCACATCAACTTATCCCCACCAACTTATCCCACATCAACTTATCCCCACCAACTTATCCCACGTCAACTTATCCCCACCAACTTATCCCACATCAACTTATCCCCACCATCTTATCATCACCAACTTATCCCACACTAACTTATCCCCACCAACTTACCCCCACCAACTTATCCCACATCAACTTATCCCACATCAACTTATCCCGACCTACTTATCCCACCAACTTATTTTACGTCAATAATCATGTATTTTTGTCACGAGGAAAGAAACTCCGACTTAATGTAACATCTCTCTGACATATATGCGACTCTATGACCCTAGACCCTATGACTCTATGACCCTAGACTCTATGACTCTATGACCCTAGACTCTCACATGGACACATGTAACGCAACAAGATACTCGTCCCGCCGAAAAAGAGCTATATGGGGAAGTGTGTGTGTGTATGTTAAAGATGTGTGTTGTAGCTGTTGTGTGTGTAGTAGTTGATGTATGTGCTGTAGCTCAGTGCTTCTCAAACTTTTTAGAATGGCGGACCGGCAGGAATTTTTTCCATTGCACCAGGGACCGATGCACTATTTTCTCTGCACTGACAATTTTTTCTGTCCTTTTTTTGAGAACATCTGCGGACCGGCAGCGGATGGCCCACGGACCGGCACCGGTCCGTGGACCACCACTTTGAGAAGCACTGCTGTAGCTGACGTGTGTGTTTTAGGTGAATTTTTTAAAACTGATGTGTGTGTTTTAGCTTACATGTCCAGTTGTGGCTGACGTCGGTTGTTACAGCTGATGTGTGTTGCTGTAGCTGATATGTTGTTGTAGCTGATGTGTGTTATTGAAGCTGATGTGTGTTGCTGTAGCTGATATGTTGTTGTAGCTGATGTGTGTTATTGAAGCTGATGTGTGTTGCTGTAGCTGATATGTTGTTGTAGCTGATGTGTGTTATTGAAGCTGATGTGTGTTGCTGTAGCTGATATGTTGTTTTAGCTGATGTGTGTTATTGAAGCTGATGTGTGTTGCTGTAGCTGATATGTTGTTGTAGCTGATGTGTGTTATTGAAGCTGATCTGTGTTGCTGTAGCTGATATGTTGTTGTAGCTGATGTGGGTTTTTACAGCTGATGTGTGTTGCTGTAGCTGATATGTTGTTGTAGCTGATGTTAGTTATTGAAGCTGATGTGTGTTGATGTAGCTGATATGTTGTTGTAGCTGATGAGTGTTATTGAAGCTGATATGTTGTTGTAGCTGATGTCAGTGCTGCCAAGGCTAGGTTTTTCAACCTAGATCTATGTTTTTTTACCTTGTCTAGGTTTCTAGGTTTATTATTTTAAAAATAGTCATAATCTAGGTTTTTCTTTAAAAAGTATATAAACGATGTTAAAGTATTTAGATTAATGAATATGTGCAATTAATATGATAAATAAATTCGATTTTTCATGAATAAAATTAAGCGGTAGGTGGCATCAGTATTTTTAGCCACTCTATCATATTAAATTATGATATGATCCTACATGTGGAAGAAAATCAGAATCCCCGAGCCTAATGCTCTTCATGGGTCTTCCTGGAAGACCCTCCCAGCTATCTGGCCCCCTCCTCCAGAAAAGGACGTGACAGCTGGGAACACCGGAGCGGTCGCTTCTGAAGCGGCCACCTGGGCATCCAGGACAGAAAGTCGAAGATGCCTCCCACTAAGTTAGCCTCACAAGGAGGGGTGGAATTGCCTTACTATGACCCGCTACCACTTTGGCGCCACCCCAGCAAAGCATACGAGTCTCAATGGTTAGGATCGCCGCTATGCGGGGGATCATCAATAACCTACCTAGTGTGCAACCCCCACTGGAAGGTTTCCTCAGAGCTGGCGTCCAATGCGTTCTTCACGATACCTTTTGCTAATCCTTACTGGCGCTCCTGGCGCTAAACCGGCACCGCTCGATGGCGTTGCTAGTAAATTTAAGGGGACGAAACGGTCGCTTCGGATTGAGCCATTATGATATCAATTTATCTATTCCACTGAATTGTATTAAACTTCATGCCAAACTTAACAGCTCTACCATTTTTTTTCTGCCCTCATAAAGATATATTTATAAAAACAATTTTCCTATTCCGTATGCAAGAACAAACACATACAAATTCTCGTTTTTCCATCGGGAATGCTATGGAATGTGGAATGCTATGGCGGATTAAGGGGGGGGGGCTGAACGTACTAAAGCCAGGGGCCCCCGATGATTTAGGGGCCCCCAAATTTAGTGTAATTCATAATAAAGGTGGACAAATGTTTGCATGAATCCCTAAAAATATCATAAATTAAATAAATTAATAAAATCTTATCTATTAATCTGATCTATATTCGGACCGGTAGCCCCATTATCGAAAAACTTGATTTGATTGGTTCAATAAGAGAACACATTAATGAATACTATATTATATATATATCTTTTAAATTTTGTTCAAACATCAGGATCTTGTGGTCTTGAGGCAACGTGTTGTCTTGAGGCGCAAGCGGTAGCGGGTTCGATTCCCGGCGGGGGAATATGTTATTTTTTTTCATTGGTCTTTTTTTTTAAACTATCTTTTTACACTCAATTTTAGTTTCCAAACAAACAGTTATTTCTTTGTGTTCTTTTTTTTTGATGAATCCGATCCCGGAGTACAGACACATTATGAACAAGGAACCAATGGACTATCTAGTTACAAGTTACAATGTTATATTAGCTGCTAGCAATCATTTTACAGGGACGCTAGCTGGATAGGGCCCCAGTTTGAATTGCAGCCAGGGGCCCCGTGCAGTCTTAATCCGCCCCTGGTGGAATGGGTTACCTGATCAAACGAGGAAAACCGACACTCTATCAAGATTTAAAACTCAAATAAAAATGCAAGACGAGACATAAACAATGGACAAACGTAGGACTCAATAATCTGCTGTATAATAGGAGCGTCGGTAATAGATAAAATGAGAATGATTCCAAGAATGCTGATAAGATTGTCATTCATAAGGAATGTAAAATAAACGATGAATAAATGCAGATGTAATTATAGTTTACAAATAGTTTTGTACAAGATACGAATACCTTAAGGCTTAGAGGCCGCCCATAATTGACGACACGGATCTAGAGGGGGGGGGGTATGGGGTCAAACTTTTGTAAGAGGTGTTACAACGAGGAGGGGGTGCTTTAGACTTAAGAACTGTGTCGTCACATCAAAAAAAACACGCAGCTTAGGCAACTGTAAATGAAAGCTCCACTTAAATATTTGATTGCTTACAATTTATTTAATGACATTTTAAATGGCTTCACGTGTGTTACGTTGTTAGACTGCAGCCTTACACTAATTACGGACTTAAGTTACATTAAAATGATTTGAAACATGCTCATTTTCAAATAGAAAATATGTCTGATTACTGACGTCATATTTGCTTCTTTTTTTTGGGGCTAGGTTTTTCCCAAAATTGTCACTGGCAGCACTGGCTGATGTGTGTTATTGAAGCTGATGTGTGTTATTGAAGCTGATGTGTGTCGTTGTAGCTTATGTGTGTTGCTTTAGCTGATGTGTGTTGTTGTAGCTGATGTGTGTCGTTGTAGCTGATGTGTGTCGTTGTAGCTGATGTGTGTTGTTTAGCTGATGTGTGTTGTTTTAGCTGATGTGTCGTTGTAGCTGATGTGTGTTGTTTTAGCTGATATGTGTTGTGTAGCTGATGTGTGTCGTTGTAGCTGGCGTGTGTGTTTGCGTGGGATCACACGAAGTCGTGTACAAGGGGGTTTAACGATGCGAAGAAGGACGAGGCTGAATAGATCAATACACAACTCATTGCTATGCCGCCGCGGCCTGTCATTGCGAGCAATTAGCCAAATTCCTGGCTGTTGAACTGATTTCTCTTCATTAAATACAACTTTGAACCCGCGGGCCTCTCTCGGTCCACACTGATCGGCCCGCTCCGTGGGCGGGAATCTATCTTTGTAATGGGATGCGTTAGCTTGGTCATTAATAACGGCTCTAATGTTCGGAAAAAAGTGAGGGCCAGAATTTTTTTAATTTTTTTAAAACAAGAAGTGGGTGGGGTATGAAAACGAAGTGATTGTGATCCGGTGTCTGCAGCGGGTTATTTATAGCAACGTCTGCGGTTCATGCTATTTTGAACGTTTCCTCTACGGCCGTTATTTTATCACGTGACAAGCTGGAAGAGGGCTTGATTCCAATTTAGTGGGGGATAACTTTTGAGGGGTGTTATCTCCATGTTTATTTCCCTTTAATTATGCCACTGAAAGCTCTTTGTGTTAAAATTACATACTCTTTCATCTCAATATATCTTGGGTTAGTGAGCTAACTTCTGTAACAAACAAGTTAGCTATAACATACATAACAAAACAATTTAAGTTAGCTATAACATAACAAAACAAGTTAGCTATTACATAACAAAACAATTATAAGTTAGCTATAACATAACAAAACAAGTTAGCTATAACATAACAAAACAAGTTAGCTATAACATAACAAAAAAAGTTAGCTATAACATGACAAAACAATTAAGCTATAAAATAACAAAAGAAGTTAGCTATAACATAACAGACAAATTAGCTATAACATAACAAAACAATTTAGCTGTATCACAACAAACAAGTTACCTATAACATAGCAAACGAGTTAGCTATTACATAACAAATGCATGCGTTTTAACATAACAAACGAATTAGCTATAACATAATTAACAAGTCAGCTATAACATAAAAAACCAGTTAGCTGTAATATAACAAACAATGTCGCTATAACATAAAAAACACATACTCCTTTTCTTGTCCACGACTCCTTTCTTTGGTCAAAACTCCTTTTCTTGGCCAAAAGTCCTTTTCTTGGCCAAAAGTCCTTTTCTTGGTCATGACTCCATTTAAAAAAAAATTTATATATTTTTTTGCCACTACTCAACCTTTAACAATTTTTTTATCGTCTGCCAATCGAGCTTCCGGTGGTGAATGTTGAGGCACGTGAGTTAAGCCTATGTAAATGTCATACTGGGAAGTCATCCAAAATTGTTTATTTGTAATTCAAATGAAGGACTTTATCAGCCTTTCCGGATAAAATTAGAGGTTCATCTTACGTCTCTAGAGAATGATTTTTAAAAAAAATACATTAACACGTTATAAGGCCACAGTTGTCTATGGTACATATCATCGGTGTTGGGCCTAGTATTAAAAATACACTCACACGTATTGTGTGGATTTGATTATGGCGATACGTTTCAAATTAAATAAGGATCAGTCATTATTCATTTGGTCCGGCTTCAAGCCGAAGGCGAGACACCTTAAAACAGTTGACCAAAACGTTCTACTTTCGGACAGCATGTGGCCGGGGCGCCGGAATTTTCAAACGCCCCACTCTGGAACTACCCCGAACCAAAGAAAACGTATTATTTTTTAAAGTAATCGTTAACTTTAGTTTTAGTAAAAAGTCTGAGATGCAAATTTAGTTTTTTTTGTCACTTGTCATGCGAAGTGTATCTAATTTTAATATGATTTCGGATTGCGCCATCGGCTCTTTTCTCTACACTCTACGAGCTGAGTGGCCTCTACCGTAGACATGCACCCACTTCTACCTTCTACCAGTTATGTTGCCCCAAAAAATCTATCAGTTATGTTGCCCCAAACATCTACGAGTTATGCTGCCCCAAACGTCTACCAGGTATGTTGCCCCAAACATCTATCAATTATGTTACCCCCACCATCTATCAGTTATGTTGCCCCAAACATCTATCAGTTATGTTACCCCCACCATCTATCAGTTATGTTGCCCCAAACATCTATCAGTTATGTTGCCCCAAACATCTATCAGTTATGTTGCCCCCACCATATATCAGTTATGTTGCCCCAAACATCTATCAGTTATGTTGCACCAAACATCTACGAGTTATGTTGCCCCAAACGTCTACCAGGTATGTTGCCCCAAACATCTACCAGTTATGTTGCCCCAAACATCTACGAGTTATGTTGCCCCAAACACCTACCAGTTATGTTCCCCCAAACATCTATCAGTTATGTTACCCCCACCATCTATCAGTTATGTTGCCCCAAACATCTATCAGTTATGTTGCCCCAAACATCTATCAGTTATGTTGCCCCAAACATCAATCAGTTATGTTGCCCCCACCATCTATCAGTTATGTTCCCCCAAACATCTATCAGGTATGTTGCCCCAAACATCTATCAGTTATGTTGCCTCAAACATCTATAAGTTATGTTACCCCCACCATCTATCAGTTATGTTGCCCCAAACATCTATCAGTTATGTTCCCCCAAACATCTATCTTTTATGTTGCCCCAAACATCTATCAGTTATGTTACCCCCACCATCTATCAGTTATGTTGCCCCCCACCATCTATCAGTTATGTTGCCCCAAACATCTATCAGTTATGTTACCCCCACCATCTATCAGTTATGTTGCCCCCACCATCTATCATTTATGTTGCCCCCACCATCTATCAGTTATGTTACCCCCACCATCTATCAGTTATGTTGCCCCAAACATCTATCAGTTATGTTGCCCCAAAAATCTATCAGTTATGTTGCCCCCACCATCTATCAGTTATGTTGCCCCAAACATCTATCAGTTATGTTGCCCCAAAAATCTATCAGTTATGTTGCCCCCACCATCTATCAGTTATGTTGCCCCCCCCCATCATCTATCAGTTATGTTGCCCCAAACATCTATCAGTTATGTTACCCCCACCATCTATCAGTTATGTTACCCCCACCATCTATCAGTTATGTTGCCCCAAACATCTATCAGTTATGTTGCCCCAAACATCAATCAGTTATGTTGCCCCCACCATCTATCAGTTATGTTCCCCCAAACATCTATCAGTTATGTTGCCCCAAACATCTATCAGTTATGTTGCCCCAAACATCTATCAGTTATGTTACCCCCACCATCTATCAGTTATGTTGCCCCAAACATCTATCAGTTATGTTCCCCCAAACATCTATCTTTTATGTTGCCCCAAACATCTATCAGTTATGTTACCCCTACCATCTATCAGTTATGTTGCCCCCCACCATCTATCAGTTATGTTGCCCCAAACATCTATCCGTTATGTTACCCCACCATCTATCAGTTATGTTGCCCCAAACATCTATCATTTATGTTGCCCCCACCATCTATCAGTTATGTTACCCCCCACCATCTATCAGTTATGTTGCCCCAAAAATCTATCAGTTATGTTGCCCCCACCATCTATCAGTTATGTTGCCCCAAACATCTATCAGTTATGTTGCCCCAAAAATCTATCAGTTATGTTGCCCCCACCATCTATCAGTTATGTTGCCCCCCCCCATCATCTATCAGTTATGTTGCCCCAAACATCTATCAGTTATGTTACCCCCACCATCTATCAGTTATGTTACCCCCACCATCTATCAGTTATGTTGCCCCGAACATCTATCAGTTATGTTGCCCCAAACATCTATCAGTTATGTTATCCCCACCATCTATCAGTTATGTTGCCCCAATTCATGCTAGATTCATATTACAGCCTAAGTAAATCTCTGATGTTCTTGTCTCTTTTGTTGACAGAATCTGTTGACGTCACAGGCAGTAGCTACACGCCAAAGAGAAGACGGAGACAAGCAGACAACTCAGTCAGTGTCTTAGGAAAACCTGACTCACCAGGTAATATTACTGTACTTAATACCTGACTCACCAGGTAATATTACTATACTTGATACTAGATTCACCAGGTAATATTACTATACTTGATAATAGATTAACCAGGTAACATTATCCTCCTTGATTATCGACCCATTACCTTCCCCCCCCCTTTTAATCCCCATTTAGTGGTAGTAGTAAGTTCCCTCTCAGACCATGAATGGCCTATGGGGCAAGTGAAACAGCGTTCACAAGTTTCAATAGCCACGGCATACGAGGGGATTGTGTGGCTAGCACAATGCCCAGCCGCCTTTACTACCCCAACTGATGACGGGTACCCACTAAGAGCTGGGTTGACTCAGGGACGCCCTAGGCACCGGGAACAAATCCCTGCCTTAACATCATGGATTCGAAACCCGTGACCATCGATCGGTACGCTAGTCGAGCGCGCTGCCACTCGACCACCGCGCCCCCTAATTCCCCATTTACCAGGTAAAATGTTGACTGTGATACCAACAAATGAAAATAGTCCGTCTAGTCTCATCTATGTCCACCCCTAGACATAATCTCATCTATTTCCACCCCTAGACATAATCTCATCTATTTCCACCCCTAGACATAATCTCATCTATTTCCACCCCTAGTCATAATCTCATCTATTTCCACACCTAGACAGAATATCTATAATCTGGGTGTATCTTTGAATGATGGTGAATGTGATTCAATAACTTTTACACGTTATCTTGTCTAGGCAATGAATGAGTCGATGACCAAGTGAAGGTTCGCTCACAGCAAGAAGTGCACCGATTCTTTGAATGATGGTGAATGTGATTCAATAACTTGTACACGTTATCTTGTCTAGGCAATGAATGAGTCGATGACCAAGCAAAGGCAAACTCACAGCTAGAATTGCACCGATTCTTTGAATGTGTTATTGGTCCTTGATACTATTTAGGCCACCAAACTGATGGAGACGGGTTAAATTTCAGGGACATGAACATTGACAGAGCCATACACCATGCGCCTGACACAGGCATGTCGGCCCATGACGCAGACACACATTGATATAAGAGACAAACCCCCTTACCACCATTCTCTGTGCGTGGTACACAACAAAGGATTAACTCTAGATGAAATACAGCTTTCAGCGTTATTCTTCCGTTAAAATGGGCCAGCATTTGCAAGCAGCATGCGCCGTTAATCTCATCTCTTGACCCGCATGACTGTGACCTCATCAAGACCAACCCATTCATTGTGCCGTGAAGCGTTTAACAAGCTTAACTCACAGTTTAACCTCAGTACACAGGATATGTCATCACTCTAACACATTGACATGTCCTTACATGCGGCAAACGGGAATCAATTCCGAGAACCCCCGATAAGACATCTCTAGTATCAAACATCAGAATCAAAGTCCGAGAACCCCTGATGAAACATCTCCACACGAAAATGTTCATTTCATTACCTCTGGTACACGGCTCTTTTTATTCAATCAACTCTGCATATACAGCGATTATAAACCGTCATAATCTGATTGTTCTGTCATCAGGAAAACATGACTTGGTGGCGATTGCATTTCAAAGCCAGCCAACCTTTCTCCGAACTCCAAATTATTCCATACATCTTTCTCTACGTCACTTTTTTTACAACGTATAGCACGCTAATCAAAACATATGATCCCGTGGTTGTGTATATTCGGTCATTTTAACTGGATTTATACGGTAATACATCCCACGTGAGTCATGTGAGCGGTCCTGGTGTTTTTACCACGTTTTTATTAACTCGCTTTCGTTGCTGTGGCATTGTGTGTCTGTCCAACATATTTCAAATCTGCCAACGTAAAATTTAACCACTTCTGATGGTCCTAGAGATCTCAAAATTTTACCACAGATAGATCTTGGATGACAATGCATTGTATCAAAATTTAAGATCGATAGAATGTACCGTTATTAAATTATTGAACTTTAAAGTTTATCTATATTTTATTATATACTTGCTTTCGTGTCTGTCTGTCCGCAATTTTTCAAATTTGCCAACGTAAAATTAAACCACTTCTGATGGTCCTAGAGAGCTCAAAATTTTTACCACAGATAGATCTTGGATGACAATACATAGTTTATCTTTATATAAGCATCTGTACCCGCCTGTCGTTTAATTTCACGTGGCGAGTTCACCCCGTGACATCATCGCTTTGTTATTAAACGTTGGGCGGGCGCTGATGAGGTGTTTGGTAAAATAAATAGAGGTAAAAAATATTTTTAAAAACCACGTTTTTATAAGTGGACTAAAAAGAAGAAAATAAGTTAAAACTTATAAGTTCAGGTACTTTGATTTAATATGACTTAAAAACGTGGGGTGGGTGTTTGGTATAAAAATTAAAGATTTCTAATTTAGAAGGTAAAAGAGAGATCTATAAGTGAGAGAATGAGTGAACCGCAAATGTTAAACCTCTTAAGCGCCCGCCCCACGTTTTTAGTCATATTAAATCGAAGTACTTGAACTTGAAAGTTTTAAATTATTTTCTTCTTTTTAGTTTCGTTTTTAAAAATCATTTTTTTTACCTTTATTTATGTTGCTTTTGTCATGAGTAATCGTATATTTCCGAACACTATAGGAACGCATTGTTAAAGTGAAGTGCGCTGCGTGTAGGACTTGGGGGAGGGGGTGGGCTTAGAGAAAAAAAGGTATCGGCCAGTTCATCCGTGTTGGTTGACCTTGACCTTTCGTCAGGCTGTCCCTGCCTGTGACCATCTTTACTCTATGGAGCAACAGGTCAGATCGTAGATGTCTACACACATCCTGAGCTGAGTCGCTTGGACCTATATAAGGCTAGACAAGGAATGAGATGACGTCAGCTACGCCATTTCTGGCATATTTTAAAATTTCTTTGTGAACCGCATTCAACAAAATGCGATGGCCATGAAATAAGGAAACGGACTCCATGCAAGTTCCTCAAGTTTCATGTTCTCCGAGTGTTGATATTTTAATCCAATGGCCAGCATGTTTATTGGCGCAGCATTAAATCTGTCTGTTATATAATTCCAGCCGGATCCAACTTGTGGATTTACGAAGATGGAATCTTACTGGTAGGAATGCCAGGGTCAAGGCCGAATCATGGTCATTGGATGTGATACAATACCGAGCTTATTTTTTCAAAGACTATACACATTTTGAAAGTGATGTTTTAAAATAAAATTGTGTTGGCAAAGAGAAGATCTTTGTGTTGTTCGTTTGCAATGTGATATAAGTTGTTATTATTTATTTAGTGTTTTATGAACAATGTGAGACCACTTTTTTGTTGTTTTTAATAGAATTAATGATTTGCAAATAATTATTCTAAACTTTGCACACGTTTAACAAATCAATGTTTATGTCTGATAATTACATTAGTGTTATACATTATTATACCATTTCGGCAATGCTAAAGGCTAAAAGACATTTTGAGGTCCTTTTTTTAAAAAAAATCACAAATTCCTTTTGAAAAGAAATGTATTTCATAAAGTTATGAAATATATTTATCAAATTATGAAAATAAATAAGTCGTCAGGAATTCATTTTTAAATCCCTTATATTAACTTCACTGCCGTCTCTCTCTCTGTTTCTCTGTCTGTCGTTCGTCGTCGGGCAGTCGGGAGGTCGGAAAAACAAAAGTAAAAAATGACCCACTTCCCGTCTTGCCATCGAGCTGAAATTTGGCTTATAGACTTGTGTCCCCTAACAATGCATTGTATCAAAATTTTAGATCGATCGAACTTACCGTAATTAAATTAATGCATTTTTAGTTTATCTATATAAAACTATATGTAGCAGTTGCTATTGTTGACATTTTACGGGTCACTTGACTTACGCCAGCCATCGGTGACCAAATCTCGTGTTTTAACCAGGAAGAATTCACTCAGTTTATGGCTGTAAATGTTTGTTGCGTTGGAACATAATCAATACTTTAAGTTCTGCCTCATATATAATTGATTTATAGTCAAAAACTTTGTTTTTACGGGTTGTTTTTATTTACAAAAATTTGTTGTTTTCTTAACAGCACTTTAAAACAGATTTATTATGCCCGTGTGCAAACATTACAAACGAATTAGTGATAAGAATGTGTGTTAAAACTCAATTACGAAATTTTAACCATGCTAACAAAGAGAGATGTGAAGGTAATTTTTTTTTAAAATCAAGTTTTTATGTTGTCACTGTGTCTTTACTACTTAAACGTTGCCATTATCTTCAGTTTGAAATATATTTCTTATTGTAGAGCATAGGTATTTGAACTAAGCAAGTTTTGTACGTGCGGGACCGAAAAATCGGTTAGAAATTAAAGTTAATTTTCAAATTACATGTATAATTTTAAGGGTACATCCGAAAGAGACTTAACGAATTGAAAATGAAGCGAAATGAACGACCCAGTCAATAAATAATTTGATCACAAAGTCAATAACACGTCGAACGCCAGATCAATCACCAAGTCACACATCAAATTTATCTTGAGTACAAAAATAAAAACAATTCATTGACGAAGTCAAACACCAAGTCAAACACCAAGTCAATCAGCAGGTCAAACACCAAGTCAATCAGCAAGTCAAACACCAAGTCAATCAGCAAGTCAAACACCAAGTCAAACACCAAGTCAAACACCAAGTCAATCAGCAAGTCAAACAACATGTCAGTCACCAAGTCAAACACCAAGTCAATCAGCAAGTCTAACACCAAGTCAATCAGCAAGTCAAACATCCAGACAAGTACTCAGAGAAACTGTCCTTGTTGTTAGAACGTTGGCCAAATCTCAGCTAAACGTATGTTGGTATTTTGTTCATTGTCCCTCGTGCTGAGGGCCCATGGGGTCAAATAGCCACACACAAAGACTGATCCTAACCAAAGGCGCAGCTGGGTGCCACCGCGATATGTCTAAGCTGGGTGACGCCAGGGAGGGCCGTATACTGTTTCAACACCCCACATTTGAAAAAATACGGACCCCTCGCATTTGTAATTAAAAACTTCCACATTTACGGTCTTTACCGCGTTCTAATTAAGCCTCTGACCCTAGCCAAGCTTTTGAATATGTATGACGTGATAGCTCTTAGCATGGTGTTTCATCGTCACTCATGAATAAACATTAGTCTGCGTCATAAACCCGCGAATTGCACAAGGGGAGACAGTAACGTGTTACGTTTTTACAGTTGCGGTCCATTGGTAATTTCATCGCCACTCAAGTGAACTTAGCAATTGAATGTTAAGAGCACATTAAACACTAATTATTTATTCATTTATTTATTTCGAGGTCGCTAGACTCCCACCCCCCGCACCCCCACCACCAACACGTCGCATGATATTTATTTTTTTTAATTTGGAAGATGTTGGCGCTCTACCATCAACGCGCCGCATTTTATTTTATTTTTTGGAACGCCTTTCTTCGGAGCTGAGCACTGGGTCATGACGAATTGTTCGGGGATGTCCAGAAACTTGAAAACAATTTGTTCAAGTTTTTATTTTAAGCCGTGTTGTTAACGGCCTTCATCTAAAGAGAAGGTTTTAAAAAGTTGTTAATTTCCATACTATTTAGGTCCCCTTGATTCTAAGAACATGTTACAGCAGGAGACCCCCATCAGCATCAGATAGTAGTTTCTATTCGTTCGAGGTGGAAAAAAAACGTCCAGGATATCCATGGACATAAGGATGACGGTTCCTTTTTTTGGTGGTGCTCTCTTACAGATGTGCGCTTTTATGCAGATATTCATTTTTCCTTCAAGTCAAATCACTTATTGGTTACACGAAACTTCCATATTTTATATCTCATTAAAAAATATATATATATTTTATTGCCGTCATTTCTATTTCACCCGAGTTTTAAAAAATGTAAACAAATTTATATGAGATGCATTTCTTTAATTCCATACATATGTGTAATTAAAAAAACCCAGATCTTGGTCATCTTAGACAAATAATTCCAACCCCCGTTGTGTAACAAATATATATCCTATCTCTAATACTTATCTAATATATATCCTATCTCTGATACTTATCTAATATATATCCTATCTCTAATACTTATCTAAAATCTATCCTATCTCTAATACTTATCTAATGCATATCCTATCTCTAATACTTATCTAATATATATCCTATCTCTAATACTTATATAATATATTTCCAACTGTTGACCCATTGAAGCCCGAGGGGAAAACCCCAAAGTCGTTCGGTGACACAGGGGAGAGTAACGGGATCAACAAAAATTAATTCACATTAACACCAAACTAAATGAAAGCTTTGTTTAAAATAGTTGAGATCAAAGCGAAGTAAACACATTGTGCAAATAGAATACAGGACTGAAAGCTTTTTTTTTACAACATAATTAATCTCTAATGCTTAGCAGAAATTTACATTTACCCATAATTAATCCTGGATTATTTCGCTAATCTCCTTTTACGTAGCTGGTACACGTCGCACGAACCATTAGCTGTAAGGTAATTAGCTCTTGCGATAATCCCCCCCCCCGGATTATCTACGATCAAAGCAGCTCAAACTCGTTTCTGTTACACGCCGTCTAAGCGCCTTACAAACTAATGCAGGTTGAAATCGCCGATTGCATGGATACACTTGAGCATCGACCTGGAGTTAGTCTCACATCCGACCGGGAAATAGCTCGTGATCTATGCGGCATGCTCGGAATAAAACATGCAGGCTCTAAAATTGTCTTAGACGTCGCTTTAAAGAGTTCGTTGAAAGGAGACATGGAACGCATGTTGTTGACAGGTAATATAATAATAATAATCATCATCATCAGTCCCGTGACCGTTGCAGTCGTTTGGGGGAGCGCATGGTCACGTCAGCAGACAACTATCTCCACATTTCGCTCATTTTGTGTTGTGGCCAGTAATTTGTTCAATCTCATCCCTGTTCAATGTTTTATGTTGTGAGGCCAACTTTTCCGCTGTCGACCTCTTCGCCGGCCCCCTTCTACAGTGCCTTGAAGGATGACCTTTGTTCGGCTATCATGTCGCAGCACATGACCGAACCATGCAAGCTTGCGTCACTTAATTGTCACCATAATAATCATAATAATAATAATAATAATAATAATAATAATAATAATAATAAAATAATAAGTAGTCCACTGAATACATTTTTTTACCAATGTGGTTGGACCAGACACAACGGAATAGGAATTTTAGAAACGACAGTTAGAATAGTTCACAGCATCCTTCTTTCAGGGTGGGTAATCAAACATAACGATTCATGTTGGTTCTGGTCCTTGGGTTTTGTGAAATGGATTATCCGCACCCCCTCCTCCTTTTTAAATCCTTTATATTAACTCGTGGTGTCTGGTTGCACCCTTGCACCCTTGCTTGTCAACAAAACTTTGGATCAATTTTAACACACTTCCTCGTAAGTTAGCGAGCTGAAATTTTGCAGACAGTTTTGTACCGATGATAAAAACAAAGTATCAAAATTTCAGATCAATTGCATGTACCGTAATTAAATTATTGATTTTTTAGATTATTTTATTTATTCCTATGTATCATGTTATTTTTTAGATAGAGTGTCGCGGTGCGTATTATATTGAACAACCTTTCTGTCGCGCAATAAGGTGCGTATTTTATTGACAGCTCTTTTTATAAACATATTCCTGATCGGTGCGCATTATATTAAACATGTTTTACGACACAACTACAATTTTGCATTTTTTGGATGGTCTTGCGCTGCGTATTATAATGAAGATTCTTGTAGTTGCGTCTCGTACATAAAGGATTTAGTCAAAAACTTGGTTTTTAACGTTTAAAAAAAATTAAATCCTTTATATTAACTCGTGGTGTCTGGTTGCTTGCTTGCACCCTTGCACCCTTGCTTGTCGCCAAAACTTTGGATACATTTTTAACCCACTTCCTCGTAAGCTAGCGAGATGAAATTTAGCAGGCAGTTTTGCATGTACCGTAATTAAATTATTGAATTTTTAGATTATTTTATTTTATCTCTATGTATCATGTTAAATATTTTTTTTGCTCTAGTGTCGCGGTGCGTATTATATTGAACAACCTTTCTGTCGCGCAAAAAGGTGCGTATTTTATTGACAACACTTTTTATAAACATATTCCTGATCGGTGCGCATTATATTAAACATGTTTTACGACACAACTGCAATTTTGTATTTTTGGATGGTCTTGCGCTGCGTATTATAATGAACATTCTTTTAGTTATGTCTCGTACATAAAGGATTTATAGTCAAAAACTTGGTTTTTAACGTTTTTTTTAAATTTTCCTGGTTAAAACACATCGTGTGTGTTTATCACTACCAAATTTAAACAAAAAACTGAATCAACTGGCGGGCATTCTGAGCACAGCCGGATATGACGTCATGGGTATTCATTGGTTTTGAGTTCAAAGTTGTCTTGGTATTTATTTATTATTATGTAATTCGATTTCTATTGATTAAAATTGCAATTCAACGTTATACCAAAGTGGTCAAGACTGGTGGGAGTATTGTCATTTTCTAGCAACACATTTGTCCTACATTTAATAATGTTATTAGATTGTCTTTCTTACAGTTTGCAGCATTTCATTCTTGGGGACGCGGTGGTCGAGTGGCAGCGCACTGGACTGTCGTACCGATGGTCACGGGTTCGAATCCGTGTGAAGGCAAGGGTTTGTTCCCGGGGCCTAGGGCGTCCCTGAGTCACCCCGCTCCGAATGGGTACCTAACACTGTAGTGTTAGGCGGCTGGGTAATGCGTGGAACCCACAAAGCCGTGGCCTGTGAATGCTGCATCACTTACCAACAGATCATCTGTCATGGTCTGTGGACGCAACTATCTTCTGCATAGAAGGAGCGTCTGTATAGATAAGATAAGATAAATGTGTGTATAAAGAATGAAGGCAGCATTCATTTCAATGTGTCGAATAGCATAGCAACTATCAAATGATGTGGTGGACCTAACATTTATACCTCGCTCATCTCTAGTGAGTGGGTACCTCTCTCGCTTCTAGTGAGTGGCTACTTCTCTTTTCTCTAGTTAGTGGCTACCTCTATCGGCTCTAGTGGCGTGCTTCTCTAGCACGATAAGATGAGTTCTGTTATTACCCCCCCTTTTTTTCCCCAACACACACACACACACACACACACACACACACACACACACACACACACACACACACACACACACACACACGCACACACGTTGTAGTTACACAACTTTCAAACCACAATGAACTTGCTTATAAATGACACTTGACATTGCCATTGTTTAATTATTGGGTGTTTTTTGTCTTCTGTTAAATCTTCTTTTTTTTAAAAAATTTGTTTTAGCCAAAAAATTCATGTCTGGACCTGTTTCTGCCTACTAATGACGAATAAAAATCTTTCTGCTGACAAGATGGCGCTTTGATTAAATTGTCGACTTTTTTCACATTTTATGCCTGCCATTAACTGGTTCCATTGCTGGCAAAACACCGGCGTCACCCCCTGAGTGTCTTAATGTGGCAATCTCGCGAGTTCTCGTTGCGAGACTTTAACGTTGTTACCAAATAATCCAATCCCATTTTTATCCATCTTGACGTGGTTGTTCGATGAGTCTATTAAGTTTTTATGGCTAATCTGATAATAATTAAATGATTTTAATGGCATCGCCCAAGGATTTGAACTTTGAAAAAAAAACAAAGTTTTGATGTTAAATCTCACGTCATAACACGTTTACAAATAAATAATGTATAGGACTTCAGGCTGCGTGAGACCTTTGTGATGGTCACGTGATTAAAATGCGACATTTTGATGGTGAAGTGATTAAAATGAGACCTTCTGGTGTTCAAGTGGTTGACATAAGACCTGTCTTAAGGTCAAGCCAATGTGATTGAAATAAGATCTTCTGATTGTCAGGGGATTGAAATGAGACATTCTAAACGTCAGATTGAAATAAGAACTTTATTGTGGTCAGATAATGTGATTGAAATGTTATGGCGTTGATACCATGAATTTCAGAGAACACAAAAGTAAACGTACCTTCTTTATGTGAAATGATAAAAAATGTTAACAAGTATTTGATACTAATTTTTTTCAATCGATATCTCGTCAGACCTGCTGGAAATCATAATTGGAAATATAATGAGATGTACTTTGTTTATTAAGATCACCATTGATAACTATATACGCTCCGCCTGTATGACTGTAGCAATAATTAGCTCCGGTTGTGTAACTGATACGATAATAAGCTTCGTATGTATAACTGCAACAATAATTACGGTAGTTCCACCCAGTGGCGTCACTAGGGGTTGCGGTGAGGGTGGGCCGCCCCGGCTGACACCCTCAGGGGGGTGACACCAAAATGTAAAATTCTGTATGTTCCCGTTATTTGGCACTGGAAAACTCGGAGGCGTTCTATGGGTTAAGTCGTGAGGGGGTGACACCATGAGCTACCGCCCCGGGTGACACCAACCCTAGTGACGCCTCTGGTTCCACCTGTGTAACTGTTACTATAATGAGCTCCATATGTTTGAATTTAACCATGGTAAGCACCATGTGCATACCTGTTACAACAATTAGCTTCACCTGTATAGCAGTAGCAAAATGTTCCATCTGTATTACTAAAAAAAAATTATTATAGCGCACAAACTTTTTATTTAATTAAAAAAAAATTAGAAAGGTACACAAATAGTGCCCATTCCCGCCAATATTACCAAAGTATAATTTTTGTTTCAATCAAACTAATCTCTGATAAAAGTCAATGCAATTTTTAAAACTGTAATTAGTATTTTTTTAAAAATGTGACCATTACTTATAAACACCTATACATTCATGTCAGCTTCATTCATGTTATACGGCCGGCAGTGGTGTACAACAATGAAGGGGATGGGTGAACGACCGCCCACCCACCCCCAGGGAGAACATTAATCTAGGGGCTTGAATTTTTTTTTAGAATAGTTATTTTTACTGGATGGGTGTAAAAATAATATTTTTACCTGGTGAATCCCATCCATAACCCACCTTTATGACGTATTCAAATGTCACACAATGTTGACATAAATGCAAGACAAGACTTATATTGTTGTTTTTTTTTATGTTAAATATCGCTCTAGAAACTAGTGGACAAAATACTTCATTTGTATCTTTATACTTTAGAGTATATCTATCAATAAAGTTATTTTGCTTGACGCCACCCTCCATTTTTATCCTCATATCAAACTCTGATTGGTTAGTTTTCATGTGTCATATTATTGTCTGCAGATCTACTGGCTGAGCAGATCAACCAATCTAGCGCTGCGAGGATCTTGCAAGAATTACCCAGATACAACTGGCTCGAGCAGAAAATACTTCAAAGGAACTCCTATAACCAGAGCCCAGGTGCCGTGAACCTGAGCCCGAGCCATTCACAGGAAGGCTCAAGGAGTGGCTCCAGGAGTGGCTCCAGTACATCGTCGTCTGGGGGCCTTTCTACAGGGAAATCCCCGAAATCAAGCCCGGAGAGAGGCTCGGATACAGCCGAGGCGAGGACGAGGGTAAAAGATAGGGATGGAAGTGAGCAGAGGAGAAGTAGCGACAAACAGCACACAGCCAAGGACCACAAGGGACAAAATTCGTCATCTCATGTCAATACAGAGTTGATTACCTTTACAAAGTGTGAAACTCCAGATATGACTACTGTTGAACTGTAAGTGTTTTGTAACAAACATTCGACCGTTTTATAATTTATAGGAGTTAATTATCATCCTTTCTGTATCAGTTTTTATTGGTGCGTGTCATCCTCCTGGGTCTGTACATTCCCAAAGTCTCTAATTGTCCGTTGTCTGTAATTGCCAAGAGTCGGTAACTGTATGGTGTCAGTAATTGTCCTGTGTCTGTAATAGGCAAGTGTTTGTGATTGTATGTTGTCTGTAATAGGCCAGTGTTTGTGATTGTAAGTTGCCTGTAAGTGACTGGTGTCTTTAATTTTCAGTTGCCTGTAATTGACTACTAGTGTACTAGGGTGGGGCCAAATCAACTTATTGAACTACGGAAAACAGTAGTAAGAAGACATAAGATGACTGACAATGAAATGTTTCTCTTTAACAAAACTACAAACAACGGTAACATCTGTCAAACAAAAATAACATCTGTCAAACAAAAGTAACAACTGTCAAACAACAATAACATGTGGGGCAAGTGATGTAGCGTTCACATGTTTTTAGCTACCACTAACGAGCAGGGGAATGTGTGGCCAGCACAATGCCCCAGGGGCCTTGCCAGTACCTGGGCTCGAACCCGCGACCCGTAGTCCAGTGCGCTACCACTTAGACCATTGCGCCCCCAACAATAGCATCTGTCAAAAGAACAGTAATATCCGTCAAACAAACAAGAGTAACAGATTTAAATTAATAGTAATATTTGTCAAACAACAAAAGCATCTGTCAATCTAAAATAGCATCTGTCAACAACAGTAATATCCGCCAAACAACACGCTATCAGCTGTAGAATCAGTCTAACATTCGTCAAATTGTGTAAAATCTTTAATACAACTGTCACATCTGTCCGACGTTCGTAACAACAATTTTTACAGCACAAATTCTTGTGGCAACTTTTAGTTTAAAAAAATATTAAAAATTACCCAAAAGATAATTAATTGCCCTCGCAAACAAAAAGGGTAAATGACACAACTAAAAATAAACGCCTTTTTAAAAAAAAATGGTTATTTACACGTCACGACATTGAAAAGTCGGTTCCAGGCGATGTGAATCTGGGCTGTTTAAAACAAGATGAGCGCATCCATTGATGACAAGATAATGGGGCTCGTGTCGTTCAGAAGAGCCATTTAGCATCGCTCTTGTCTCCCCTGGCTTCAAACAAAACGATTACTTCTGTTTAACCTGTGGTTTTGAACATTGATTTCCTGGAGTGAAACATTCGGTCTGTTCGAGAATATGGCGTTGTTGGAAGTTGTTTGAAAATTAGCTTATTTATATGTTGGCAGATTAAGTTAATGTTTATATGTTGGCAGATTAAGTTAATGTTTATATGTTGGCAGATTAAGTTAATGTTTATATGTTGGCAGATTAAGTTAATGTTTATATGTTGGCAGATTAAGTTAATGTTTATATGTTGGCAGATTAAGTTAATGTTTATATGTTGGCAGATTAAGTTAATGTTTATATGTTGGCAGATTAAGTTAATGTTTATATGTTGGCAGATTAAGTTAATGTTTATATGTTGGCAGATTAAGTTAATGTTTATATGTTGGCAGATTAAGTTAATGTTTATATGTTGGCAGATTAAGTTAATGTTTATATGTTGGCAGATTAAGTTAATGTTTATATGTTGGCAGATTAAGTTAATGTTTATATGTTGGCAGATTAAGTTAATGTTTATATGTTGGCAGATTAAGTTAATGTTTATATGTTGGCAGATTAAGTTAATGTTTATATGTTGGCAGATTAAGTTAATGTTTATATGTTGGCAGATTAAGTTAATGTTTTTAAAAAAATGAAATAATGAATTACCATTTACATTTGCCGTGCAGTAAAATTTCAAAAAAATGTATGATGTAAACATTAAAAAAATTGAAGAATTTCTTGAGCTAATTTATTGAATACTTTAACTGCATTTAAGGTCTTACCTCTCCATTAAAGTCCTACAACAATAGTTAGGTTCTACAACATAAGTTAGGTCGTACAACGCCAGTTAGGTCCTGCAACCTTGCTTAGGTCCTAGAACTCTGGTTAGGTACTACAATTGCAAGGTCCTATAACTCTGGTTAGGTACTACAATTGCTAGGTCCTACATCACTAGTTAGGTCTGCAATGCTATTTAGGTTCCACAACGCTAGTAAGTCCATATGTATAACATGTTTACTTACGTCCCCACAACGTTAGTAAGTCCATATGTATAACATGTTTACTTACGTCCCCACAACGCTAGTAAGTCCATATGTATAACATGTTTACTTACGTCCCTACACAGTATGGAATAATTTTAAAGCTCACATTTTCGCCTTCCCTCAACCAGCCCTAACTCCGTTGTTGAAGGTCAAGGCGAAACGTCTAAGAAAGATCTGACGTCATTTAGCCAGGACCAGGATTATGACAGAAGTCCCCTTTCACCAGGTAAATTGACCACCTCAGAAAACTTATAAGTTCAAATTATTATTATTATTATGAAAACACGTGGTAGCGTCTTCCAGCCATTTGTTTACGATGTGATTGGGTTGAGCCCAATGAGGTACAATGTTCCCCATAAGGGTTGTTGGTCTGTGTGCAAAGTCAATTTAAAAAAAAATAATTGTTTGCCAAGTTGCACAGCATTCATTTTTTGTGCAATATTTTAAAAACTTTGCTGCGCGATCATTCTAAACTGCTGCGCGCGTCTGGCAGATATCTTCGCGGCCGCGCAGCTTAAAGGGAACATAGATGAAATCTAGAGATTTCCATTTTAACTTGACTTTTGATGTTTTGAGAGTATGACACGAGGCGCTAATTGACTTTTCATGTTTTGAGAGTATCACACCAGGCGCTAATTGACTTTTGATGTTTTGAGATTAGCACACGAGGCGCTAATTGACTTTTGATGTTTTGAGAGTATCACACCAGGCGCTAATTGACTTTTGATGTTTTGAGAGTATGACACGAGGCGCTAATTGACTTTTGATGTTTTGAGAGTATGACACGAGGCGCTAATTGACTTTTGATGTTTTGAGAGTATCACACCAGGCGCTAATTGACTTTTGATGTTTTGAGAGTATCACACCAGGCGCTAATTAACTTTTGATGTTTTGAGAGTATGACACCAGGCGCTAATTGACTTTTGATGTTTTGAGAGTATCACACCAGGCGCTAATTGACTTTTGATGTTTTGAGAGTATCACACCAGGCGCTAATTAACGTTTGATGTTTTGAGAGTATGACACCAGGCGCTAATTGACTTTTGATGTTTTGAGAGTATCACACCAAGCGCTAATTGACTTTTGATGTTTTGAGAGTATCACACCAGGCGCTAATTAACTTTTGATGTTTTGAGAGTATGACACCAGGCGCTAATTGACTTTTGATGTTTTGAGAGTATCACACCAGGCGCTAATTGACTTTTGATGTTTTGAGAGTATCACACCAGGCGCTAATTAACTTTTGATGTTTTGAGAGTATCACACCAGGCGTTAATTAACTTTTGATGTTTTGAGAGTATGTAACCAGGCGCTAATTGACTTTTGATGTTTTGAGAGTATGACACCAGGCGCTAATTGACTTTTTATGTTTTGAGAGTATCACACCAGGCGCTAATTGACTTTTGATGTTTTGAGAGTATCACACCAGGCGCTAATTGACTTTTGATGTTTTGAGAGTATCACACCAGGCGCTAATTGACTTTTGATGTTTTGAGATTAGCACACGAGGCGCTAATTGACTTTTGATGTTTTGAGAGTATCACACCAGGCGTTAATTGACTTTTGATGTTTTGAGAGTATGACACGAGGCGCTAATTGACTTTTGATGTTTTGAGAGTATGACACGAAGCGCTAATTGACTTTTGATGTTTTGAGAGTATCACACCAGGCGCTAATTGACTTTTGATGTTTTGAGAGTATCACACCAGGCGCTAATTAACTTTTGATGTTTTGAGAGTATGACACCAGGCGCTAATTGACTTTTGATGTTTTGAGAGTATCACACCAGGCGCTAATTGACTTTTGATGTTTTGAGAGTATCACACCAGGCGCTAATTAACTTTTGATGTTTTGAGAGTATGACATGAGGCGCTAATTGACTTTTGATGTTTTGAGAGTATCACACCAAGCGCTAATTGACTTTTGATGTTTTGAGAGTATCACACCAGGCGCTAATTAACTTTTGATGTTTTGAGAGTATCACACCAGGCGCTAATTAATTTTTGATGTTTTGAGAGTATGACACCAGGCGCTAATTGACTTTTGATGTTTTGAGAGTATGACACCAGGCGCTAATTGACTTTTGATGTTTTGAGAGTATCACACCAGGCGCTAATTGACTTTTGATGTTTTGAGAGTATCACACCAGGCGCTAATTGACTTTTGATGTTTTGAGAGTATCACACCAGGCGCTAATTGACTTTTGATGTTTTGAGAGTATCACACCAGGCGCTAATTGACTTTTGATGTTTTGAGAGTATCACACCAGGCGCTAATTAACTTTTGATGTTTTGAGAGTATCACACAAGGCGCTAATTAACTTTTGATGTTTTGAGAGTATGACACCAGGCGCTAATTGACTTTTGATGTTTTGAGAGTATCACACCAAGCGCTAATTGACTTTTGATGTTTTGAGAGTATCACACCAGGCGCTAATTAACTTTTGATGTTTTGAGATTATGACACCAGGCGCTAATTGACTTTTGATGTTTTGAGAGTATCACACCAGACGCTAATTGACTTTTCATGTTTTGAGAGTATCACACCAGGCGCTAATTAACTTTTGATGTTTTGAGAGTATCACACCAGGCGCTAATTAACTTTTGATGTTTTGAGAGTATGACACCAGGAGCTAATTGATTTTTGATGTTTTGAGAGTATCACACCAGGCGCTAATTGACTTTTGATGTTTTGAGAGTATCACACCAAGCGCTAATTGACTTTTGATGTTTTGAGAGTATCACACCAGGCGCTAATTGACTTTTGATGTTTTGAGAGTATCACACCAGGCGCTAATTGACTTTTGATGTTTTGAGAGTATCACACCAGGCGCTAATTAACTTTTGATGTTTTGAGAGTATGACACCAGGCGCTAATTGACTTTTGATGTTTTGAGAGTATGACACCAGGCGCTAATTGACTTTTGATGTTTTGAGAGTATCACACCAGGCGCTAATTGACTTTTGATGTTTTGAGAGTATCACACCAGGCGCTAATTGACTTTTGATGTTTTGAGAGTATCACACCAGGCGCTAATTGACTTTTGATGTTTTGAGATTAGCACACGAGGCGCTAATTGACTTTTGATGTTTTGAGAGTATCACACCAGGCGTTAATTGACTTTTGATGTTTTGAGAGTATGACACGAGGCGCTAATTGACTTTTGATGTTTTGAGAGTATGACACGAAGCGCTAATTGACTTTTGATGTTTTGAGAGTATCACACCAGGCGCTAATTGACTTTTGATGTTTTGAGAGTATCACACCAGGCGCTAATTAACTTTTGATGTTTTGAGAGTATGACACCAGGCGCTAATTGACTTTTGATGTTTTGAGAGTATCACACCAGGCGCTAATTGACTTTTGATGTTTTGAGAGTATCACACCAGGCGCTAATTAACTTTTGATGTTTTGAGAGTATGACATGAGGCGCTAATTGACTTTTGATGTTTTGAGAGTATCACACCAAGCGCTAATTGACTTTTGATGTTTTGAGAGTATCACACCAGGCGCTAATTAACTTTTGATGTTTTGAGAGTATCACACCAGGCGCTAATTAATTTTTGATGTTTTGAGAGTATGACACCAGGCGCTAATTGACTTTTGATGTTTTGAGAGTATGACACCAGGCGCTAATTGACTTTTGATGTTTTGAGAGTATCACACCAGGCGCTAATTGACTTTTGATGTTTTGAGAGTATCACACCAGGCGCTAATTGACTTTTGATGTTTTGAGAGTATCACACCAGGCGCTAATTGACTTTTGATGTTTTGAGAGTATCACACCAGGCGCTAATTGACTTTTGATGTTTTGAGAGTATCACACCAGGCGCTAATTAACTTTTGATGTTTTGAGAGTATCACACAAGGCGCTAATTAACTTTTGATGTTTTGAGAGTATGACACCAGGCGCTAATTGACTTTTGATGTTTTGAGAGTATCACACCAAGCGCTAATTGACTTTTGATGTTTTGAGAGTATCACACCAGGCGCTAATTAACTTTTGATGTTTTGAGAGTATGACACCAGGCGCTAATTGACTTTTGATGTTTTGAGAGTATCACACCAGACGCTAATTGACTTTTCATGTTTTGAGAGTATCACACCAGGCGCTAATTAACTTTTGATGTTTTGAGAGTATCACACCAGGCGCTAATTAACTTTTGATGTTTTGAGAGTATGACACCAGGAGCTAATTGATTTTTGATGTTTTGAGAGTATCACACCAGGCGCTAATTGACTTTTGATGTTTTGAGAGTATCACACCAAGCGCTAATTGACTTTTGATGTTTTGAGAGTATCACACCAGGCGCTAATTGACTTTTGATGTTTTGAGAGTATCACACCAGGCGCTAATTGACTTTTGATGTTTTGAGAGTATCACACCAGGCGCTAATTGACTTTTGATGTTTGGAGAGTATCACACCAGGCGCTAATTAACTTTTGATGTTTTGAGAGTATCACACCAGGCGCTAATTAACTTTTGATGTTTTGAGAGTATGACACCAGGCGCTAATTAACTTTTGATGTTTTGAGAGTATCACACCAGGCGCTAATTAACTTTTGATGTTTTGAGAGTATCACACCAGGCGCTAATGATTGTTTAAGTTTAAATCCCCCCGCCCCCACATTCTCAGATGACGTGTATGATGAGAGTGGACTGACCATTGACCTGAGTCAAGTTGAAGACGGTGAGTGTCCAGCCAGTGATGTCATCAGTCCAGTCCTGAGGTCCGGCAGTGATGGAGCCATATTGCAACAAAGCAGCTTCGCTTTAGATGGGTCAGTCCGTATCTTCACTCTGCTCTCTCTCTCTCTCTATCTCTCTCTCTCTCTCTCTCTCTCTCTCTCTCTTTCGCTCTCTCAAATCTAGTCTTTAAATTATTTGTGTCCACTCTTACATCATATTATCAATTTTTCTAACATATAGTTTGTAGATTATTTTCCTCACTCCCATTTCAATAAATACTGCACAGCATTTTCAAAAATAATCTTTTAATGATCTATTTAAATACAGCGGCTTAACCAAAACCCCTGTTAGTAAAACACTCCCTTCCTGACACACACAAAATATAGGTTGATACTTTGATTATCTGCAAAGCCTCACAAGTATGTAACAAGTAAGATCAGATTTGTGTTTAGGCTTGCACGAGAAGGTGGTCATTTAGTGGACGTTTTGGTCAAACGTCTTTTTCAGCACACTACACAATATTTGAAAAAGACAACATATTTAATAAGGTCAGAATATTTTACAAACACATCACTTTACAAAGACACAATATTTAACAAGGAAACAATGGCAAACATTTGATATTTTGACATACAACTTGCAAATCATGTTTTGAATACCTCTATATTGTTACTTTCAGCTTAGGAAAAGGAAGCTGAACATTTTCCGAACATTTTTCCAACAATTTATTATTTTCAAATTTTCGGTTTCCTTAACGTTTTATCCATACAATTATATTTATATTACTTATATGATTCAAAAGTCTATTTAAATTGAATCTAGAATTTAAAAAAAAATTATATAATCATTTTTGAGAGATTTTTAAAAAGAAATCTTGTTAGTGCTACTCTCACTTACAGTAGTATTTGTTGTTAGTGGTATACATCCCTCGTTGTAATTGAATTGTGTTACATTGTATTTATTTTTTTAAATTATCTTCACAAGGATCAAATTAGAAAATAAATCGCACAAAGAAGTGGTTCTGTTACACTACCATGATTAACTACGCTCAAAGATTAATTACACGCAAATGATTAATTACACTCCACGATAAAGTACGCCCCCATGATTAAATACGTTCCGATAATTGATCAGTCACTGAATTTCAAGATCATTTAGGAAATGTCTATCTTTAGACTCGGTTTTTATTTTTTTTAAAATCTTTTAATATATGTTTTTCTGTCAAAATGATATTTTTATGTCTAAAAGGCACAAAGCTTTGAAACCCCCCCCCCACCCGAAAGCCGTATTTCCTAATTGAAAATTATCATGTTTAAAATCACTTTTTTTGTCATTTAAGTATGTATTTAGTGAAAGGCTGCACTCTAATATCGTAATATCGTGAATCCATAGAATACGTCATTAAATAAATTGTAAGCAATCAAATATTGAAGTGAAACTTTAATTAAAATTTTTATATATTGATTTTATTGATTTATCACGTTTTTTATATGATTTCACATTTCTTCAACACCCCCCCCCGTCGCACATCGTCACAAATGCGTGAACGCCCTCCCCCCTAGGCGCGTGACTTAATTTATGGACGGCCCCTAACACAAAAACGACTCTAATATTTACAAGTAATCAACATTTTACAACAATCCTCCTAATCTTCTTAATTGCTCTTTTTTTTAAGAATGAATTGAGGTTTTTTATCAATGACCGCATTTCGGGTAATTTTTATCAAATTATTCAAATTATTGTTGTTGTTTTTTTAAAAATCACTTGCTAAGACGTGCCCATTTCAAATTGTTTTAACGACATAACGAACTTAAATATTATTTCGAATTTAACGAATTTTCATACATTTTTCCACGTTTTATTGTGAAAAATAGTTTGCGTTTGTTTAATTTGTTTTTGTCAACCACACACACACATTGGCGTCGAATGCCAGCACTTTACATTTCACCTTTCACTTGATCTACACGTTGTGTGTGCTGTAAGGCTGAGTTAAACGTGATACCTTGGCTATAAATCTTGTGATAATCTAGCATTAACTACCCAATAAATTACGACTACCTTTGTGCCCCCCCCCCATTCAATCTACACGATCCCACGTATCAAATAAACATCTCATTCCGTGCTGGTGTATTCACATTACAGAAGACCTTCACCAACACAGCAGGACGATGCAGAGAGAAAACTCTCCGAGAATTTCGCCGTGACACCATCAAAACAAACGGGTTCTGTTATTTCCACGCACCCTGTCTACGGCCCTGCTTCTGCTCAACACGTCACGAGCGGTTTGTACACGACAAACTCACAGCCTTGCAGGGACGACCGCTCTCATCTCTCTCCGGCGCCTGACGAGGCGGTAAAGGAGGATCAAACTCCTGCAGTTTCCATGACAACGCATTCAGGAACATCCGACAGAATCACGGAGAGCTCAGTCAAACCTGAGAAATGCTTAGAGTTAACCCCCGTGGGAAGTCGTTCCCCTGTCACAAGCTTGCCAATGGGCTCCTCTCCCGGAAGCTCTTCACTAAAGAACTCCGCAGTGACAGCAGGAAGTCCAGATTCGGTATTTTCAGGAAAGTGCTCCGAGTGTTCTAGTACTCTCCATTCCAAGACTTCGGGATACGGGAATTCTGTCCACGTCATCAAGTGTGCTGTCTGTAACCTGGGGATCAGTTCAGACACCAACACTACGACAACCGTTACGTCAGCATCACCTTGGGTGACAACGAAAACAACAACAGCATCGCCTTCAATCGCTCCTGTGCCTCATGGCGATACATTACCTGTGCCTTTGGATTTGTGCCTGAAAAAGTCAGGTAAGAAATTCAACACCTGTAACAAATCTTTTCTAAGAAACTGCACAATCAGTTAGTGGTTTTAGTAATTATAAAATATGTTATATTACAAAGCAAATTCAGATAAAGAGTTTAAAATCAGTTGCAATAAATGTTATATAGCACAGCAATTTTCAAGTAAGGACTTAAAGAAAAAGAAACGTATGTGTTTTGCATTGTATTTTATAACTTTTCTATTGAAAATTCTTTTAAATATCCATTTTGACCTGTTCTAAATGCACACAAACAAAGACACTCATACAAACACACATAATACAGGTAAAGATTGAAGTGTTTGTGCTATTAGTTTTCTTTCTAATACATGAGTATGCATGTGTGTTATATAAATAATAAATATAAAAGCCCAAGTCACCGGATGTGGAACGCTGAGGAACGATGTACAACAGTCTATAGCAGTTAAAAAATCGTGTGGTGATTATTAGCACTGTAAAAAAATTTAACATGACGTCATTGTTTGATCTTATATTTAGAAAAAGGTGTGCATCAAAAGGTGTGAAAATTAATTACAAATTAAAGACGTGCTGTAAAAAATATATATTATATGACGTCATTCTTTTAGCTTATATCTTAATTTTGGAAAAGGGAACGATGTAAAAATAGGATTTCAGGATTTATAATTATAAAATACTTTGTGTACATTTCGGGAAGTTTAATATTTCGTATTTATTTATTATAAGTACCTGGGGTTTTGACAAAAAAAAGTGGGCGCCGTAGGCGCCCTAAAGCCGGAGTGGGCGCCGTAGGCGCCCTACAACCCCTAGTGTATATATATATATATATATATATATATATATATATATATATATATATATATATATATATATATATATACATATATATCACGGGTGCGAAAATTAACGATTAAACTATTGATTAATCGTTAAAAAAATTTAACGATTAAATTATTTTATAATGATTAATCGTCCCATCACTTACAATTGATTGGAAGTCAAAAAGTAATTTTAAAAAATAATACATTTCCTGACGATTACACGAACATTTTGTTTTTGAAATAATGACTGACGGGAATGTTCAAAATGTTGATAAAGTTTGCCTACCATGGTTCTAACACTTCGTCTACTTATCAAACCAAATGAAAAGCGTATTAAGCTAATGGCAGTAATGGAGTCTAAAAAAAGACAGAAAATGACGACAGCTCTTCTGATGAATTACTGCGTTACAAAATGGAGATGAAAGTTCCTGAATCCATTAACCCTCTACAATGGTGGAAACTTAATGAACACCAATATCCATTAATGTCATTCCATGCCAAGACCTTTTTGTGCATACCAGTTACCACAGTTCCATGTGAATGATTGTTCAGCTCGGCTGGTTATATTGTAAATTAGACCCGCTCATCACTTGAACCAAATAATGTCAACACACTTGTCTTTTTGCGTAGTTGGTTAAAAGATGACATATAAAGGAAACATTCCAGTGTTATTTAGATTTTCAACAAGAACGTTTTATAAGTTTACTTATGGCATCATACATTTTAATTAGGGCTGTTATCGATTAATTTAAATTTAATCGTTAACTTTTGAAAAATTATCGATTAATTAATCGATAATTTCGATTAAATCCAAAAATAGAAATTTATGACGTCATTAAACTGAACATTTCAAGGGAAGAAAACAAAAACAGGTAATTGTCTTTTAAAAAAATGTATTGAGTTATTTCCCCTGTTTCCCTGTGCTGGTAGTGTCAGCCATGTTTACCACGTTTTTATTAACTTGCTTTCGTTCCTGTCTGTCCACAATTTTTTTTTAGTTTCTGCCGGTCCACATAAATTGATAAAATAAATTTTAATATTTCGCGGGAGATGTTTGTACGTAAAAAATGTATTATATAAATTATTATTAATTATTAATAATTAATTATTTATGACTAAAATTTTTAAAAAATATTATGAATATTTTCTTAAATTTTAATCGAATTTTTATCGATTAAAATTATTTTAATCGATATTTAATCGATAAAATTTTTAACGATTAATCGATAAATTAATCGATAATTTCCGCAGCCCTAATTTTAATGTTTGGCATTTATCGAAATTAACGGTTAAATAATCTCTAACTTTTCAAAAGTTAACGATTAAATTTAAATTAAACGTCAACAGCCCTAGAGCCCTAATATATATATATATATACTATTGTCATTGTCTTAAAAAATATTTGGATTTTTTTGTTAGCTAATCACGGGGGCAGGGTGGTAGAGCGTCCTGATCGCTCGGCAGACGTACCAAGAGAGTCACGGGTTCGAATCTCAGGGACTTGTTCTCGGGGCTAAGTGTGTTCCGAATGGGTCCCTGACACAAGTTAGGGAAACAAAGGTGGCTGTGCCTCATAATCCCGTCATAAACGTAGGCCCGTGAACGCTGCGTCAATTGCCAACAGACTGGCGTCGTCTTTGCGTTCAAATAAGACGAAAAAATCTTCAAGAATTGAAGGAGCTGTAATTTATTTTTAAATAAAACTAACATTGAGAGAGAATATTTGGTATACAACCTTAGTTTTCCCTCATGGTGTTATAGAGTTTATTATTTATTGCGATCTCGGCACACTTTAAGCAGTTCTATTACATCGTCCTACTCATACACTAGCAACGCCATTGAGCGGCGCCGGTTTAGGGCCAGGAGCGCCAGTACGGACTAGCAAAAGGTACCGCGAAGAACGTAGCGGACGCCAGCTCTGAGAAAACCTTCCAGTGGGGATAACACCATAGGTAGGCCCCTTAATGATCCCCCGCTATGCGGCAGTCCTAACCATTGAGACTCGTATGCCTTGCCGGGGTGGCGCCGAAGTGGTAGTGAGTCGAAGTAGAGAAAATTCCACCCCTCCTTATAAGGTCACTTTTAGTGGGAGGCATCATCGACCTTGTCCTGGATGCCCAGGCGGCCGCTTCAGAAGCGACCGTTCCTGAGGGGGGGGGTCCTCTCAGCAGTTAGGCTCCTCAGCAGTTAGGCTCCTTTGGGGGAGGGGCGGGATAGGTTAAGGGGTGTTCCGGGAAGACCCATGAAGAGCATTAGGCTCGGGGCTGCTGATTTTCTTCCACATTTAGGATGTTTCAGATCATCGAAAAATACACTTGAGTTTATTGATGCTTGACCGACCTGATCACTTGAGTTTATTGATGCTTGACCGACCTGATCACTTGAGTTTATTGATGCTTGACCGACCTGATCACTTGAGTTTATTGATGCTTGACCGACCTGATCACTTGAGTTTATCATGACCTGATCACGTCTAGTCCACTCAAAGTTTAAGATTAAAATATTTTGCTTTAAAGTCAGTCCATCGGCGGAGATCCCAAACAATGTTGTGTTGTGTTGTATTTTTTTTTAAAATCTGAATTATATTTGAGATTATTACCTATAAGTTTTAAAAGTTTTACAACAGTAACTCACTCGTAATACCAAAGCATCTTTCAAATCATCTTATATTAAATAGCAGTGCAAGAATCTCTAAAAGAAGCAAACTTTTATACATATTTAAATGTTAATAGAAAAGCTCTCCATGACAATTACACCAATATCTTTTGCCTAAAATGAACTCAGGTCAAATGTATGGGCAGCACACCAGCATTTTTCTATTTCTTTAGTTTATTAATCTTGTATCGTCTTGAAATTTATTAAACTACTAGCCGGGTTACCCGGCGTATTTAAAAAAAAACCACATAATTTTAATTTTCTTTTTCCTGTACTATTTTGGTACTTTTAAAGTTATGTTTATTTCATTATTTTAAAAACATAGAATATGAATGCTTATTATAGAAAATAAATAAAAGAAAATAATTTCAGGAATTATTTTTTGAAATAACGTTTATTTACCAAAGAAAATTCCAATAAAGTTTTGAAGCAATTTCTTTTTTTAAATTCTGCTCTTAGACTCTTTATCTTCGTCAAATTTGAGAGTGAAGGGCAACCCTCCGGTCCAAATGGTGCTGCCTCAAGTTCAGCACAAGGTGGCTGTTGCCCCATCACCTCTCATGGGCATAACATCATCGTCACCAGCTGCAGACCTCAAGGTCTCTGGGAAAACCAACGTGTCGTCTGTCCAGAATGTGCTGGGAATTGGTGAGTTGAAATATTTGTCCACTTTGGCTTCTTACTATGACCCAAAAAGTAAATTATCTTTCGTGTTATTTTACAAAGATAAATTAATCTCTGAGGCCATTTTCCAAAGACATCAAAGTCAACTAATGATAAGAATTAACATTTGCTCCATGTTTTTGTTTAGCTCATATTTAAGTTTTTGTTTTAGTCTGGAGCATGGCAGAAAAAAAATGGGAGATAAGCAAGGCTACCCGTAGTTATTTTATCGTAGGCTAGAAATTCAAGCCAAAGAAAGAGGTAAAATAAAGCACAAGCCCTATCCAAATTCACTACTGTATGAACAAAACAAAAAATATCAGTGAATTACTTCTCTCCCGTTAATGGCTTGCTCCTCCACCAGCCCGTAGCTCTACATCTTACCACGTGATCACTGCCTGAGACAATGATATGGCACTATTTAAAGTTGTGTGCAATGTGAATGTGGCGCTATTTAAAGTTGTGTGCAATGCGGATGTGGCGCTATTTAAAGTTGTGTGCAATGCGAATGTGGCGCTATTTAAAGTTGTGTGCCATGCGAATGTGGTGCTATTTAAAATTGTGTGCAATGCGGATGTGGTGTTATTTAAAGTTGTGTGCAATGTGAATGTGGCGCTATTTGAAAGCGCCGTCTGCGACATTTTTCTCCAATAAATATCGACTTTAATCAAATAATAAAAAATGTCATCAAATCTCAACCTATGAATTAGAAGTGTCACTAGGGAATGTGTCACCCAGTGCGGTAGCTCATGGTGTCATCCCCTAACGACTTACACCATAGACCTTCTTTAAGTCCCCCAGTGCCAAATAACGGGGACATATAGATTTTTACATGTTGAGGTCACCCCTTGTGATTGTGTCACCCGGTGCGGTCCACCCCCTTCGCACCCCCTAGTGACGCCACTGCTATGAATAGATTTGAGAACGGATGGATGGAAGGGTCAATGAACATCAGTGCTATTTATACGGAAATTCGGATATTGTCAACAAGCTTTTCAGGCAGATCTATTGTTTACCAGTAAAAATATTTTCTAAAAATTTCTTTACACTTTTTCAATTTTTAAAGTAAAATGTTAATCAAATAATTTTCTCTTTTCATAACTTTTGATTGATAAAAGAAAAAATCAGTCTAAGTAATGGTGTCTGTTATATTTTAAATTTGATGTGGCAAAACAGCTTTTTATATCAGCGTCTTGCAATGTCGAGCAAACTGTAGCTTAGATACTTAGAACTAAAGATGACACATCTGCTACCTGTATGGATTTACTGTGTGCAGCCTCAAATACAGAGCTACCATTTGCTACTATAAAAATGCTGGACTAACACACTGCCCTAAGACACTGCCCTTTTTTATAAAATTGCTAATTTTAACAGGAAGATAAAATTATTATTTCTTTTAATTATTCAAGAATTTGCAGCCGTGTAGATTAAAATCGTTTTAATGGGGAAAAATATACATATCATATTTTGATATGTTTAGCTTGTTTTTTAAGAGTTCACTGGCCGTTGGGAAATATCACATCGGGTAATTCTCATTAATTTCAATAACAATATCTTGTACTCTAACAGTTCTCATCTTGATCTCTTTTCTTTTTCTCCCCAAATATTGCAGACTCCATGCAGACAGGGCTGTCAGATGAAGGAATTCTGTCTGCCAAGGCTCAACAGCTTACAGAGTTCAAAGTTGAAACGAGTTTCCCCCGGCACTCGGACTCCCTTGACCTCTGCATGAAGTCAGCGGGGGTCATCAGATCGCTGGCCACTGACGTCAGCATTGATGACCCCGCCCACCCGTGCCACCTCCGCGGCAGCAACAGCACGGACGGGCCGGTCATCGACGAACGTATTACCATCGGCCTGGCGTTGTCCGCAGAGCTGGAGACGGAGACCGACCGAGACAGGGCGAGTAAACTCCTGTCACGTGACGTCGACCCGCCCATAGGGACGTTGTCCAAGTCCATCGACATCATCTCCCCTGGCATCAAGCCGGACGTTATGGACGTCCCCACTACACTGCCTGCTTCTTACCAAGAAGCCTCCAAGACCATGACAGATGCCGAGCTCGATCAAGAATTCCAGAAACATTTGATAGAGTTCAAGGCGTTGGAAAAACTGGCCGAGCGGAAAGCACAGGAACAAATGCAAGTCGCTCTCATGAGGAAAAGAAAAGCGGAAATGCTGCGGATTATGGAGTTGAAGAAAGCGAAACGGGATTTCGACAGGGTCGGACATACCGGCGGCTTGTCTCAAGACACGGATAATAAGTCTTTGTCGATATCCGCATCGCAATGCAAGACAGTCTTAACATCCAGCCAAGCTACTCACCACACAAACCTTTGTGTTTCTAAGCAGTGCTTCGTATCTACATCTGGAAGCACATTACAGACATCTTCATTAAGTGGTGTTGCTACCATGGCAACACTGGACCAGAGGCAGGGTGTTCTAAATCTTGCTGCCGCAGACTCTGTGGGCAAATCGTCGCACAGAAGCAAGTCGTCGGAAGGGGAGAAAACCAACTCTGGCTCAATGCAAACACAGTTGGTTACAGACAAACAAAGTCCCTTAACTGCTGAGCTAATCACAGCTTCAATTAAATGTGAAATGTTGGATAGTTCTTCCCCTTCAAAATCAACGGCCTCCGTGCACTGTAAAGATGAAATGATGGATACGGATGCCAACAACATTCAAAATTCAGGTGAAGGATCTGAAAGTGTTCGTAAAGAAACAAAGTTTTCTGATGAAAACGCTGCACACAAGGAGGAAAGTAATTCTGTTGAGACCAATATGGAGACGTTATGCCCTGGGACTGATCATGAAAACACATCAAAGAATGATGTGGACCCGAAATCAGAGAAAGATGAGGGTAAAATAAACGAGTCACCATTTCCAGCAACACCTGTGCCGGCCCATCAAACACAACCGCAGCCACTTCCCTTGGAGCTGACTCAAGAGTCGTCTTCCAACATGTGCTATTGCCAGGGACCCTACCGTCGTAGAGAAACCGCAATTCTGGAGCCACCGTTTCTCTGCAAAGAGCATCCCAAAGATGAGCAGCCTCAGAAAGCTCACAGCCAGCGTCCATTTCAAACAGCTGGGAACCTAATTGTGCCTATCGGTGGACCGTTTTCACTTTCAGGACCTAACTCGTCACATTCCTCTTCAAAACATTCTCCAGGAAATTTGTCATTGACAAAACATTCCAACCCAACTTCAAAATCCCAACAGAGTTATCGCTCCATAGCACCACGGCTAAATGGGGCCCCCGCATATAAGGCTGCGACCAGACCCTCTTCAAACAGTGATGGTGTCACATCCCATTCTCATGTCAGTGACAAATCCGAGGCTCTGTTCTTGAGGACGCAGAGGAAGTCGTTAGACGAGTCAGACCTCCGTGAGCACAGCCGCACGGTACATCATTCGGGCCCCAAATCAGCTGATCAAGTAAAAAAGGCTTACCAAAGTTTCCAGCAGGTGAACTCGGACAAGAAAACGTTCACGCGGCTGGGCGAGTCCATTGGTCTACCGCCGCCCTTACAGCAGCAGCAACAACTGATGCTGAAGCCTATGGTGCCTACTCACCCTGCACAGCTGGTCGGGGCTCTCCGCTCCAATGAGAGACCCGGATTTTTATCGGAAGATGTTGACAAAAAAAGTGCTTTCAAAGTCCACGTTAGGCCTCAAAATAATCTGGTCATCGACCTCACGAGAGACGGGCGACCATCGAGCGTGGACAAGTTGACCATGAGCGCGCCAAGCCATGGGCACAGCCAGCAAACTATGGCTAGCCAGCCAACTTTGATAGAAGATTCCCTTCAGTATGCCAAACAAGAATCTTTGTCTAGAAAAGGTCAGCTGTTTCAGAACTCTGGTAGTCAAAGAACAAACATTCCTTCTGAAGAAATGCCCGGGTCTCTGTTCACGGACTACCAACAAAGCCAGGACAAGTGCTCGCTACCTAATGGATTTAACAGTGACAGATCCAGGCCGGGTGGATTCCTTACCAACCGGCATCGCCTGCCAGCAAGGGAGCCAGCCAGACCTGTGGCCGTGAAGGACGTGGGGTTTTTCCGAGATCACGTGCGCCCGAGCGTGTCTTCAGTGACCCAGCACAGGCAGAGGTACATGAACCCGGCCGGTGTGTCCGAGAGTCACATGACCCAACCCAACCTCAGCACTGGCTACCCTAAGTCCTCTGATGACCTCTCACCCCTGTACACCACAGGACCACACTCAGTCGTGCTGGCCAACACTTGGGTGGAGGACCACCAGCATCCTGGTGGAATAGAGTTTCCACCCTCACACGGAGCTGGACAATGGAGAGGCCACTCACCACAGAGCTCATCTCGAGCCACTCACCTCGTCGGCAGCCAATCCATGGATATGTACGCAGATGTTGAAATCAGTAACCGGATGCTGACAGAGGATTTAGAAAAACAAAGAAGTCGCTCGGATATCCATCCAGCCTTTCACAAGCCCAGCGACCTAGTTTACAAACAACAAAAGCAGATCCAGGTTGAGTCGGGGTTGGGGTACGGCCAGCCAGGGATGGGGGTGGGTGCAAGTCACCCCCACAGCTTGACTCACTCAACTCTCCACCCAGGGGCAGCGCCACATCATCAGCAATGGGGGTTTCAGCCACGTGGAGCCATGGCTGGCCCAGGGAGCCTGAACGAAAGTTATCTTCATCAGCAGATGCAGCAGCAGCATCAACAACAGCAACAACAGCAGCAGAAAAAAATGAGATCCCAACAACAGTTAGAAATGACTCCTTCCTGGAGAGCGTACGGCACGGTGGATGGGAGCAGTTTAAGTTCATCAGCCTTACAGGTACTTGAATAGCAAACAGTAGACTTAATCACTGACATGGCTTTTTTTTTACTTTCAAGCTGTTTGAGATATACAGGGCGTGGTGGTCTAAGTGGTAGCTGGCTGGACTGTCAAACCGAGGCAAAACCCGAGTCGCAGGTTTGAGTCTCGGTACTGGCATGGCCTCTGGTGCATTGTGCTAGCCCCACAATCCCCTGCTCGTTAGTGGTGGCTCAAAGAAACTAGTGAACGCTACTTTACTTGCCCCATAGGACGTAATGGTCTGAAAAGGGGGGTTATTATGTTTGAGATATGAATGTTAATCAAGTTTAGTTTTAATAAAACTTTGTTTTTTTATTTTTGTAAACCTTTAATGTACAAATAGAATTTAATTATAATAAAAATTCAATATCTTATATTATCTATTACAGACGCTCATTCTATGAAGAAGATTATTGCGTCCTACTCTTATCCACTATCTAGTCTTGCATTTTTATTAGAGTTTTAAATGTTAAATCTTGTGCTTTGACTTATATCAACCAAATTATTCTTATATAGCTTTTTAAAGTAGCGATTCAGAGTACAATAGCCATTCAGCGTAGGATAACCATTCAGTGTGGGATAGCCATTCAGTGTAGGATAGCCGTTCAGTGTAGGATAGCCATTCAGTGTAGGATAGCCATTTAGTATTTTAAAGAACCCATAATCTTAAAGGTTTTACTCTTTAATTCATCATCCATGCCCTTCTTATCACTGTTCTGACCAAACTGATTTTCTTGACCAGCCAAGACCAACCTATCTACAGAGCCAGGCAATGAGCCAGAATATGACCAGCATGCCTGAGGCTCTTGCGTACCAGAAGTTACAGCAGCAGCAGCAGCAGGCCCAGCATCAACAGCAGCATTTAATTCAACAACAGCAGTATCAGATTCGGCATCTTCAACAAGGGCGGCCGTCTCAAAAGGTTTTGGCCCCTCCTCAGGGCTCCTCCCCAACCAATCAACGAATGGTTGTTGCCCCACCCCCTCATGCTAATCAAAATTTAGCCCTGCCTCAGCTAATGTTTGGAGAGTGTTCAAGGTATTTTAATGTTGTTGCTGATCTAAAGAAATAAACAATAATCATAATATTTTAATAAATAATTATGGAATATGATCAGTATAAATGAGATATAAATTAGGGCTGCGGAAATTAATGATTAATTAATCAATTATCGTTAAAAATTTTAATCGATTAATATTAATTTGATCTAATAAAATTGTATTTAAATTTAAGAAAATATTTCTAATATTTTTTTCCCTGAATAATTTATATTTTTTGTAACATACTTTTCCCTCGTATTATTATTATTTATTTAGAGGTGCATACGTAAACAAAAAGGTTTTTCCTCCTCATTTCTTGCATAGCAGAATGAATTTGCTGTGTTATGTCACAAAATTTGGGAACCATGTAATTACTGCAACTTAACTTAACCGATTTCACAAAATAATGAATCACAACTTAATGGGCTCTATAAATGCATTTTAAAGTTATAATTAATCATTTAATGGATTCAATTTTTTCCTGATTAATCGAGAAATAACATCTTTTTTAATCAGTACCAGCCCTAATATAAATGTTTTGAAATGTTGTTTTGGTAAATATTTGTTAAAGGTGACAACTTTCAAGATATTCATTTCTTTCAGCTCACCAAATTACACAAACATGTCACCAACCAGCTCACAAAACAATGGCCTCACCATGTCTCATGGTCAGTCAATGCACCATAGATCAAGTGACCCAGAGCACCTGGCAATGTTGCACCAGGTTAGTCTGACATAGCATATCTGCTTTTTATAAAATACAAAAATACACAAACAAATTGTGTAATGAAAAAAATAAATTTAAGCTTTATTATTTAAACTAATAGAAATAATTTATTGTATTCATTACACAATTTGTTTGTGTATTATGTATTTTATTTAAAAAGCTTTATTGCAGTCCTATTCTATATGATATATTACTGCTTTCATAACTGGTTTGCTATTAATTGACGATTAAATGTCTCAAATTAAAGGGAGACAAAATGAAAACCTTTATTGAAGCAATAAAATCTTTTTCTTTGAGAGCACAGCTTGTATTCAAAATTTAAAGTGTTTTTTTTTCTAAATTAAATTTCTGAACAAAATTTTGAAATTTTCAAAAACTATAACTCTATCACATAATCTGAAACAATATTTGACCATTACAATAGAGCAATATCCACAATAATTTGTTGTCTTAAACTTTATCAACCAGCAAAGGCAGCAGTCAAAGCACGGGTTGTACGACCAGCGACCTCACCAGCCCGCTGCACAGGCCAGTTCTCAAATGCCAGTGGGAATGCAACCCAACTCTGTGTCGATGGCGTCACTTCCTGGCCCACCGTCTCGTCCAGCGCCAGGATATGGGCCGATGGGACCAGGAGCGGGTCACTCTGGAAGCGTCACCAATAGCATGTGTCGTGTGTGTGGGAAGGTAGCTGTTTACCTGTGCTCCAGCTGTCGGCGTGTCTGGTATTGTAACCAGCAGTGTCAGGTGGGTCAATAGATGACAGTGTCAGGTGGGTCGATAGATGACAGTATCAGGTTGGTCAATAGATGACAGTGTCAGGTGGGTTGATAGATGACAGTGTCAGGTGGGTCGATAGATACAGTATCAGTTGGGTCAATAAACGAGGAAAGAAAAATGTCGAGGAAGATAATATAAAAAAATTACATCTATAGAGGCAGAAATTTTAATATAAAGTTATACTGATGGACTTTTATTATTTATAAATTTATTGATGGCTGGAAGTAAATGATAATATAGCATTAATTATGTGGACAATGATTTATTTATGGATGAAATATCAATTAAAAATATTTACAATATCACTTCATTTGAACATTAGGACTTAATTATCTGTTGACCTAAATAGACATTTTTAATACATTTACTAAGGCCAGATATCGAAATCCTCCTCATTTGTTAGGTTGAATAAATTATGCCATGCTCTCTACTTACTACTAGTGGCATAATGATAAGCAGCAACTCATTTGTTAAATATAAATTTCAATTGAATAAACTATAATTTTCATATCTGTTTTCAGACTAAACACTGGGGAGTCCATGCAGCTGAATGCAAACCACTCACCTGATCACCCTCACCTGATGACACTCAGCCGATGGCCCTCAGCCGATGGCCCTGTCTCAGGAGCTCTAACCATGGCTCTGCTTGTTCTCATCTCATTGAGATTTCACTGTGTGCCTGTCTGATGGCTGGCTTTCAGCTTCAGCTTCTTCAATGTTCAAGTCCAGCATTCATCAGCTGAGGTCATTAGCATTCTGGACGGCATCGAATATACAGGCACGCGTCTCCTTACATTGCTGCTTTCCTGGTCAAGTCAAGGGACACCATGCAGTTGTCAATGGCTGTTCATTCCTTTTAAATGAATATTACAGGCCCACTTTTCAACCATAGCCCCTACAAAAAGGAAATTTTATAAACAAATTTCAAAATCATTCATTATATATGAATGAAATATTGTTGAAAAAAAAATGTATTTAACACAAACAGTATTTTGAAATTATATAATTGTTGCTATTTTATATTATTTAAAGAAAGAAAACAACGTTTTAATTTGATATAATATTTTAGCATAACTACTGTTATGTCCTGTTAAAAACAACATTTTAATTTGATAGAATATCTTAGCATAACTACTGCTATGTCCTGTTGAAATATATTGTTGACAAGGGATTTACAGCAAGTCATTTTGTTAGAATAACCTGAAGTAATAGCACAGCCCAGGTCTTACTTTGTCAATAAAGTCAAACAACTGACAGAGTGGCTCAACTGGGTTGTTTCTTTTGGTGCATGTCATCCAGGATAGAAATATTCACTTTCATACTAACTAAATGATACTTAATTAGCACCATTTTACTGATAGGAATGTTTAGTCTTTCAGACTTACACATTTCACTGAAATTAATACTACATACTGAGACATTACAACAGATGTCATTCTTTGACTCAAACATGATTATTAATCTTAAATGTTAAGAATTAAACTTGACTTTCACAGCACCAGATTATAAAATATTGAGTGGTGACAGGAACAGGACAATGACATTGAAACAAGTTGACTTTCATTCACTGATCTACAGGTTTTATTTTAATAAAATTGTGAAATTTTGTTTATCTGTTGTAAGCTATAAGTTGACACAAAAGTTCTTTGCATTCAGAGGTGGGAAATTGTTTAAATTCGAAGAAAATTGCAATGGCTTTCATTTCTTTGTTTCTTTTTGATTTACTCCACAATATATGTGTTCTTTAAAAAATAATATGAATTTTCTTCATTTATCAATTTATTTTACTCCATTATTTCACTTATGCTTAAAATTTTGGGGTTGAAAAATTTGGTTTAAAATTTGTGGTTTCATTTCTTAACTTTTTTTTTCATTTTCTTTTGCGTGTACCTTTGCATTCCATTTTGAAAATGGTTTATTGTGTTCGTGCCAAATGTAAAATAATGTAAATAGTTTACAAAGCATCTAATCCTTTTCTATTCCTTTTCAATTATTTTGCCTGTCTTAAATTATTTTTACTGTGAAACTACGTAACATGTTGACTTCACAGTTAATGAGATAAATGGCAAAATCAATTCATTAAAGGTGTTTTTGTTTTTTAAATTGGATTCTAATTTTTATTTACAAGAAATCCCAATAAAATGTAGGATAAGTTTCAATTACAGAGTATTACTTTTGCTACATCAGAATTGTTGATTGTATGAGGGGTTTAGAATGGTAAGGAAAATATTAGAGATATTTGGGAATACACTTACAGAAGTTACATTTTAAAAATATTTTTAATTAAATCCCTTATCTTTGAAATGTTTTCTGTTGCAATTAACAAAGAATTACACTTATTGATAGTTAGATTTATTTTTTATCATTCAAAGTAACAAAATTCATACTCACCTGAGTCTTTTAGTCAACCACCATTTATCCCTCCACAGCGATCAGTTCTGTAATTCAAAGTATTGTTATACTATCTACTAGTTGAACAAAAATATTTTAACTATTTAGTAATAAAGTTAAATGTTAAATATATATTTTTGGACAATGTTAACTTCTGTGTAATGTTAAACTTTTTAAAAAGCACTTCTACTATTGTGCTAATAAATCATTAATTCTCACGTTGTTCAACTGTTGAAAATACACAGTACAATTAAGTGATTTTTTAAAATAGAAATATTGTGTTGCTTTTAAAAAAATTTATTTATGTTTATTTTATGTTTCGTTCAAATGGCTGTGTTGTTAAGATGTTTAATGCCATATCTGGTTCAACCGTAGCAGAAGTTTTTTTAAAATCTGTTTACACTAACATTTGGTCTTTTTTGTGTGGCTTCATCACACTGTAAATTATATTTTCAATGCTTTCTTTGTTTAAAATTTTTTTAATCAAGGAATGATTGGACTATGTAGAACATTTTTTTAAATTAAGTAAAACAATTTATAAGTGAGCGTGAAAGAAATAAAACAAACTTGTTTGGAGAGAACCTACTTCAACAGCAAACAAATTTATAAGTTATAAAATGATAAAAACATAGTTATGATTTAGAATCTAAACAAAAGTCAAATGAACAGTCATCAATCAGTCCGTCAGTCCTTATGTTTATTCAGTGAAAGCTCTTTGTCAAATTGTTCATTGTTCTGTTTATTTTTTATCACTAATACTCATACCTTACTTGTATTTTAACCTTTATTATTAGCCATTTGAGATTCATTTCATGTTATAGAATTTCTGATCTCTAAATTTACAATGGCAATGTGAAAATGTATGCCGTTGGTAATTCATTCAGACTGCAAAATGATATAAATTGACCAGTGTTTGAAATGAACAGATGGTTTTAAGGGGTTGTCTCATAAGTTTAGAAGACCTTCTACCAATGTTTGCCTTAGTGTCCCCAGCATTATTAGTTAGCTGTTAACTTTTTTTACATTGCATTATTTCTTGGCAATTTTGATAACGAGCCCCTAGCTGGAGCACTCATTGGTGGTCTCTGGAATTAGCCCTGTTTGTACGGTCAATTCTAAATTATATTGGTGGTTTTAAAATCCTAATAGATTCAAGGCTGAAAAAAGTGGATTTTTATTTGTTTATATTTTAATAAACATTTCTCATCAATTAATTTATTCAAATAAAGCTAAGTAATTTATTTTAAATATTATCTTATTATAAAATTTTTATTCCCATATAAAAAATTATACCATTGTTTTCACTGTCTGTTTTAAAATAATGTAATTTTAAAATAAAATATGATTTATGGACAAATTTTATGTTCCTTTTAACAAGTTTAGGAAAAAAATTCTGCAATGATACTACAAGTATATTTTTTAATTTTTAAAAAAATATCACGAGACATTTTTTTCTCATAAAAAATAAGAGTTCAAAATCAAATCTTGCAAAATTAACTCATTTTTTTCAATAAATTATTTTTTTTACAAATTTCCATCACATTTAAAATAAAAGTCATATTGAATTAGATAGTAATATCATTATTTAAGTTCAATCAGTAAGCAGAACTTATTAAACATGAAATTTCAATTATTTATTTTTAAAATTGAGATAAGCTTTTTCTCAGATGTATGAATTTTCGGTATTCAGAAAATAAATTTATTTGTAAAAGCCCTTCAGAAATTGATTTTGCTCTTTTAAAAATACTATTGTTCTTTGCTTATTTTAAGTTTTCTGTTTTTGTTTTAAAAATACTAACAATGAAATGAAGAAAATCTTCTATACAACTTACTATTATCATAATGAAATCAATGCAATTTTTGACTTCACACAAGATGTGTCTTACACAAAATCTTTTGATTGATTCTGTATTATCACCGGCGGTGAACAATGTTCATAATAAAATTACGTTTAATGTATTTCAAACTTATTCATGTTGACAATTAAAATTCTAACCTGTTAATTTCTTTCACCCAACATTCTCATGATATCGATCTCAGCCGCTTCAGTTACTGTTTTACATTTTTTAAAATTATTTATGTTTTGATCCAATTTGTATTACTATTTGTCTTTGGTAATTTTATGTCAACGTTTTATGAAGTGGTCGGATGTACATAATTTGTTCTCTGTCTCGGCTCTATCAATATAAAATGTTTGTGTATTTGGCAAATGTAAATGAAAATTTTAATTTTGATCCCAACTTTATTGGAAAATTTGCCGGATATTTTCAAACACAAAGATTAATTGTTATATTTCTTCAACATACAATGTTTTTGTTTTTTGTTGTTTTCTGTCTGGAGGTCCATCTCTGAGTGGCTATTGTTTTGATATTCATTATCATGCTGTACTTGCCGACCATAAATTATTGCCCACTGCTCTTAACTGACCAAAGAACCTGCATTGTTGTGCCTGGGGCTACAGTGATTATAACCAAGTTGTTTCTGTTCTTCAGAGTGATCCTGTTTTTTTTAATTGGAAACCGAGACAAAATTGTTAACATAGTGTTTTCAAGGAAGTCCTTTATTTCTTTGTGCCATCCAGTTATCATAATATCTGAAGTAATAGATTATTATATTTTATTTGTGTTAAACATACGTAGGTTGGAGGAGAGATTCCTCAACATTGAGACTAATTAAGTGAATCATTGAATGACTTCAGTCAGATAGACTTTCAATATTTGAATATTAATGAAACAAAACATGAAAATTTATTTATTTCCCCTCACCATCAAATCCAATACTCAGCCCCATCCAAACCTTACCCATAATTTTATGTATTCCAGTTGATCTATGAAAAGAGATTTGAACTTTTTTTTTGTATAGAACTTTCAATAAAGTATTTTTCACTAGTCAAGTCTCCGCAGACCAGCCTTGAAAGTTTTTTGAAATCCATGTAAAATGGCCTTATATTTTTAAAACCTATTCCAATTTATGCAAAATGAGATTTTGTAATATTTATGATAAATATAAAATAAAATATACACTTTTAAATATTTTCAGAGCTGCCTTTGTAAATGCTTTACTTTGCTCAAAACTGTTAAAAATGGTGGACTGGTGTTTTTTGTGTGTGTTTTTTTTTAAAAATTGTTCCCTTTATTTGTATTTCTATTGTTGCCATGCAACATTCGCCTGTCTATTGCTTTCTTTTTAACATATCAATGTGTTTTAAAACTGTTAATCATTGATAATTTTAACTATTTTTTAACGATTGAATGCTGTTATTTTCAACAATTACCAATATTGTGTTACTTTCCAACACAGTTTCATTAAGGAATAAAAACAAATGTTTTATCAATATTGCTTAACTGTTTTCTTGTATTATATCTACTTAATACTACTGTGAGTGTACAGATTATCAGCACAGTTTGCATATCAGGATTAGCTTTAAAATAAGAAGCAAGATAGAGGTCACTCAAGGCTAAGTGAAGGTCACTTCCAAATAACCTTTTGACCATGAAATGTTTTACAAACATTTACCATGCAAATTTGTGTCCAGTTAGCATGCAACTTTAAATTCCTTTTTCTAACATTAAGTTGGATTCCAAAAACAATAACACTTATTTTCTATTATCATATAAAAATTAAATAAATTAAAAAATGAGCAAAGATATTTTATTTAAGCTAGAATACGTAATCTTTAATAAATACTTTTATAATTCAGTGTTTTTGACAAAGGTTTGGGGGCATCTATGACATACAAGGATAAACATTGCTCAAAATCATTTTTTTTAAATAAATTAATTATAATTATACTTGTATACTTAAATACTAAATGAAGCCAATACAACAGTTCTTTATTAACATTTTCAAGCTTTTACTTTACAAACCAATGCTTATTATGCCATCACACTGGTGTAATAATTAATTATTTATATTAACAGTTCGCAATATCAATATTATCCTAAAAAATATTAATGTAATTTTTTTTCATGCTTTTTATTTGGGGAAACAGATCATATAGGAGCTTAGTTAAACATATAAATGGAAGAAATGTTAACTTTTCCTTCGGTGGTACAAAACTGAATCTGCTGCCTTTTCCCTCCCCTTTATAAAAATTCGGGTACCTGAAAAGTGTCAGTGTAGATCTGTTAATTTAAATTCTAAACCCCCTTGATACAAGGAAATGCTAAATAATATTTCTTCTTACCTCGCAAATAAATTAATGACAAACAAGGAAGAGTTATTACTCCATCATATTTTTATTGCTGATGGTCAAGCTAAATGTGTAATCCGTTTACCAGAATTCCCCCAAATGCACTACAAAGAAATGTCAATGGAATATATACAATTTAGAGATTTAAGATTACACAAATATGAGCTGAAGAAAAGAAAACAAACTAACACATTATGCTGATGGAATTTTAAATTTGACACTTATTAATTGATAAATTATCATCTGTTAATTCGGGCTTGTGTCATTGTTTATCAGTGAGTCATCTGAGTTATCCTTAACCATGTCTTTAAAATAAACATAACCCCACCACGTGATACCCACAATGTACTCACACCTCGAGAAAGTCAAGTAATAAACAAAACAACATCATTAATAAAAGATCATCAACCAATTTATTTCCAATTTCTTTTGGGTGTAGTGTAGAGACAAGTTCAAAGGTCGACAATATGGTGGTGTTTTATTAGAATCCTCCAATGGTTGCTAAAAACTTTATAATCATCTACAACATAGTATCTCGAAAAAAAATAATTTTAAAAATCATTTGAAACAATTTTAGTTCCGTTTTATTTGAGATGCTAAAGAAAACAACAATAAGAACATTGCCAGATGTTTTTTTGCCCCAAACTGAGATGTTCTAATATTACACATTTGTTTTTGTTTTGTTCTCTTTATTCTTCCACAAACGTTAACATAGAGAGCATTAGTAAAAGCACATCGAGACTAACATGAAAGACTGTCATGTATCATCAACGTTCAAATCATGTATTATATGTTTTAATTCTTGTCATATTCATTAAATGTCTTACAAACATGCTGGTGTCACCATTAAATCTACAATAAATATTTTTTTTAAAGTTGAAAACTAAGTGAGTGGACACAGATAATGCACAGATTCATTGAATATATTCGTAATGACAGGATGAGCTTGGGTTTGAGTTCGTCGAGACTATTGATAGTCAGATTAAGATGATTCCCACACAATGAGGTGACCTGCACCCATCTTTGCGGCCCCCCTCCTTGCGTTACATTTTTGTCGTGAGCTGATCTACGTCACTTCCTCCTGACCGGATGCCCTCCCAGGTGCCTATGTTGTCCAGCATGTTTTGAATCTCCGTCTCGTCCGTCTGGTCAAGAGGCTGGATGACCTCCATCACGTACTGGATGGACTTGTCCCGTGCCCAGCTGAAACTGTTGTCGAATGTCACTAAGTCTGAGGATTGAACAGCAAGTAATGAAATCAAATATTTATAAAGAAAAGCACTAGCAAAAATCAGAAATGAAAAATTTGTTGAAAAATGTGTTGAAAAATTAGTCCACTCTTTACGATATATCAGAGAGTAGCTTGGGCAAGAGAAAGTTTTAAATAAAAAAGCCCCCCCCCCTCACTGTTATGAAAACTAAGAGAGAAAAAACAAAAACAAAAATGCATCTCTCCCGAAATTTGAAACTCTATCTAACAAGTCGATTAGCTTTGTCTTAATCATAACAGAGTTACAAAGCTAGTCATCGAGACATGGTATTTTCTAAATTTGCATGCAATATTTACACAGTGCTCTTTAATTATGAAGTTTATTGAGACATTTAAAATATGTTTAGAAAGCATTTACAGGCAGAATTGTTATTTAATAGATATTTTAAAATAAAGAAATGAACGTTTTGAAATTTTAAAATATACTTTATTTAAATCTTGTTAAAATACTAATAGCCGTACTTTACTGTAAACCCTATGAGCTATTTAAAATCGCCATTCACCGTTATAAATGTTTGGTTAATAATATAAGTTATTAGTTGTAGTTGTAACATCATATATATATTTACTCTCAATTATGTATGACTGACTCACTCACTGTGGCCTAACGCTAATTGAAAATATAGACTTGAAAATCATAATCCTTTTGGTTTCCAGATTAACATTAACCAAACAACGCACGAACCTATGATGTCAGCATTTGTGTTGTAAAAAGTGCTGACTGGCTCAAAGAATTATTTTTTGGTGCAGTAATTTGGTGCGCTGATTTCTGAAATTACTTTAAACTTTAAAAATCGTGTGGTGATTAGCACTGTAAAAAAATATTATATACATACTTTGTGTACATTTCAGGAATGTTTCGTATTTATCATACAAGGATAAGTTAATTGGGCTTTTGACCAAAAAAAAACAACCTATTATAAAAATAATTTGTGTACATTTAAGAAAGTTTAATACATGTATTACGTATTTATCATATTATCATACAATGACAAGTTAGTTGGGCTTTTGAAAAAGGGAATTAAAAAAAGGGGGCGCCACAGCACAAACTAGTAATCGTATATCCGCCCATTGTTAATGGTCTAGATCAGTGGTGGCGAACATTTTTGGGGCCGCGTGCAGTGGCGTAACTGGGTTTTTGACGCCCTTGGCTAATTTATTTTTGGCGCCCTTCATAAATTATTTTAAAATTTAAAAATTAGACATTTAGCGGGGCTTTTTCAATTGGCGCAGGCCGGTGCCCTTGGCAACTGCCCCAATGCCAAGCCGTTGTTACGCCACTGGCCGCGTGCCTAAAATTCAACAAATACACGCTTATTCATAGCAAAGTGCCAACACTCAAATGAAACCCGAAAATGGGGGTTTGGCTTAGCTGGTTTGATTACGGAAGTAATATTTTAGTGGCGTGCAGGTTGATGAGGCTCTGCGTGCCGACTTTAGCACGCGTGCCATGGGTTCGCCATGACTGGTCTAGATTCGAACATACAAATGCAAGTAAAAAAACAACAACAATACGATAAATTGTATTACACAGCTAGTCGATAACAACCATTACTTCAGTTTGTTCAAATTGAATATTAAGACGATCTTCTAGTATACAATAATCAATATCAATATTCAAATATAAGACGTCATGAACGCTGAAAGTAATGGAAATGAGAAAAGTGGGGGTGGGGGCGCGCGCCAAATCTCTCCGTTATCGAAAAATATAATTTAAAAATATTAACCGAAATTTCCCGCTTTTAAAAATCCCATTTCCTCTACTGACGGCGAACGTTTTCTTACTAGTTAAACAAGGGCAAAGATTCCCATCGCGCTAACTCCAAGATCTAGTTAGGGTTGTTTCCCCCTAGTCTCCCCTCAAAACCAATCATCTCGTCAGCCTCGGGTTCATCCACAACCATGACGTCAACAGAGTACAGCAGACGTTTGTCCCGTAGCTTGCTGTATCTGTTGTCAAACAGTACAGTATCTAGGGAATATTCATTCAGACTTCACTTAGTCCACTCATAATACATTTATTTGGATTGAATTCGCAGTTTATAATGAAATTTTTATTTAAAAATCACTATTTTTTTAATACAATTAATGACTTTATTGTGTCTTTGACATGGAAAACATCGGGAAATATTTTTTTTTAAATCCGAGTCAAAGCATCAGTATTGAATGTGGGATATACAAGAGACAAAAGAATGTGGTTTTCCTTCTTCCCGTCCGGAATTCGGGCGTGGAATGGGTTGCCTGAAGAATCCAGGAAAACCAACACTTTATCAAGATTTAAATCTCTAATAAAAATGCGGGACTAAACACAAACCATAGATAAGCGTAGGACGCAATAATCTTCTGTATAGAAGGAGCGTCTGTAAACAGATAAGATAAACAGATAAGATAAGATAAGACAAGGGGGTTAAGTAGTCAGTGTTTACATCATTTAACTTATCAAACGTTAGTTAATGGATAACTTTTAAATCAGTGATTGTATCATCTTGCTATAGACCAGCGGACTAATGCTTTAGTTTAGCTTTAAGGAACTGCATACTGGTATGTTAGACGTACTTGCACCAGCAGTGTCACATACCTAGCTTCCATTTTACCAACATAGATCTACTGGTTAGTGAGATATGCTCGTGCCAGCAGTGCCACATGCACTATAGCTTCCATATTACCAGCATACTGGTTAGTGAGATATACTCGTGCCAGCAATGCCACATGCATAGCTTCCATCAATTACTATCCTGTTATATGACACTTACACGTGCCGACCACGTCACATTGGTAGCTTCCATCTTCCGGTACCATGTGACTGTTGACTCTCTCCACGGGAACAACCGGAACCAGTTGTGTTCCTTCTCGTCGGAAGATTCCAAAGCCAATGTCGTAGCCATCGGTTTTAAACTCCCATCTGTAGAAAATCAGAGAAAATATCCAAATATTGTCTATTAAAACTCGAACAAGTTTGCTTCAAACCTTACACTGGTGCGTGTCAATTAAATGTACCTTAAAACACTTCCGGGCTTTGAAACCACCATGTCTATTGTTAACTTGTCACCCCTGGCAACGGTTGCAGTTTCCATGTGTTCGGAGCTCTCCGTGTCAGTGAGGTAATATTCTTCCGGCACGGGTCCACCTTGACATATCTGGGGAGGTAATCCACAATTTTCTTACTTCAAACACAGATAAATTAAGCGTAACGGTTTAGTATTAAAATGACCATTTCTAGCCCCAGTGTTGCAGACAGGGGCGGATTAAGACTGCACGGGGCCCCTGGCTGCAATTCAAACTGGGGCCCTATCCAGCCAGTGTACCTTTAGATAAAATGATTGCTAGCAGCTAATATAAGACTGTAACTTGTAAATATTCCTCCAAAATGATTATTCATGAAGAAACCGAATTCGAATAACTTTTTGCCGGTATCCTAAAATTGTGTGTAAAAGACAATTTATAAAATTAAAAAACACATGAAAAAAAATTCACACCCCACCGGGGATCGAACCCGCCACCGCTTACACCACAAGTCTTAGTACTTCACATTCGGCCACGAGAGCTCATTTAGGGTAGACAATTTAAAAAATATATATAATATTCTTTAATAATTTCTGTTATTGAGCCTATCAAATCAGGTTTTTTGACCGCTACGACTATCGTGTGGGAAAAGATATCATTTTAATTAATAGATGAGATTTTATTAAATTATCATATTTTCAGCAATTCATGTATACATTTGTCCACATTTATTATAAAATATCCTAAGTTTGGGGGCCCTAAATCATCGGGGGCCCCTGGCTTTAGCCCGTTCACCCCCCCCCTTAATCCGCCATAGGTTGCAGACATAATGCTTCAATATTTATTAATTTATTTTAGGCCTACGATCAGACGGTAGAAATTGATATTGTTAGAATCTCCTTTTGATGGAACGCTTGTTCCATGAAATAAAGTTTAATCTCTAAAATAATCTGCTAGGGACCAGGGGCAGGACACATTTTTTACAATTAAATTTTGTACTTCATCATCGTAGTATTTCAATTATTTCAGGGTAGAATAAGAAAACTGTCTGAAGTGAGCAATAATGCACTTTACACTATGTCCTTCAGGACAACACAGTAATCTCCCCTCCAGTTACTAATTTAAACACAGGTACCTTCCCTTCGATCTCTAATTTAAACACAATTATCTCACCATGGTTTCACTAAGTTAAACACAATTGTCTCACCATGGTTTCACTAATTTAAACACAATTGTCTCACCATGGTTTCACTAAGTTAAACACAATTGTCTCACCATGGTTTCACTAATTTAAACACAATTGTCTCACCATGGTTTCACTAAATTAAACACAATTGTCTCACCATGGTTTCACTAATTTAAACACAATTGTCTCACCATGGTTTCACTAAGTTAAACACAATTGTCTCACCATGGTTTCACATCGCGGGTTGCCATCTGGATCAGTTTTCTTACCCCCCAAAAAGGCCGGCAACTCTTCCGCGTCTATGTACTTGAGCAGTGTGGACGAGTAGTCGGCTGTGGGTAGAACATACATTCATTCCACAACGTTTTGTTAAACTATATCTGTCTGGCAACTTTGCGCCAAATTCTACAACAACGAAAAATAATCGTTAAAATATAGAAACAACGCCTTTAAAGTGGTGACAATCTACAGAGACAATCAATTTCAGAATTTGTAATCTTCTGCTGGATCGCTGTTGTTTCTATTTCAATATAGAAGCTTAAAACCCCACCATCACTTCATTACCCCCACCCCCAGTTGGCGTAACTTACATCCCAAGACGTGGATCTTATTTTTGGTGTCCTGACTGATGAGAGGTTTACATATCTTGTACAAAAGAGGGAATATCCGGGGAGCTGTCGAGAAAATAAGGGGGAAAATTTAAAACTGCAGATAGGTGACTACAGATAGGTGACTACAGATAGGTGACTACAGATAGGTGACTACAGATAGGTGACTACAGATAGGTGACTACAGTTAGGTGACTACAGATAGGTGACTACAGATAGGTGACTACAGATAGGTGACTACAGATAGGTGACTACAGATAGGTGACTACAGATAGGTGACTACAGATAGGTGACTACAGATAGGTGACTACAGATAGGTGACGGTAGATAGGTGACTACAGATAGGTGACTACAGATAGGTGACTACAGATAGGTGACTACAGGTAGGTGACTACAGATAGGTGACTACAGATAGGTGACTACAGATAGGTGACTACAGATAGGTGACTACAGATAGGTGACTACAGATAGGTGACTACAGATAGGTGACTACAGATAGGTGACTACAGATAGGTGACTACAGATAGGTGACTACAGATAGGTGACTACAGATAGGTGACTACAGATAGGTGACTACAGATAGGTGACTACAGATAGGTGACTACAGATAGTTGACTACAGATAGGTGACTACAGATAGGTGACTACAGATAGGTGACTACAGATAGGTGACTACAGATAGGTGACTACAGATAGGTTTCTACATATAGGTGACTACAGGTAGGTGACGGTAGATAGGTTTAATTTATAATTACTGTGTCATAGGATGTAGTAATGCATTTTCCATTAAAAAAGAAATTATTTTTTGCGTATCTTACCATTGATGACAAACATTCTCTTCAGCATCTCTGGATAATTGTCTTCTAACACTCGGACCAGATTCATGTACATCTGTAAACCTGGTCAATAATTCAAACAAAAAATTGCGAAGTCATCAGTTCTCTACAACCATGAACATCAAATTAATTATCATATCACTGAACCTTCACTAAACCATAACAACAATAACACACAGTAGTAATACACTAACAAATAGCACACATCCACAAGCCATCAAAACACTACTACACATCTAACATACAATAACAACATTAACACACAGTAGTAATACACTAACAAATAGCACACATCCATAAGCCATCAAAACACTACTACACATCTAACATACAATAACAACATTAACACACAGTAGTAATACACTAACAAATAGCACACATCCACAAGCCATCAAAACACTACTACACATCTAACATACAATAACAACATTAACACACAGTAGTAATACAATAACAAATAGCACACATCCACAAGCCATCAAAACACTACTACACATCTAACATACAATAACAACAATAACACACAGTAGTAATACACTAACAAATAGCACACATCCACAAGCCATCAAAACACTACTACACATCTAACATACAATAACAACATTAACACAGAGTAGTAAGACACACACAAGCAACCCAGCGGTATACAGAGGCGTAACGATGACTTGGCATCGGGGCAGTTGCCAAGGGCGCCGGGGGCTAATACTTCAATAATCAATTTAGTATTGCCGGTATACACGCAACTAGTAAACAACACACCCGTATACAACATTTGCACAGAAAAGCACACAATCAAAGCATCGACACATCAGCACACACGTACATCCAATACACAGCAACACATCACATTACATTGAAAATGTACTATAAGGAAACACAGATATCTCACAGCACACACTCGTAAATAAACATTTTAAAAAAGCAAACAATTGACGTCATCACACCTGGTCTCCATAACATTTTACTGGACACTTCGTCCATGTCGAAGATGACCACTAGCCCGTCAACTCTTCTGTTCAGCTGTAAAGAAGAGAAGGGCAAAAATTATTTTAACTATTCGCACCATTGATAAATAAACACAAAATATTTTAACATTTCTACACAAAAAATCTACAATTAGCATTGATGGAACTGAATTTAAATGTGCATTGAAAGTATTATAGAGGAGCAACAAAGCCCGTCCAAGGACGTTCCGCCACCGTTTGGTGGCATGTTGTAACTCCCCTTCAACAGCCGTCTCGACCGGCATACATATGCATCATGTCAAAAATACTATTCATTATAGTTAAAATAAATAACTCGTAAAAACATAGCTTTTTACTTTAAATCCCAACGAGCATAACTCAAATTAAAGTCTTGGAAGAAATACTGCACCAAAAATAACTCGTTTTGAACGTCCGCGTAAACGTGTTCAAATGATTGGCTGTAGGAGTCATATGTGTTTGAGGGACCAATCGCTATAGATGACCGGACAGAAAGGACAGAAACTTGCCATTTATTATATAGGATAAAACAAAATTGTGCTTCACTTAAGGTTGTCATTTTATTTCTTTTAATTCAACTCAGAGTTTCATATCCTTTTAGTGAGGGTCTCTGTACGGTAACAAGTAAAGTTCTTTTTCAGACCATGCTGGCCTATAGGGTATGTGAAGCAGCGTTCACGAGTTTCTATAGCCACAGCATACGAGGGGATTGTGTGGCTAGCACAATGCCCAGCCACAGCATACGAGGGGATTGTGTGGCTAGCACAATGCCCAGCCACAGCATACTAGGGGATTGTGTGGCTAGCACAATGCCCAGCTGCCTTTGCTTCCCCAACTAATGTCAGGAACCCATTCGGAGCTGGTGGACTCAGAGACGCCTTTTAGCCTCCGGAACACGATTTATCCTTCACCGAGACGCGAACCCGTGACTCACGTTACAACAGCCGAGCGTTATGGCGCTCAAACACCGTCAGCACAAATGTATTTTTGAACATTGCTGAATGTAATTAATTTATAGAAAAAGTTCATTGCATAATGTCACGTCATTAATAAGTGGTTAATAAAAATGTTACAGATTTGTACAATGTGCTGGAAACGTATCTTTACTCAGGTAATAACTGCTTCCTTTCACCACCCCTTCCCCCACCGTTGTAGACGCTCCTGGTCTTTAGAGTTGTATTACAAATTTAGACCAAGATAAACGTATACTGCAAGACTTTAACAGCTGACTGTAATTAACCCTACAGAATTGCCAACGATAATATGATGTGACATGTCAAAATGTAATACCGGACATTAGAGAAATAAATAAATGGCGTTGAGGAAATAGAATACTAGGATATTCTATAATTATTAGATTTCTGGCATTAAATGGCAAAGGCTGTAGACAATTACAGGTTTTAAGACTTACTCAAAAATTACCTTTATTTTATTCTCACCTTTTTGGACATCTCTTCCCAGTCCTTGAGGTGACCCTCACATTGTTTAAGCTTCACCTTCTCCATGTCCGTTTTCCTGGCCGAGTACATTAACCCTTTCATGTCCATCTTACCAAACAGTTCGATACGGACTGGTGAACTTTCTTTGTCGTGACTACATGTGCCCCCTGACATGTACTTTTTGAGAACCTGTCATTTAGAACATAATATGTGATGATATCTTAGAAGACCTATTCCCACCATATGTTAAGCATATTTAGTTTTTGGTTTTTAAATCATTCATTTTCAAAGATTTTAATGTTGACCATTGCCTCTTTGTTTCTGTACTAATCTGACTGTAAATTTAATAACTAGAAGGACGTTTCTTTGTGGAAAAAGAGGAGGCAGCTTTGGTTTAGTTTTCAATGTAAATTGGTTGAATTTTACATCTAGAGTTGAGAGGGAAAATGATTCAATCACTTCAGAGAATGATTGCCCTAAAGGGACTCTAGCATGATTAATTAACAACATTGAAAGATACCAGAGTGTTGACAAGTTGATAAACTTACAACCGGCGGCTCGTAATCTGTCAGCAATGTATCAACCTTCATTTTTTCTCTGTACGCCATGCTCTGTCCAAGGAAACAAAAAATGGGGAGGGGAATGTAGGCGTAGGCGTATTCAAATGGTTAAATAAAAAAAAACATTTGTATGTCATTATCTCTCATCACTGCACATTTAAATGCAAAAATAGTGAGTCATCATTAAAAAAATTACATGAGGTATTTAACGTCACTTTCTCCAAATATTATTTATTTTATTTAAAATTATTGAATTTATTAAGCAATAATTTTTATACTAATTTCTAATAGGTAATATATAAAAATTTCGGATAATTTTCTTTGTTTTCAGATGTTACAAGCAAAGACTTTATAATCACGCAAAACATAAAACATCACAGAGTGTCAATTTTTGGATCTAATTATAATAAATGTATTAATTATTCTCCTAAAAAAAAATATTTAGATATTATAAACTTCAAATAAGTTAAAGTTATTCAGAAATTGTTAGGCATTTAATTTTCATTTAGAAAATATCGACATTAAAGTTCATTGAATGTACACCTCAAAATCATTTAAGAATCTTACACCTACACTGTACATTAAATAGTCAGAGAAGGTATATTCTACTTTATAAACTCACAGTTCTAAACATGGCCTCTGCCTTGCTGACGTCATAGTTTCTAGCTGGAAAAAATAGGAGGTAGAAAATTTCGAACATATAAAAACTGTTGAAAACGTCCAAGTCTTCAACAATAAAGTAATTTATTAAAAGTATCAGATAAATTACGCCCATGGATGGAATATGAAGTTATGAACATTTTCTCACAAATTAACATAGCCTCATCCAGTGGCGTCAGCAGGGGGGTGCGGTGGGGGCGTGCCACCCTGGGTGACACCAAAAGGTAAAATTCTGTACGTTCCCGTTATTTGGCACTGAAAGACTCGGAGGAGTTCTATGGGGTAGGTCTTAAGGGCGTGACACCATGAGCTACCGCCCCGGGTGACACCAACACTAGTGACGCCTCTGGCCTTATCTACTTTAATTTTGATGATCGAACTAAACAGATGACACTTTTTTTTTCAAACAAATTCGTTCGCATAAGTGTGAAATTGAAACATTTTAATTGGAAAAAATAAGTAATTGAACATATTCAAAAACTATTGCTTGATTATTCAGCAATTTTATTTTTTTATTTATGTAATATTAAAAATAGTTCAACATACGACGTCATAATATAGGCTCTCAAATTCTGTCACCAATCAAAGAACCACATTGAGACGATCATTGGCTGGTATCATGAAGCTTTACAAGTTTTAGCCAATGGCGGCCCAACATTTGGCGTAGAAGGAATCTGACGTACCTTTCAGCCATTTGCTGAGACTGTAGTCATCCTGTGACGTCAGGAGGTCAGAGACTCTTTCCTTGAACTCTTTCAATGCTTCCTGCTCTTTGACCCCCGTCTCACACTGGGTATATTTATGGGTATATGTGTATGTGTTCGTGGGTGTATGTGTTCGTGGGTGTATGTGTTCGTGGGTGTATGTGTTCGTGGGTGTATGTGTTCGTGGGTGTATGTGTTCGTGGGTGTATGCGTTCGTGGGTGTATGCGTTCGTGGGTGTATGTGTTCGTGAGTGTATGTGTTCGTGGGTGTATGTGTTCGTGGGTGTATGTGTTCGTGGGTGTATGTGTTCGTGGGTGTATGTGTTCGTGGATGTATGTGTTCGTGGGTGTATGTGTTCGTGGGTGTATGTGTTCGTGGGTGTATGTGTTCGTGGGTGTATGTGTTCGTGAGTGTATGTGTTCGTGATTGTATGTGTTCGTGGGTGTATGTGTTCGTGGGTGTATGCGTTCGTGGGCGTATGTGTTCGTGGGTGTATGTGTTCGTGGGCGTATTTGTTCGTGGGTGTATGTGTTCGTGGGTGTATGTGTTCGTGGGTGTATGTGTTCGTGGGTGTATGTGTTCGTGGGGGTATGTGTTAGTGGGTGTATGTGTTCGTGGGTGTATGTGTTCGTGGGTGTATGCGTTCGTGGGTGTATGCGTTCGTGGGCGTATGTGTTCGTGGGTATATGTGTTTGTGGGTGTATGTGTTTGTGGGTGTATGTGTTCGTGGGTGTATGTGTTTGTGGGGGTATGTGTATATATGTGGATGGATGTAAATGTATGTTTGTGGATGTATTTAGTTTGCGTGTGTGTGTTTTTGGGTATATATTTCCGTGTATATATGTGTGTTATTTGTGTGTTTGTGATGTGTGTGTGTGTGATGTGTGTGTATGTGGGGGAGAGGGAGATCAACAAATAAATAAGACGTTTAAAAGTATTATGTTACAAATATCTTTTCCTTATGCCCAACTAAATCTTCATATACAAATGACATGTTTCCATACGGCATATGTCTAATTTATTATGTAGTCACATTAAAGTATCATATCAACATGTTAAGTTAGGAAAATAATAAATACACAATTCGTATTTCATCACATTTGAATTTCAGATAATCTTCAAGAGTTAATAAGTGATGAAGTTTCAAGTGAGGCTTGTGAGAAGGGGAGGTTACATCTTGAGATGTATCCAATTAATGTCTTCAATCTGTTTGCTATCAAACTGCCTCACTTTTCTAGAATGTTCTTTGTAGAATACTCTACCCCACAAAATTTTAATGTATAATTCTTAAGGCCCAACTTGATAACTAGAGCTATGTTCTCTCTAAGGCTGGTTGGTCCGTGCGAAAAGTTGCACTGCATCCATTTTTTTTTGCGCATTATTTTTACAAATTTTGCTGCGCAGTAATTCTGAACTGCTGCGCGGCGTCAGTTAAATATCTGCGTGGCCACGGAGCTTAAAGGAAACATTGGTCTAAAGAGCCAAATATTTTATATAGCTTAAAGAGCCTAATAATGTATATGGTCTAAAGAGTCAAATATTGTATATGGTCTAAAGAGCCAAATATTGTGTATGGTCTAAAGAGCCAAATATTGTACAGGGTCTAAAGAGCAAAATATTGTATATGGTCTAAAGAGCCAAATATTGTACAGGGTCTAAAGAGCCAAATATTGTAGAGTGCCTAGCGATTTTAAAAAAAACGTTGTACTATTTATGAAAGGTATTTGTCAGCAATTAAACACGAGTTCCGCCATTAAGTATTCTAAAAGTAGTACAGTTGTAGTATAGTACTGCTACTTATTTGGCCCTGTAGTAGTAATAATATGGCACACGAGCCACTGGCACCAACAATCGCAGACACAAACAACCCCAGCTATATATAGCTTTGGGACTATCTTATCATTTTTTAAAAGGCTATAAGGACGAGGTGGGTATATGGGGGGAGCTAAGATGATGAACTCAAGGTCGGAGTTGTGTTTGTGGGGGGGGGGTGCTTTATTTGATACCCAGGGATCTAGCAAGTCCGGTAACTCTTCACCCTTAGTCATTACTGATCGATGAAATGTAATAGTTTGTTTTCTCAGAGTTGAGTTAATCTTGTTAAAGGTACAAAATGTATCGTCCTGTGTTAAAAGATTTGTTTTTAAAAAATCTTTCTAGTTCCAATTATCATAATGTTGATTGTAATCCATTAAGAAATAGAAGAATAAGACGATGAAAAATAGCCAGCCTTAATTATTGTGAGTACACACACACACACGCACATACAAGCCAAACGAAATAGCCAGCCTAAAATGATTGTGAGTACACACACACGCACATACAAGCCAAACGAAATAGCCAGCCTAAAATGAGTGTGAGTACACACACACGCACACACAAGCCAAACGAAATAGCCAGCCTAAAATGATTGTGAGTACACACACACACGCACATACAAGCCAAACGAAATAGCCAGCCTAAAATGATTGTGAGTATACACACACGCACATACAAGCCAAACGAAATAGCCAGCCTTAATTATTGTGAGTACACACACACGCACACACAAGCCAAACGAAAACAAACTGCGACCAGTTTTCCGAAAAGTCTTAGTTGTCGATATTTGGCAGATTTCGAAACGCAATCTTTAAAAGGAAATATTGCCTCATAGGTATAGTCTCGGCACAAGTTATTGGCCGTTCCCGTGGTCACATGGCTAACCTGCTCCCAGCCCAGAGTAAATTGAGTACGATATGCCACCGAATGGGCCGCCCTCATATACATTTCTGTAGTTAAGGATAAATCTCACCTGATTCATTTTTCGTGTGTGGATGTGACACTGACCAATTGCTTCAGTTCAACTCTAGCGGCGCCTTCAGTTGAACAATTGCAAGGTGTTCAGGTCAACTCTAGCAAGGTCTTCAGTTCAACTCTAGCGGTCCCTTCAGTTGAACAATTGCAAAGTCTTCAGTTCAACTCTGGCATGACTTTGAGTTCAACTATAGTACGCCCTTCAGTTCAGAAATTGCACAACTTTTTTCCACTTCAATTCTAGCAAGGTCTTCAGTTCAACTCCAGCACGGCTCTATAATCAAGTCGTAATCTTATGACGTATACAATTATTAATTTCATGTTATACTTTTAAATAAAACCGGAGCGTTAAAAAATATCAAAATTTGGTTTTTAATTCGTTTTAAAATTATAATTTTAATTTAAAACGATATAATTTTAAGGACAGAGGAAAGTGTTTCTTAATGACGCGCTGTCACTAGTGTCAAGTATAACCCTTTATCTAGACCTTTAAAATATGTTTTATTTTACGAACAACTCGATTTGTTAGAATAAAATTTTGTTTTGGATTTTCAGCCGCTGCTCGTAGGTCAATAGCTTCATTAAAATCTATTTTTAAAAAATTTTTTAAACACACGCCTTTATTCACATTAGAAGGGAAAATAAAGAAATAATAATTTCCTGCTACCTGAGATAGCTATAATTATAAGCTAAAGATTCGAAATGAAAGCGTGGGGCGCTCATGATCAATAAAATTGTCAACTCATTAACCCTATAGCTCTTTTGTGTTGGAAGGTCCCGTGAATAGATTTAAAGTATTTATTTAACTAACTGAATAAAATGATCTCATTATAGAAAAATCATTCATTATTTTTAAATGATTATATATGTTTATGCATTTTTAGCTGAAATACATAGCCTACATACGTATGCAAAATTTTACCTCAGCGGGACCGGGGAAAGTTGGAGAAATATTCATTACATGATTTATACAGTTTTCGGACGGATAGAGCAAGTTTTATAAGTATAAGGCATTATAAGGCTTGAAATATTTATTTATTTATTTGGTTTTGGTTTTGATGACAATTGTCATCAAAACCAAAACCAAATTCAAATTTACAGATAAATAAATAAATAAATAAATAATAATAGTAATAATAATAGTAATAATAATAATAATAATAATAATAACAATAATAATAATAATATTTCAATCGTTTTAAATTATCGGAAAAGAAGTGATTCTTGTTTTAGAATTCCATTGATTGATATTTAGAAATTTGAGTTAAGGAATTTTTGTGTGGCTATTAAGATTGTGCAACCCAACTACATTGGCTTTTTCTTATAAATTTATTGATCATGCTTTGGTGCAATTATTATATTTTTTTTTATAAACGAGTATTAAATTAAAAGAATTCATTTAAAACTAATTTGTTCCTGGTACAATTGCAATTCATAATATTTAGAAAGTTAGTACACCACATGGAATGATAAAATCTAAGTTTTACTTTTGCCTTTTTTTTTACACCCTCTCAGAATATGCTACAATTATCACCACATAGAAAATAGCCTTCGAATATTGCAATCCATTAAAAAAAATCTTCTGCAAGACAGTCAGACTCAAGAAACTGTATTAGCTGCTACCATCTGGGAGCAACACAGAAGACCGACTGGGGAACTGATTTCCTGTGGTGCTCGGTGGTGCGGACAATGACTGACATGCGAGCTGACGTGTAGACCAGGTGCCGCCATCTTGTTAGCCCGACTGTTGTCAGGGGCAACGCTGACTCGTCAAATAGGATTACTTATGGGTTTATGCTCCCCCTCCCATATTATCTTGGGGAGGTGTGGATGGCACGTGTTTACACTCGTCCACTTGGACGTTCAAATACATGAAGTCAACAAAGACGAAATACTAAGTAAGACTTGGTTTTTTGAGCTGGTTCATTAGTTTATTGCTTGATTTTGAAAACATTAAATATAGCCGGGTTGCGCAAACAACGGCCTGCAGCCCGCCAGTGCATATTATGCGGCCCGTAGGCATGTACTTGTTGCGATCTTATGTCGATGTTATTTTTCTTTATTAAGAATTTTCGCTTTATTTTACCAATTTTATTCCGAGTATTTGATAAGAATCTAGGGATATTAACTATGTTTTATGGGTTTAGAATTGATTAGGGATCATTAGTCATTAATGTTAACATATTTTTCGAAAAAGCATTTCAGCTCAACGGCTAGTTGCTTTCCTTTACGATTTACATATTGGCGGTTTTGTAAAAAAAAACGATTGAGGACAAATGTCGTGTTTTAATGACGAATGGACCGCTAAATATTTCTTCACGGGCGTTGGCAGCAAAGCAGTTTGCTTGCTGTGCCGTGAGTATGTGAGCGTCTTAAGGGAGTAAAAAGACACCGACAAACAAAACATTTGGATTTTGGGCACAATATAACGAACGAATAGAGAAAAGGGAATTGCCAGGAGTTGGTTAGTAATTTTAAAAAGCAGCAAACTGTTTTCACCAAACAGTCTTTAATACAAAATGCTGCCAGTTTACAGTTTGGTGCTGTTCCTTAAGATTGTAAAACGGAACTTGTCTTTTTCTGACAGCGAACTCATCAAGGAATGCTTGTCAGATGCAGCAAAGTTTATATATCTAGATCCAATATAAAAAAACCAAATTTGATAGCATTTCTTTATCAAGTAGAACAGTAGTCAGGCGTGTTGAGAAAATTAGTGAAAATTTGATGCAGCAACTTCGAGATACAAGCAAAGACTTTTTGTGGTACTCTCTTGCATTGGGCGAAAATACCGATTTACAGGACACAGTACAATTGTTGGTATTTATATGGGAAATTAACACTCGTTTTGAGCTTACCGAATAATTACTTAGTGTTGAGCCACTGAAAGACACAACTACAGGCCAGGATTTATTCAATGCTGCTGAGAACTGTGTTGAAAGAACTGGGTTGGTGTGGAACAAGATAGCAAGTGTAAAAACGATGAAGCGCGTGCTTTGACTGGAAAAAAAACATAGGCGTTGTGAAGTTGATAAAAAATAAAATTTTAAAAAACATCCTGACCATTCACTCTTACCTCTCCACCGTGTCATCCATCAGGAAAGTCTGTGTAAAGCGGAATTGAATATCAAGCACGTTATTGACCCAGTTGTCAGTTGGATAAACCTAATCTGAGCCAGGGCACTTAACCACAGGCAGTTCAGGGCATTGCTTGAAGATTTGGAAACTGAATGTTATGATATTATCTACCACAGAAGTGTCCGCTGGCTGAGCCCGAACAAGATATTGAGGCGAGTTTGGGATCTCAAGGGAGAAATAGTTATGTTCCTGGAGAGAAAGTTTTTTTTGTTGTTGTTTTTTTAAACTTTTTTACTAACATTGTTAATGAAGAGTGGAAGTAAGACTTCATGTTTGCTATTGACATCATGGAAAAGTTGAATGAACTGAGTGTCAAACTTCAGGGCAAGGGCTTGTTTGCACATGAAATGTACGTGCATCATTTCAGGCAAAGTTCTCCTTGTTCTCCAGGCAAGCAGAGGAAAAAAAGGTTTTGCCATTTTTCTTTGCTAAAACAGAAAACCATTTCTGGTGAAACGGCCGACAAGTACAAGGCTCAATTGAATGCCTTGGCTGTGGAATTTGAAAGGAGGTTCCAAGACTTCAAGAACCTGGAACCACTCTTCAATATCCTCAGTTCGCAATTTAGTGCAGAAGCTGATTCAGCCCAGAGAATATACAGTTAGAGCTGCTTGACCTACAAGCAGATTATGACCTGCCTGAAGGAGAAGTTCAAGTCAGTTCTTCTGCTGAAGTTTTATGGATGTTTGCCAAACAGCAGGATTTCAACACTTAAAAAACTTTGCTGCCCAAGCTTTTTCTTGCATGAAAATAAACAAGTCTAAGAACAGATCGATGTTGACTGACTGCAATTTGAATGCGAATCACAAGTAAACTGGTTCCACAGTTCATGAATATTAACAAAAATTGTGAACAGTTACATGATTCTCATTAATTATAATTGTACTCTATGGTCAGCTTGTATGTAAATTATGTTCCTACTTCTTCATAGTTTTAGTGACATGTAACAATAAACTTCTTTTGAAATAATAATGAATAGTAAAATCTTATAATCGAACTAGAAATTGTTTCAGTTCGTATTTTAAAATATAATGTTCATGTGCAATAGATTGTGAATGTGAAATAAAATGACAAGTACACGGTTATAATTATAATCATTATTTCATATTTTATAAGTTGTTATTTGTAATTAAAGTAGACAAAATATATATGCGGCCCGCCTATATCAATAAAGTTTTCAATGCGGCCCTCCGGAGAAAAAGTTTGCCCACCCCTGAAATATAGCAATTGTATTTATTATTTTTACATTATAAAAATTGTACTATTATTTTATTGTTTTTCTTGTTACAATCTGACATTTCTTGTGTGGCTATTCTCTTTCCATTCCAGACATAAAGTATATAATTAAAGAGTTAACCAAAGGTGAAATGAGAGAGATTTGAGATGAAATCTTACGTTTTCTTTATATCTCGACATCTCCCCCCCCCCACCACCACCACCACTAACACCTTTTCCCTGTTTCAACTTGCCCATCACGTGGCAAGACCACAGTGTGAGTTAAACGCATTTTCTCTTGTTCCGGAATTTTCAGCATTCTTTGGTCTTCTAATTGACAACTGAGACATTGTAAATTTCTGTTCAGGTCTGCCGCATTAAAGTCATCGGCATCTGTCAATATGACATTTAAGTTGACAAAGATTGATCGGTTATACAGTGCGAATAAAATAAACTTCTTTAACAACTGTAATCATCAAAGATATGAACGTATGCCTTTTGAACGGCAGGCAGGAGTGGGGGGGGGCATGGGGGGGCTCAAAATTTTATCAAACTTTAGCTATAATTGAAGCTGAAAAGAAATATAGGGAAAAATATGTAGAGAAGCGTTCCGAAGATTGAAAACAAGGATATTTTAAAGACTGATGGTTGCATTGTCTGAACTCCCCCAATGAAAGAATGTCATGCTGAAACATCTTGTCAATAGCCAGCTTGGTGTATGGCCACAAACGCTAATGAGTGTGTCTACAAGACACACGTTAATGAATGTGTCTACAAGACACACGTTAATGAATGTGTCTACAAGACACACGTTAATGAATGTGTCTACAAGACACACGTTAATTAATGTGTCTACAAGACACACGTTAATGAATGTGTCTACATGACAACACACGTTAATAAATGTGTCTATATGACCACACACGTGAAATAATGTGTCTACGTATGAATATCTGTACATGATGGCACACTTTAATGAATTTTTTACCTACAGCAACAGCAGCACCCTTTGTATGATGACACAAGTCCACAACTGTGTCTACACCAACCCCACCCATCGCGTGACCACAAACACGACAGCCGCAATGAAGTAATCTGCGACTCTTCGGCTGTTGCAGAGTATTGAGGACTGGGGTGGGGGTGGGATTGGCGTGGTTCAGGGTAATTAAGTCTCAGAGAGTAATGGCTCCTGTTATGTATTTTTTACTACGTTTTTATTAGCTCGCTTTCGTTGGTGAGGCATTGTCCAAGATTTTTTCAAATCTGCCAACGTAAAATTGAACCACTTCTGATGGTCCTAGAGATCTGAAAATTTTACCACAGATAGATCTTGGATGACAATGCATTGTATCAAAATTTCAGATCGATCAAATGTACAAATGTACCGTTATTAAATTATTGAACTTTTAAATTTATCTATAGTCTATATAAAAGCATCTGTACCGTCGGCTTTTGTTGACATCCATGAGTTCGCCCCGTGACCACATCACAATGTTTTCAAAACGTTGGGCGGGCGCTTGTGAGGTGTTTGGTAAAATAAATAGAGGTAAAAAAATATTTTAAAAAACCAGGTTGTTATAAGTGGACTGAAAAGAATAAAATAAATAGAAGTAAAAAAAGATTTTTAAAAACCACGTTTTTAGAAGCGGACTAAAAAGAAGAAAATAATTTAAAACTTATTAGTTCAAGTACTTCGATTTAATATGACTAAAAACGTGGGGTGGGTGTTTGGTATAAAAATTAAAGATTTCTAATTTAGAAGGCAAAAGAGAGATCTATAAGTGAGAGAATGAGTGAACCGCATATGTTAAACCTCATAAGCGCCCGCCCCACGTTTTTAGTCATATTAAATCGAAGTACTTGAAATAATAAGTTTTAAATTATTTTCTTCTTTTTAGTCCGCTTCTAAAAACGTGGTTTTTAAAAATCTTTTTTTTTACTTCTATTTATTAAATTTTCAGCACGGGAATATTAACAATGTAAACGTGTTGGCTTGATGTCATTAGCCGCAGCTGTTCCCTAAATTTTAGTGTTTTTTTAAATTTGAGAAAAATTATTGCTTTTGTCTCAGCTACAAGAACAATGTCAGCAAACAAGTGTCGAGTCTGTTGTGATAGTACACTGGAAAAAGTGGTTGCAGTCGCGTGTGTATACCTTGATTATACAATGATCTTACGCATATGGCTAACATGATGGTACACGAACACATACATCATGTGTGGGCTACCACCATTGTACACACATCATGTGTGGGCTACCACCATGGAACACACACATCATGTGTGGGCTATCACCATTGTACACACACATCATGTGTGGGCTACCACCATTGTACACACACATCATGTGTGGGCTACCACCATGGAACACACACATCATGTGTGGGCTACCACCATTGAACACATACATCATGTGTGGGCTACCACCATTGAACACATACATCATGTGTGGGCTACCACCATTGTACACATACATCATGTGTGGGCTACCACCATTGAACACATACATCATGTGTGGGCTACCACCATTGAACACATACATCATGTGTGGGCTACCACCATTGTACACATACATCATGTGTGGGCTACCACCATTGAACACATACATCATGTGTGGGCTACCACCATTGAACACATACATCATGTGTGGGCTACTACCATTGAACACATACATCATGTGTGGGCTACCACCATTGAACACATACATCACGTGTGGGCTACCACCATTGTACACATACATCATGTGTGGGCTACCACCATTGAACACATACATCATGTGTGGGCTACCACCATTGAACATATACATCATGTGTGGGCTACCACCATTGAACACACACATCATGTGTGGGCTACCACCACTGTACACATACATTGTACATCAGTGGTACATCGACCACACAAAAGACAAAAGTACGGCGTTGAACCACGCCCATAAAAGTGGCTCTCACACGCCATGTTCCCATCTCATTACCACGGTCTACCCCCCCCCCATTCCCCCGCCCCAATCTCACTCCACCCACCCCCCTCACAACACCGCCTGGGTTACCTGTGAAGCGGTTCAGACTTTGACTTAGTCAGTCCGCTAGCGGGTAATAATAATAAGTAATTATCAATAATAATAGAGGGCGCCACTAAATCTTCTGTGGTGAAGGAGCATCTGATAGATTTAAATTTATCTGAGTTAAGATAGAGGAATATTCCAATAATGGATACATGTTTATTTGGTACAAGGAATATCCATACGATAGTCACGTGACTGGCTATGTACCGGATTTTAAAAGTGAAGAACATAGGGCTCTAGTGAATTGAAACTTCGTCACTAGAAATGGTGTTCCCGAAAATGTCCATATCCTGATGTTGCACTTCATTCTGAGCGCCACACCAAGTAAAAAAAAATTTTGAAGAAGAAGAAGAAGAAAAGTGATCAAAGCCATTTTAATATAATTTAATTTGGCTTACACACTTGTGTGGACATTTATTCCATTCAGTGATGCTTAATCGAGTTTTAAATGTGGAACAGAAAGATTTATGGAAACTTTGTTTTCTATGTGTTTAATAATTCAGGCGCTATTCGTTTAACAACATTGTGGAGGTTATTAGCTGAATAACGAAGCCGCTTTGACCATATTTGTGTGTTTCTCTTGTCCCTAATTCCTCAAAATATGGCTTCTTCCAATTCGGGTCTTATATTAATTAATTTATGTTAATGCTGTGTCCTTTTTATTCAATACTTTTTGTATCATGAACCAGTTTAATCAATTTTATTCTCATATACCTTCGTAAATAACTTTCTTTTAAACGTCTTTTAAAAAAACAAACTTTTATCAATGCAGGAATGACAACAAAGGATTCAATATTTTAAAGAAGTAATTTAAAATAAAGTGCTAATACATCACAATCTCTTTCTCTCTTTTCTCCAAATTTCTCTAAACAAACAAACACACACACACACACACACACACAAACACTCACACACAAACACACACACACATACGCATACACACACGTTACCAAATTATAACAAAACGTGTCATCTCCTCTGCAATGTACAAACTTTTCGTGAAATAACATAAACCAGAAAATAGACTGATGAGAGATTATAACAAAAGAAATGGATTTCCCGATTTAAGTTAAGACCGCTTCTGTATGCATCATTTGATTGCGTCATCAATTTGAGGTCCTCTTTTTCAATTGTTTTACTTTGCTGATGTTTTACTCATACAATTAGTTCCATGTTAATATTCTTATCATATCTATACAGACGCTCCTTCTTTCCAGAAGATAATTGCGTCCACAGACCATGACAAACTAGTGTTAGGTACCCATTCGGAGCTGGGTGACTCAGGGACGCCCTAGGCCCCGGGAACAAATCCTTGCCTTCGCATGGATTCGAACCCGTGACCATCGGTACGCCAGTCGGGGTTGTTTCAACCTAGTGGGAAAATGAGGGGAAGCGATTTCGACATACATACACCCCTTTAGTATCCACATTTACGTCCCATTAGTATCTTAATTAACCTTCCTAAAATTATTGACATTAATCCTTTCAGACCTACAGATACCCTGTTTAAATAGCATAATATTTGTTATATAAATATATGCTAATGTGTGTAGATCACTTTTCCGTTTCGCTGAATTCTAAACTATATTTAAATTTTTGTCCTTTGTGCATATTGCTAAATAGAAAAAAAATTAATTAATGAAGAATATATGTTTTGTTTTTCGATGACTCTTTTTAAAAAAATCTCTAGAATTCTTGCGGAATAATTCAAGTTCCTTTACCAACAAAAATGTAAGAATTTATAAATTCATGGTTATCTCCCATAGCTGACCTGAAATGTTTATTAGATTGTGTCCCCTCCTAAATGATATCCTAACAGGTATTAATGTTTGTCTCTAAAATTGCATACCTAGATACGAACTGTCTTATGATTTTTCACTAATATTGCATACCGCAAACATTTCTCAATCGCTAACCGTATCCTATCTTATATTTTATAAACGCTCCCTTTATGTAGAAGATTACTGCGTCCTATGAGTATCCTTATAAGGAAAGGAAATTTATCCATGATTTATTTCAAGACTTAATGTGCTTACAATTATCGGTTAAATCACACAAACTAAAATATCAATATGTTTTCCAAATAAAGTCGCAAACAGGGAGTACGGGCAGGGGGGGAGGGGGAGGGGGGATTCAACCGAAATTTAGGGTCACACACTGTTATACACTGTGAGAATATTGACTGTGTGGTCATGAATGTAGGGCCATAGACTGTTAGGGCATTCACTGTTATGCACTGTGAGAATATTGACTGTATGGTCATGAATGTATGGCCATAGACTGTTATACACTGTGAGAATATTGACTGTATGGTCATGAATGTAGGGCCATAGACTGTTATACACTGTGAGAATATTGACTGTATGGTCATGAATGTAGGGCCATAGACTGTTATACACTGTGAGAATATTGACTGTATGGTCATGAATGTAGGGCCATAGACTGTTATACACTGTGAGAATATTGACTGTATGGTCATGAATGTAGGGCCATAGACTGTTATACACTGTGAGAATATTGACTGTATGGTCATGAATGTAGGGCCATAGACTGTTAGGGCATTCACTGTTATGCACTGTGAGAATATTGACTGTATGGTCATGAATGTAGGGCCATAGACTGTTAGGGCATTCACTGTTATACACTGGGAGAATATTGACTGTATGGTCATGAATGTAGGGCCATAGACTGTTAGGGCATTCACTGTTATACACTGTGAGAATATTGACTGTATGGTCATGAATGTAGGGCCATAGACTGTTAGGGCATTCACTGTTATACACTGTGAGAATATTGACTGTATAGTCATGAATGTAGGGCCATAGACTGTTAGGGCATTCACTGTTATACACTGTGAGAATATTGACTGTATGGTCATGAATGTAGGGCCATAGACTGTTAGGGCATTCACTGTCATACACTGTGATAATATTGACTGTATGGTCATGAATGTAGGGCCATAGACTGTTAGGGCATTCACTGTTATACACTGTGAGAATATTGACTGTATGGTCATGAATGTAGGGCCATAGACTGTTAGGGCATTCACTGTTATACACTGGGAGAATATTGACTGTATGGTCATGAATGTAGGGCCATAGACTGTTAGGGCATTCACTGTTATACACTGTGAGAATATTGACTGTATGGTCATGAATGTAGGGCCATAGACTGTTAGGGCATTCACTGTTATACACTGTGAGAATATTGACTGTATAGTCATGAATGTAGGGCCATAGACTGTTAGGGCATTCACTGTTATACACTGTGAGAATATTGACTGTATGGTCATGAATGTAGGGCCATAGACTGTTAGGGCATTCACTGTTATACACTGTGATAATATTGACTGTATGGTGATGAATGTAGGGCCATAGACTGTTAGGGCATTCACTGTTATACACTGTGAGAATATTGACTGTATGGTCATGAATGTAGGGCCATAGACTGTTAGGGCATTCACTGTTATACACTGGGAGAATATTGACTGTATGGTCATGAATGTAGGGCCATAGACTGTTAGGGCATTCACTGTTATACACTGTGATAATATTGACTGTATGGTGATGAATGTAGGGCCATAGACTGTTAGGGCATTCACTGTTATACACTGTGAGAATATTGACTGTATGGTCATGAATGTAGGGCCATAGACTGTTAGGGCATTCACTGTTATACACTGGGAGAATATTGACTGTATGGTCATGAATGTAGGGCCATAGACTGTTAGGGCATTCACTGTTATACACTGTGAGAATATTGACTGTATGGTCATGAATGTAGGGCCATAGACTGTTAGGGCATTCACTGTTATACACTGTGAGAATATTGACTGTATAGTCATGAATGTAGGGCCATAGACTGTTAGGGCATTCACTGTTATACACTGTGAGAATATTGACTGTATGGTCATGAATGTAGGGCCATAGACTGTTAGGGCATTCACTGTTATACACTGTGATAATATTGACTGTATGGTCATGAATGTAGGGCCATAGACTGTTAGGGCATTCACTGTTATACACTGTGAGAATATTGACTGTATGGTCATGAATGTAGGGCCATAGACTGTTAGGGCATTCACTGTTATACACTGGGAGAATATTGACTGTATGGTCATGAATGTAGGGCCATAGACTGTTAGGGCATTCACTGTTATACACTGTGAGAATATTGACTGTATGGTCATGAATGTAGGGCCATAGACTGTTAGGGCATTCACTGTTATACACTGTGAGAATATTGACTGTATGGTCATGAATGTAGGGCCATAGACTGTTAGGGCATTCACTGTTATACACTGTGAGAATATTGACTGTATGGTCATGAATGTAGGGCCATAGACTGTTAGGGCATTCACTGTTATACACTGTGAGAATATTGACTGTATGGTCATGAATGTAGGGCCATAGACTGTTAGGGCATTCACTGTTATACACTGTGAGAATATTGACTGTATGGTCATGAATGTAGGGCCATAGACTGTTAGGGCATTCACTGTTATACACTGTGAGAATATTGACTGTATGGTCATGAATGTAGGGCCATAGACTGTTAGTGCATTCACTGTTATACACTGTGAGAATATTGACTGTATGGTCATGAATGTAGGGCCATTGACTGTTAGGGCATTCACTGTTATACACTGTGAGAATATTGACTGTATGGTCATGAATGTAGGGCCATAGACTGTTAGGGCATTCACTGTTAAAACATAGACTATAAGGTCATAGAATGTAAAATAATTATATGCGATAAAGGACATGAAAGCAAGGTCATAGACTATAAAGTCACAGACTCTAAGGTCATGGCCATCATGGCCATCCCGTTTAATGGTAACTATGTAGTAGCGTAAGAGGTTTGGGGTCCAAGCTGGTGCGCCCTGGGTTTGGGGTCCAAGTTGGTGCGCCCTGGGTTTGGGGTCCAAGCTGGCACACCCTGGGTTTGGGGTCCAAGTTGGTGCGCCCTGGGTTTGACGTCCAAGTTGGTGCGCCCTGCGTGACACTTTTCTTCTGCGTCGTGATGAGTGGAACTTTCTGTAAATGTCCAATGTTTAAGTGGAAACGGCGGCAAGATGATTGCCCTGACCAAGGCAGCAGTAATCTTTATAGTTACGCCATGTGCACTGTGTCTATTGTCACCTGAACATCTGTCTTATCTATACAGAAGCTCCTTATATGTACAGAAGATTATTGCGTCCACAGACCATGCCGGTCTGTTGGCTAGTGATTCAAACATCATTTGAAAACCCAGAAGTTAATTTTTAATATTCTATATCTCCTGAAATCATATGTTGTAGTTATGATAAGAATGATTTACGTTGAATGCGTTGATAACTATAAGTGTGTTACTATTTTTATATGAAAGAGGTGTGAGCCCCGCTGCTTGCTTGGGTACTGCGCTGTATAAATTATTATAATTACAGTGCGACCCCGTTAAGTCGCGGTGGTTCGGATCCATCTTTATGTAATCGCGACATAGGAGAATCGCGATTTTTCGTCGCTTAAAACAAATTTCAGTGATATTGAGCGATAATAAAGGATGCGTATAAAAACGTGTTTTCTTCCCTATATCATTTATTTAAAATTAAATTAAGTTAATACTTAATTATATATATATATCAATACATATCCTGGTACACTTATTTTAATCCAAAAAATTTAATAATAATTAAAATACAAAAAATTACAGAAAAATCGGTTATTGTTTATAACTAATGCTTTGTAATAAGCCGAATGTTAATTACAATAAATCATATAACATTTGTTATCCTTAACTACGGTTTTTTTTTAATTTATGCTCATTTTAAAGGTTATTTCTTTATTAACCAGCAATACATCAATGATTGCTTTTTTCTGTCATTGCTTCTCCATGTTATCAACAAACTCCCGAATTCTAGCTTCATTCTTTAACCAGCCTCGTAGGGTAGACTCTGTCGAATTAAGTTCCCTGCATATATCTGCTTGTTTTACACCTTTCCCGACTTCTCTCAATTATATTAAGTTTTTCCCCGATAGTATAAGCCTTTAGTTTACTTGTTGGTTTGTCAAGCTCTTTCGAAAATGACGTTTTAGACAAAAATAATTTTAAACAAATAACTACAACTACCACGGCAAACAGAAACATTAAATCGCGGAGGAATCATACTTACTTATTAGTTATTGCTATGTTGCGTCACAAAAATTTGGGAGCCATGCAATTGCCGCGACATAACCGATTTTTTTCTAAATATTGAAGCGTGACTCTACGGTGTTATTATTACCCTTGAAGCTAGAATGTTGTATATTACATATTTCTTTAACACAAAAGTATACTATTTGACATACATGCACACGAACAACATATAATTTCACGCAAACAAGAATATGAACATGTCACACGCAGTAAATACAAAAAGTCAACAAACTCTAATGCATTCGTTCGTAAGAATATTTTGCACGCCTCAGGCCTCAGACCGAACGGTATTCAAAATAGTTTACATTTGAAACACATTTTGTTCAACAATTAAATATACCGTATATACTCGTTCTACAGCCCTTTCGTTCATAAGCCGACCCCCCCCCCTACTTTTGGAATAGAAAAGTATTCAAAGTGTATAACCCGATCGCAAGCCGACCCCCAAAAATAATAGGACAGCTTTAACAAAATGGTACAATTTTTTTAAAACTACAAGCTAAATCGGTCATTATGATTGTTTACTTTGTACTGCCTATCTTTGTCTTTGTGCTCTTTGTTAAGAAAGTGTAACCGGTATTTTTGAAAAAATTCTTTGGTAAACAGTGACGAAAGCGCGTACATTAAACTTCGTTATTGAAAACAAAATTTGTAATCCAATTTATTAAAACATTCATAAAAATAAATAAAATGATTAAATAAGGTAAGTGCTGATTTTTAATAATATATTATTATTATTATAAACTAGGTTGTGCTGGCGCCCACTTTTTTTTAGGGCACCTACGGCGCCCACCTTTTTCAAAAGCTCAAGTAACTTATCTTTGTATGATAAATACGAAATATTCCTGAAATGTACACAAAGTATTTTATAATAGGGGCTATAGGGTGCCTACGGCGCCCACTATTTTTTGTCAAAAGCCCAAGTAATTTATCCTTGTTTGATAAATACGAAATATTAAACTTCCTGAAATGTACACAACGTATTTTATTATTAACAATCCTCAAAACCTCTTTTTACATCGTTCCATTTTTCCAAAATTAAAATATGAGCTCAAATAATGACGTTATACATCTTTTTTCGGCGAGAAATTTTATAAAGCAGCGCACCAAATTATTGCACCAAAATATAACTCTTTTCGAACGTCAACACGATTTTTAAACTAATTTTATAAAGCAGCTCACCAAATTACTGCACCAAAAAATAACTATTTGAGTCAATCAGCACTGCTTACAACACAAAATTTTAAAAAAGCAGAGTGATGTCCCTTAGCGTTAGGCATTATACATAATTGAGCGTAAATATATATATAACTAGTTTTTGCTGCGGCGCCCCCCCCCCTCTTTTTTTAAGGGCGCCTACGGCTCCCACCTTTTTCAAAAGCCCAACTAACTTGTCCTTGTATGATAGATACGTAATATTAAAATTTCTTAAATGTACACAAAGTATTTTATAATAGTTTTTATTTTATTTTATTTTTTATGTCAAAAGCCCAAGTAACTTATCCTTGAATGATAAATACGAAATATTCCTGAAATGTACACAAAGTATGTATAGGTTGTGCTACGGCGCCCACTTTTATTTAGAGCGCCTACGGCGCCCACTTTTTTCAAAAGCCCAACAAACTTGTCCTTGTATGATAAATACGTAATATTAAACTACCTTAAATATACACAAAGTAATTTAAAATAGAGGTTGTAGGGTGCATACGGCGCCCACTTTTTTGTTTTGTTTTTGTCAAAAGCCCAAGTAACTTATCCTTGTATGATAAATACGAAATATTCCTGAAAATTAAACAAAGCATATATATAATAATTTCTAAAGTGCTAATCACCACACGATTTTAAAACTAATTTTAGAAAGCAGCGCACCAAATTACTGCGCCAAAAAATAACTATTTGAGTCCATCAGCACTGCTTACAACGCAAAATTTAAAAAAAGCAGAGTGATGTCCCTCAGCGTTAGGTATCAGCGATAATTGAGCGTAAATATATATATGATGATTCTGGTAGAGCAGTCGAATCTTGTAGAATGTAGAAAAGGACATTGATAATATACAATCACAACACCGATTTTCAATATCAATGCAGAAATCACCTATGACCCGCTCATAAGCCGACTCCCCAACTTTTCCCCCTAGATTTTGTCCAAACAAGTCGGCTTGCGAACGTCGACATCAGAGAGATGTGGGGGGGGGGAGAGAGAAAGTTACTTCTCTGTCATATATTTAATGAGGATTTTATTATTTTACATTGTCACCAAATTTCCTAGTACTTCCTTTGTACTTTCCTAATACTTTTCAAATACTTCCCACTTTAAGCGCGGGGTCTGGCAGTGCACCTAGCAGACAGCACGCGGCACTACTATAAATAGCCGTTTACTCAGGGCGATTCAATGAGGCGTCGAATGTTAATGTGGACATTCGCTTCCCACCCCTGCTCTCTCTCTCTCTCCCTCTTTCTCTCTCTCTCTCTCTCTCTCTCGCTTTCTTCCTTTTTCCTGCTCGCTCTCTCACTTTCGATGCTAGTCGCAGACCGCGCGCGATTCGCTTTTGAGGTGAAATGGAGGCGCCGTGAACTGTAAACATTGTTGTTCTTTTGTGAGGAATGATAGGTGTTTATCAGAAGAAAGATAGGTGCTTATCAGAGGAACGATGGATGCTTAATAGAGGAACGATAGGTGCTTATCAGAGGAATTATAGGTACTTATCAGAGGAATTATAGGTGCTTATCAGAGGAAGTATATGTGCTTATATTAAATGTTGAAATGTGTTTACGATTAATTGTGTTAAGCCCATATCTGTGATACTCAGTTCACTCACGTATTTGTGTTTATCCACACAAACATTTATTAACTAGTGGTTTTTATTTTAATTTTAAATTTCATAAATAGTCACGTGCTCACAGATTGTGCTAAACTATGATGCGTTTGTTTAGCTCATTAAAATTTGAATAAATAATCCTTCATTCAGTCTCTCAAATATTGTATCTTATCTATTACAGACACTCCTTCTATTTAGAAGATTATTGCGTGCTACGCTTATCCATGGTGCATGTCTAGTCTTGCAATTTTTTATTAGAGTTTTAAATGTTGATAGTGCTTATTTTCCTGGTTTTATAAGGCAACCCATTCCATGGAAGAACTAAAATTTGTATGTGTTTGTTCTTGCATAAGGAATAAGAAAAGTGTTTTTATCCTTATATAAGGGTTGTGTTGCATATCTTTGTGTTGTATTTCCAAGTTAGAATTAATTGCCCTTTTCTATTATTACAACGTTGGGCTGTGTTCTTCTATACTCTAGTGTTTCAAGGTTTAATGATTTAAATAATTCTTTTTTTTAACAATTGTTTGTGATACGCATATATCAAATTCAAATTTTTGCAACATTTAATCTCTGAAAATGGTATCGTATTTAATTCCTGTCTTTAATAGGTTATGCTGCAGAAGTCTGGGTTAATCGCGTAAAGTTATTGCCCTTGAACTGAGTTACGTTCTTGTTAGTAACACTAGCTACTCACTGAAACATTTGTTTGTAAAATCCCACCACTGACATTAGCTCAGGTATAACGCGCAGCGCAGATTACACTTGTTCCGTGACTGCAACACACACGTGTGGCTTAATGTGATTACAGCATATCAATATGTGTATGCCAAGTTTGTGATTGTGTCAAGTGAAATATGTGACCATTATTCCTGAACGAGACATCACTTTGTGGAAGTTGTTTGTTTTTTTCTAACCAACTTCATATTTCAGTTGAGAAGAAAGAGACGATGACGTCATTCAGTCCAAGCTCAAGATCACGTGTTTCGCTAGGTGGATTTATAATCTTGTGGTGTCCAGTTTTGTTGATGACGGCCGTCTGCTTCACAACAGGAGCAGGTAAGTCTGGTTTCCTAGAGGTCAAAACTGGAGTGATTAACAAATGATACGAACGAAAGAATGTGTCTTAAGTTCAAAGTTCTATTCAGATCTCGATAGTCACAGCATCAGACATTCGTTAACAGACCATAAAAAAGCAGACAGGTGACAAGTTACATCATTGACGGAAGTAGAATATGAACAAAAGTATGACTATGACGATGAAACAACTGAAGATAAGACTCATACGGTGGACGATGGGCAGTCCCAAACAAGGACATTCAACGAAAAAAATTGAAGGACACAGCAAAGACGAATGTCAGCGAGCAAGAGATTATAATTGACAGAAAACATGACAAAGTCCATTAGACCAATTATCATTGACAGAAAACAAGACAACGTGTATTAGACCGGCAAGATAAACGCACTAGAGTATCATTGCAGGCGCTAGACAAGGACAAAGGAAACAGTCGGCAGTAGTCCAGGCATATAGACAAATAGGCCAACGACGACAGAGGGACAGTACCCCACCCACCGACACACACACACACACACACAGACATACACCCACAGAGACAAACACACTCACTCACGCACAGACACACACACTCATACACACTCACAGACACACACACACACAAAGACACACACACACAGACAAAACTTAAGACCCAAATTGAAGAAGCCCAACAAAAACGTATCCACCAACGCCCCCAGCCCTCGTGTCGTCTGCGGGGATCAGACGTTTAATTAACTCGGGGATGTATCAGCCGAGTGTGGAGACACCAGGTCAGTTAGCCGGTGACCTTTTTAAATCCCTTATATTAACTTCACCGCCGTCTCTCTCTGTCTGTCTGTCTCTCTCTCTGTCTCTCTCTCATCATCTCATGGGCTCGGCGGGCGGAAAAACAAAAGTCGAAAATGACCCACTTCCAATGATCCGATCGAACTGAAATTTGGCACACGGACCCGTCTTACCTAACAATGCATCGTATCAAAATTTCAGATCGATCGAACGTACCGTAATTAAATTAATGCATTTTTAGTTTATCCTTATATGAGGTATGTAATTTTAATTCACGATTTGTTATTGTTTTTTTGCCACGTGAAAGTTTGAGCATTGAGGCGACCCAACGAAACGACGGTGCGCTTTTGTTTACATTTTACGTGTCACTCTGAGCTCGGTCAAGCGAATCGGTGACCAGACTTTTCCCCTCTCCCCCCACCCACCCCTCCCCCCCCCCACTAGGGTTATGATGCAAAGTTGAGTTAAGACAGATTCAGTCTGTAAATGTTTGAATATAATCAATACTTTTAGTTATGTCTCATCTATAAGGGATTTATAGTCAAAAACTTTGTTTTTACGGGGTTGTTTAATTAACACTTGTTCTTCGTGGGACGATCGTTAGCAGGTGTTCACACTCATTCACGCAACGTCATCCCTGTCAGAGCGAGACACACGCGGTGTTGTCAATGAAAAGGTGGGGAGGGGGGGGGTGGGGGTAGTTCAAGGACGCACAGCCATTTCATTTGTCTTATCTCCGTTGTTAACACAAATTGTTACGTCGGCAATCAATTTAAGACAAGTATACATCTCTTACTCTTATGTCAGTGTTACGAAGCATGCAATTAATTAAAGACAAGTATATCTCTCTTACCAGTACTACAAACTATGTAATCATTAACGGACAAGCATACTTATGTAATCGATTTCTAAAAAATACGCTTGTGCAAAAGCTCGTGAAATCAGGTGTGGTCTCTCGATCGCGACTTTACTATCACCCGCCACCTCCTCGAACAATGCATCTCGCAATTTAATTAAATTTGTACTCGTATTAGCCTCGTCATCAAAGCGCGTGTCACTAATTCATTCGATAACATTTTTTGTTTGTTTGGGGATTAGGTGGATATTTTTGTCTCAAGTTAATGACGTCATTCACTAGTCATTTTTCAGGGATCGATTTGTTCCCTTGAAAAAGGGGAGGCAATTTCTCATCATTCCTCGCCATATTGCTGTCTGATCAGTCATACGATGAGTCGTTCTATCGTCAACACAGAGCCGGTTGGGCTCCTTGCCAGCTGTACATAACATCGTCACATTTGGCATGAAGTTCAACTTCAACGTCAATCATTTTTTTAAATATAAAATTTATTCACAAAGGGAACGTGGAATTTCTAAAAATTATAAAAATTGAATTTAAATATATGTCATAGAGCAGGGGTTGGGAAACCATGGCTCGCCGGATGTGGCTCTATTGATGAATGCATCTGGCTCTTACACAAATGTACAATTTTTTTTTAAAAAGTTAAATCAGGCTCCTTTGATCTACTTATTAATTGCTTATAAAAAAAAAGCAAAACAATGTTATTAAAAAGAATTCAGAGATTTTATTATTGTAGTTTTATTGTTGAAATTACACAAAATTCACACATTTACTTGAATTGGGTAAGTCTTAAACATAATGTCTGGCTTTCACAGAAACACTTTTTTTTTCAAAATATGTGGTGTTTATGGCTCTCTCAGACAAAATATGTGGTGTTTATGGCTCTTTCAGACAAAATATGTGGTGTTTATGGCTCTCTCAGACAAAATATGTGGTGTTTATGGCTCTCTCAGACAAAATATGTGGTGTTTATCGCTCTCTCAGACAAAATATGTGGTGTTTATGGCTCTCTCAGACAAAATATGTGGTGTTTATGGCTCTCTCAGACAAAATATGTGGTGTTTATGGCTCTCTCAGACAAAATATGTGGTGTTTATGGCTCTCTCAGACAAAATATGTGGTGTTTATGGCTCTCTCAGACAAAATATGTGGTGTTTATGGCTCTCTCAGACAAAATATGTGGTGTTTATGGCTCTCTCAGACAAAATATGTGGTGTTTATGGCTCTCTCAGACAAAATATGTGGTGTTTATGGCTCTCTCAGACAAAATATCTGGTGTTTATGGCTCTCTCAGACAAAATATGTGGCGTTTATGGCTCTCTCAGACAAGAAGTTTCCCGACCCCTGTCTTAGAGCCTCTCGCGCCCTACCTATGTGCCCCCTGTGTCCGTAACAAAACTGAAATCATTTGGTTGATGATGAAAAATACAGCTACTGGTTTATAATTTCCCGTGTGGTTACTTTTCCTATGGGATCGTTTGGTTCATTCTCAAAGTCCGACCCATGTTCGGGTATTATTTCATCAACATGTTTGTTTGTTTTTATGTTTGTTTGTTTGACTTTTCATCTTTATTAAGCCTAACAGATTATCTTTTTTTTTCGCTGAAAAACATTGTCTTGAAATTATGTTTACAAAATAATGAGCCAATATGGTGTCATTTTAATAGGGGCCCTTTCTTTAACTGTTTTAGCTTTGCAAGAGATTGTTTTAAAGAGAAATATTTAAGCGTCTAGTCTTCATCATTGCCAAAAGTATTTGCGTATTTTACCAACACAGTGTGTATAGGTATGTATGTTTCCCTTATATGGGTGTGTGTTTTTTCTCAGACTCTTTAAAAACAATTAATTTAACTTTCGGCATAAACTGTACGAGTGTACAATGCTGTTCCAGGAATATAATGAGCAGCATATTGCAGTGGTTCTCAACCTGTGGTCCGCGGAGATGTCCCTGATGATCCGCGAGGATGAAATTTTAATTTATATACAAAGTATAATTATCTATAAATTTCCTGCACGGGAGTAGCAAAATTTTCAGTAGTGGTCCGCGGCTAAGAAACAAATTTTTCAATTGGTCCTTGAATCTCAAAAGATTGAGAACCACTGGCATATTGGATCTTAATCTATTCTTCTGAGTACAATATAATGACTCTTCACTAAAAATTGGACTCTTTCTTTCAGTGAATATTTGACTGTGTCTAACCGAAGGTTTGAATTTTTCTGTCTCTGAAATTTAAAATAATTGTTTCTCTGTGGTTAAACCAACGGTGGCCAAACCTCGGCTCTCGAGCCGCATGCGGCTCTTTTGTTTTCACATTACGGCTCGCGTACAATTTATCAAATATATGTTACAATGATTACTGGAGGATTTCCAAGCCAGGTTTAATGACCCATAGTGCTTCAATGTGGCTCTCAAATTTTTATTTTATTTTAAAATGGCTCTCAGTTACTATATGTCTGGCCACCCCTGGGTTAAACTACTGTGTCCTTGAGCTACTCACCGCCTGGTATATTTCAAGTCTGCTACTATCGTGAGTCAGCGCATCGACCACTTACTATTAGTCCCACATTATCATCAAGTATATCAGGATTCATGCCATGTGGTTTTCTCCATTAGTCTGTGTGAATTAGACCGTGGCAGTCCCGTAGATCAATGGGTGACGTCACGGTCCATGGCGCAAGCGATTGTGAGCTCACTCAGAGGCGTGCTGGTGGATGGGCCACATCATCAAAGTCGGGGGGAGAATTAGGTTCACATGTAGCGTAAAGTGTGCTCTAAGCTGAGTCAGTCACATGACTGTACTGTAGACTAATATAGTCTATGAGGATGGATTCCGCATGACAAGTGTATTTAAGGCACTTATTTTCTCAAAAAACGTTCTCAAATTGTGTGGTACACGTTCTTTTTTAATCAGTACCAGGCTTATTTTGTATATATGTGTACTGGTACTGAATATAAAAAACATTCGATTAATTGGGAGAAAATGTAATCAATTAATTACGATTAATGATTAATTATATTTTTATAACGCATATATAGATCCCGTTAAGTCGCGATTAATTATTTCGCAAGATCGGTTATGTCGTGGTAATTCCATGGCTCCCAAATTTCGTGACGTAACACAGCAAATTTGTTCTGCTATGCAAGAAATAAAGACGAAAACCCTTTTTGTTTATGTCTACACGTCTAAATAAATGATAATACGAGGGAAAAGTATGTAAGTAACAAAAAATATTAATTAATAATACATTTTAACGATTAATCGATTAATTTATCGTTAATTTCCACAGCCCTAATAAATATACCTAAATATTGAAATTTAATGTCTATAAATCGGAAAGCAATGCCCTTAAAATGTATCGAAATGATGAATGTATCAAACTGATCAATGTATCGGACCGAGGAATGTATTGAGCTAATCAACGCATCGAACTGAAGAATGTATCTAAGGGATGAATATATCATACTGATTAATGAATCGAGTGAGGGGTGTACCGAACTGATCATATTTACAGACGAATGCTTTCGATGGGCGTTGATGTAAACATGACTGACACTGACGTCACGCAACATCCGGTTTCGTTGTGAAGCACACCTTCGTTGTTAAACAGGTAAACTTATGTAAGTGTTTAGCAGGAATCTTAATGCCAGCTAGAAGTCCCACTACACTTAATGCCAGCTAGAAGCCCCACTACACTTAACGCCAGTTGGAAGCCCCACTACACTTAATGCCAGTGGGAAGCCCCACTACACTTAATGCCAGCTAGAAGCCCCACTACACTTAATGTCAGCTAGAAGCCCCACTACACTTAATGCCAGTTGGAAGCCCCACTACACTTAATGCCAGCGGGAAGCCCCACTACACTTAATGCCAGCGGGAAGCCCCACTACACTTAATGCCAGCTAGAAGCCCCACTACACTTAATGTCAGCTAGAAGCCCCACTACACTTAATGCCAGCGGGAAGCCCCACTACACTTAATGCCAGCTAGAAGCCCCACTGCACTTAATGTCAGCTAGAAGCCCCACTACCCTTAATGCCAGCTAGAAGCCCCACTACACTTAATGCCAGTGGGAAGCCCCACTACACTTAATGCCAGTGGGAAGCCCCACTACACTTAATGCCAGTGGGAAGCCCCACTACACTTAATGCCAGCTAGAAGCCCCACTACACTTAATGCCAGCTAGAAGCCCCACTACACTTAATGTCAGCTAGAAGCCCCACTACACTTAATGCCAGTTGGAAGCCCCACTACACTTAATGCCAGCTAGAAGCCCCACTACACTTAATGCCAGCTAGAAGCCCCACTACACTTAATGTCAGCTAGAAGCCCCACTACACTTAATGCCAGCGGGAAGCCCCACTACACTTAATGCCAGCTAGAAGCCCCACTGCACTTAATGTCAGCTAGAAGCCCCACTACCCTTAATGCCAGCTAGAAGCCCCACTACACTTAATGCCAGTGGGAAGCCCCACTACACTTAATGCCAGTGGGAAGCCCCACTACACTTAATGCCAGTGGGAAGCCCCACTACACTTAATGCCAGCTAGAAGCCCCACTACACTTAATGCCAGCTAGAAGCCCCACTACACTTAATGTCAGCTAGAAGCCCCACTACACTTAATGCCAGTTGGAAGCCCCACTACACTTAATGCCAGTGGGAAGCCCCACTACACTTAAGGTCAGCTAGAAGCCCCACTACACTTAATGCCAGTTGGAACCCTCACTACACTTAATGCCAGTTGGAAGCCCCACTACACTTGCTGCATCCTGCTAGTTGCAACCTTTGTTTGTTTTGGTCATTAATGCTATTCACCCCGTTGATGATGTCATCAATCAACGTGAAGCTAATTTAATGAATTAATAAACATATTAATAATTTAATTTATTTATAAAGCGCTGAACCCAAGGAGGAAACTGGGCTCACAGCGCTTCATATAAACATTTTAACACGCATAAAATTATCAATGCATTCAATGTGAAACATACATATCCTAACTACAACATATGTGTACTGTAACAGTACATATAAGCTACGTTTATCGTTTAAAGAAATGTGCGTGACTGTAGCTTAATTAAAATGCACATGTGAGAAAAAGTTACATACTTTCAACACATTGTCAATGTTCCCCAATGTCCTATTCTGCTCCTGAAACAAAATATATCATTAAAAAGGGTTCCAATAGATTCTATGAAATGTGCTGTGATTGTTACTCAAAGATCGCAGAACTGTGCTGATAAAGGCAGTGACGTATCGAGGGTTTTGCGCCCCCCCCCCTTTATTTACGCCACTGGTTCACAGAGTGCGCGTTTCTTATTTTTTTTTACTGTCGATGCACCAGACGAGCAAACTAACTGAATCATAAACAGGGTGAAAAAAAAGTTAAAATCACGTTATCGAAAACATTTGCTGTCGTGAAACTTTAAGTTCAATATTTTAACTAGGCCAACTGCCAGCACCAAAATGTTGGAGCTCCGAATGACCAGTCAGTGTTTCTTGACTTGGAGAGCCACTGGGGAAATGTTCGGAGCCTGGACGCTTGTGTACTCTCTTGTGAAATGATGAATTTCTTTTTTTTTAATTTGATAAAAAGGAGAGTTTTGCTATCAATGTCTTGACGTATATCAATCTCTTAATGAAAAAAAATTAGACTCAAGAGAAATAGACTGAGTTCTCGGCCCTGAACTTCGCGGCCCATTCTAGTTGTCCGTCCCCCCCCCCTCTCTATCGTTTGATCGGCTGCTTGTGTTCGATGAAACTCATCGTTGGTTCTTGGCTTCTCCCCGCGTTTATATTAAGCTAATGACGTCATTAGGGCCTGGGTACAACAGCAGATGTCAAACAGGGAAATGAAAGTTGTGTTCCTTTAAGATGACAACGTTGTCTTTCTTGATACTGAACTAACTTTTGTCGTCTGGAAATACCAACCAAATAATACATATCAAAAATAGAAATTTTAAAGAAAGAATTTTCAAGGGAGATAAAAATTACAATTGAAGAAAGATAAGCTATACTATTTTGACATTTTTCTATTTATTATAAAATAAATTATCAATTATTTTTTTTAATAACTTATTGAATGTAATTAATAAAATATAATCTTTAGTTTAAGTTAATTTTTTTACTGACACACCAACGCATACATATTTAATGTGCTAGAAGCCATGCGATTTACTTTAAGTTTTTAAATCCGTTATATTAACTTCACCGCCGTCTCTGTCTCTCTGTCGTTCAGTCGTCATCTCTGGTTACGTTTTACGTAACGACAAATGTCAAAAATGACCCACTTCCCGTGATTCGATCGAGCTGAAATTTGGCACATGGACCCGTCTCACCTAACAATGCAGCGTATCAAAATTTCAGATCGATCGAACGTACCGTAATTAAATTTATGCATTTTTAGTTTATCCTAATATAATGTATGTAATTCAAATTCACTGTTTGTTACTGGTTTTTTTTCACGGGATTGTTCAGTCACGCGTTGACGCGACCCATCGAAGTACCGGCGTGCTTTTGTTTACATTTTACGTGTCACGCTGAGCTTGGTCAAGCGATCGGTGACCAGACTTTTCCCCTCAGGGTTATGAAGCAAAGTTGAGTTAAGACAGATGCAGTCTGTAAATGTTTGTCGAGTTTGAAAATAATCAATACTGTTAGTTATGCCTCATATATAAGGGATTTATAGTCAAAAACTTTGTTTTTACGGGTTTGTTTTATTTAACTAGGATTGTTTGTTTGCTTGGATCGAACGCCTAGCATACATATAGATATACAGGCGCTAAACACAGTCTTGTAGTAGGTACCCTGATATCCTTGGTATGGGAGATTTAGCGTGACACTTCAGTAACACCAGCTCCATATTGCATGCGCTTTGTCATATATAATGATTAGCTGCTGCAAATTTTTAATAACTTACAAATTAGTGTGAATTGGGGAAGTGAGTGCCACGTCAGATTACAGGTAGGTATGAACGCTGGAAGCGAGTGTGTACGTGAAAACGGTCACATTAGTTCTGATACTGTTCTGGAGCAATGCTCAAAATGGGATCTTGTTTGTTTGTTCTATGCAACCCGGAAGGTCAGAGTTCAAAAAGGTCTTTTTAGGGTGTACTATGTTTTCTAACGGAACGCACAAGAACGTTATATCAGAGGCATCACTAGGGTTGGTGTCACCCGGGGCCGTAGCTCATGGTGTCACCCCCTCACGACTTACCCCATAAACCTCCTCCGAGTATTCCTCCAGTGCCAAATAACGGTAACATACAGAATTTTACATTTTGGTGTCACCCCTTGTGATGGTGTTCCCCGGGGCATCCCGCCCCCACCTCACCCCCTTAGTGACGCCACTGCGTTATATCTCAGTGTAATTCACCTTCCTTCCCCACAGTCAGTGTTGACAATTTGTTCATCGAACAAACCGGACGAGCTAATAAAACAAACGCTTTTTCCCCCACAACTTAAGTATAATAACCTCACAAGACTTTTGAGTCAGTGGTATCCAGGTATTGACGAATTCACCCTCGCTACCCCAAGTTTAGCGATTCAAACATTGATAAAGCGTTTACGTGAGAACAACGTGAGAGCTGTAACATGACAACTTTCCACGCTCAATCGCATCTGTCGAACTCGTTGACTGCAAACAAGCGTGGGACACGAACACGCTTTCAGTCGACCTAATGGAACGCAGCACAATCAAACGTCTGAGTTTGCGCACCGATCGGTGCACTTTGAATCAATATTTCTACAACTAATGAACGATTGGCCGTATTCGACCCAATAACAAGCCGGCGAATTTATTAGCTAGCATGTTAATCGGACAGAGGTCCACTTCCTAACAACACGTAGTAATAACGCTAAAGTTTGTACAAACAAATTTTTTTTACGGAGCCGCAATAGATCAGCCATACCTCCCTGCCCAACAGCGGCACCTTTTTAAATCCTTTATATTAACTCGTGGTGTCTGCGGCCGCCCGCCTTTGCGGCCGCCCGCCAGTGCTTGTCGCCAAATTTTTTTTATCGATTTTAACCCACTTGCTCGTAAGCTAGCGAGCTGACATTTTGCAGGCAGTTTCGTACCGATAATAAAAACAATGTATCAAAATTTCAGATCGATCGCATGTACCGTAATTAAATTATTGATTTTTTAGATTACTTTATTTATTCCTATGTCTCATGCTATTTTTTGAGATAGAGCGTCGCGGTGCGTATCATATTGAACAACCTTTCTGTCGCGCAATAAGGTGCGTATTTTATTGACAACACTTTTTATAAACATATTCCTGATCGGTGCGCATTATATTAAACATGTTTTACGACACAACTGCAATTTTGTATTTCTGGATGGTCTGCGCTGCGTATTATAATGAACATTCTTTTAGTTACTTCTCGTACATAAAGGATTTATAGTGAAAAACTTGGTTTTTTACGGTTTTTTTAAAATTACATCACGTACACACGAAACACAGCACTTCTGCTGGCCTCCTTTAATTAGGTAACCGAAACATAGTGACGTCATTGTGTACACTATAAGGTGCGGACTACATGTAATGTCAATCATTAAAAAAATGATTTTTAATAAATTTTTCTTAAAAATCACTTTAATATAATGCAAGTTATGTCGTGGGACTTATTAAATAGATTATTAGCTCCGTGGTCTTACAAGTTGAAATCCATTGGAGCAGCACAAAGTTTCAAAATGAATCTGTAGTTTCTATAAATAAATTCACTTACAGACGGTAAAGAATAGCCTCGAATAGAGTTTCGATAGGACGCCTTGTTTGTGAGAGATTTGCATGTACTCTATAAGCCATCTGTTGTTTACTTATACGTAAGAGATCTACCTGCAACCTCTAAACCACACGTTGCTTTACTTACATGAAGGGCATTTAAATGTGTCTCTAAACCACATATTGTTTTACTTATATGTAAGAGATTTACACGTACTCACTAAGCGATATGTTGTTTTACTCATGTGTTAGACATTTACATGTACTCTCTAAAGCACCTGTTGTGTGACAGGTATTATAAGTCCAGTCGAGTCATCGTCTGCTCTGTGGCAGTTGGCGGGAATCATGGTTATCTCTCTGAGGCTGACACCGGCGGTGGTATATCACCCGGGGGTGCCACCCCTGGTAACTAAATCTTTCTAACTTCTCAGTGAGACATGACACCTTAACCCATGACTCATCATTATCACTTTTCCCCCGTGCAATTTTGTCATGATGCCTCACTATCTTGGTTTTACATTTAACCTTGTTTAAAAATATCATTTGCTTAATATGTGTTGTGATACGATAGATTTATCGAAATACATCGGGAATGGAAGAAAAGTTGGGATGATTAGTGATGCTCTATAAATTTCATAGATCAAAATTTAACACTGGATATAAAGATTATTCTGATTCACTGACTCTTGAAGTCTTGCTGACTCTTGAACTCTTGATGACTCTTGAAAACTTGCTGACTCCTGAAATCGTTCTGATTCTTGAAATCTTGCAGACTCCTTAAGTTTTGGTGACTCCCGAATTCTCGAAATCTTGCTGACTCCTAAACTCTTGGTGACTCCCAGATTCTTGAAATCTTGCTGACTCCTAAACTCTTGGTGACTCCCGAATTCTTGAAATCTTGCTGACTCCTAAACTCTTGGTGACTCTCCGATTCTTGAAATCTTGCTGACTCCTAAACTCTTGGTGACTCCCGAATTCTTGAAATCTTGCTGACTCCTAAACTCTTGTTGACTCCCGGATTCTTGAAAACTTGCTGACTCCTAAACTCTTGGTGACTCCCGAATTCTTGAAATCTTGTTGACTCCTAAACTCTTGGTGACTCCCGAATTCTTGAAATCTTGCTGACTCCTAAACTCTTGGTGACTCCCGGATTCTTGAAATCTTGCTGACTCCTAAACTCTTGGTGACTCCCGAATTCTTGAAATCTTGCTGTTTAACGCACACGTGGTTGTCATTCAATATAATACCCTGAAATACCAGGTAACTTATGAATAATTAATTCTTAAAAATAACAAGCAAATTTTTGGTGCGTACATTAAATAAAATTATTTTTAAATTTAATTTTTGTTTTGTTTTGTTTTGTGTGAATGTAATGGAAATATTGTTAAACTAAATATGCTTCTAGACAAAATTAACTGTCTCCTGGTGATGATTGCGTCACGTTGTGACAAGTATAGCACATGATGTCAAATCTGTCGACTAGTGGTGCTGTGTCAGGTGTTGGTGTCTCCTTGATGCTAACTCTGTCGCCTGGTGCTGATGATGCCACTTGGTGCCACCTGTGTCGCCTGGTGCTGATAATGCCGCTTGATGCCAAATGTGTCATCTTCCCCAAGGTATATCTAGATTATTTTCGCCCTTTACGAGACAAGTCTTGGTATTTTAACATATACAACAAATAAGAGAGTTATGAACTCGCCAATGGAGAACAACGCAACAATTGTAGCTGAGGTCGGACATGCACTTATAACTACAAAACTACAGTGACCTGTCTTTGGTGGAAGTCATGAGGTAAAATTTGCTGATCTCGCAACATCTGACTACAACTTGTCTTTGAACAAACCTCCATGTCTTGACATTTTAACAGAATAGTGACATAAGTGTATGTTTGACATGATAGTGAGAGTAATTTCCCCATGTTTTGTCAATTGTTTTGCGTGTAATTCGCGGTGAACCCAGTCCCAGGCTTGTGTAACACGCTATAGAAGTCTTAACTGTTCTTGATACTTATAAGACCTGACAAATCAGCCAATGACCAGACCAGATATCTACAGTGAAAATCTATCTATATGTGAAAATACAAAAATTGAAATAAAATTTTGAATGAGGGAAATGTTTCTTGGGTGTTATATTAGAAGGGGTGAAGTATGATGACGGCAACACATTCATACAAATTAATGTAAAACGTAATGTAATGGACATAATGACGTGCAGAACTCAGGTAAAGAGAATGCCGCCTTAATGTCTGGAAGTCATGAGGGAAAATGTATTGGAGAAATTAAATTTAATGGACATATAAACTAACTTAACGTTCTTAAAGGTCTTTATAACTTTGACCTTCTGAACTTTCAAATAAAATCCTTTTTGTACTTGTTGTTATACTGAGGACTAATTTAACTGCTTGGAATAGATCCAAGACTTTGATTAATTTAACTGACTTCACTACATGGGTCGTCTGCAATCACAGAGTCATGGCTTTTCAGCGTTTGAGAACCTCTGACTCGGTGTGCGCATTCCACCTGCAAGATGATTTGTCATATAAGTCACCTTGATTAGAATCACCTGGACCCAGGTGGGTGAGCCAAACAGATTACAACTGGGCAGATAGATTACGATAAGACAGATGGATTACGATGAGACAGATAAATTACGATAAGACAGATAAATTACGATAAGACAGATAGATTACGATAAGACAGATATATTACGATAAGACAGATAGATTACGATAAGACAGATAGATTACGATAAGACAGATAGATTACGATAAGACAGATAGATTACGATAAGACAGATAGATTACGATAAGACAAATAGATTACGATAAGACAGATAGATTACGAGTTTAAAGAAAGATGAATGACAACTTGCATGGCAGGCAGTCTAGATCAGGGTTGAGCTAATATTTTGGCTCGGGGGCCACTTTGTGGTAGCGGATTTTTAGCGGAGGGCAGGACCGTTAAAAAGGTTATAACCAAAGAAATATTTGTGCGTCCATTCTTAATTGAACCCCCGGGATTCATCACCAGTTTTGCGCTTTTTCGGAAAGTTTATGGCCAGACTTAATTTGGAAATTTTTAAATTTTAGTATTCTAAAGAAAAAATTGAAATAAAACTGAAAAACTGCAAAAGTGTGTATTTACACAGTCTGCGCAAGCGCACTGACGTAGCCGCTCTAATGGAAAACACGAGACGAACTTTTGGTCGCGGACATGAAGCAAATCTGTGTTCAAAGCGGGTTTTCTGAATGTCTTGGCGGGCCACAAGAAACTGCATATGGCCCGCGGACCTTACTTTGTCAAGCCCTGGTCTAGATTACCAAAGTTCTTAGTCCTTTTGACCGTATCTACGTCCTGACCAACTGACCGCGGGTTTGACGTTTGGACGGGCCGTGTGATTGACCATCCCCTTGACATGTCGATGACAGAATATGGATCACCGAACTATGACCACTGACCACCCATTTCTTGAGCTGATTTACTGAACAACTCCGGATGGGCGGCGCATAAGCAGACTATTTGACCGTCACCATTCTATTTTAAGAATGTGTACATGTTCTGTGACCTATGGCAGATTAAAAGGGGGGGGGAGCGGCTGAACGGGCTAAAGCCAGGGGCTCCCAATGATTTAAGGGCCCTTGAACTTATTATATTGTATAATAAAGGTGGGAAAATATTTGCATGAATCCCTGAAAATATCATAAATAAATCAATAAAATCTAATCTATTTATCAAATGTCGAAGAGTGTAAAATACCAGAAATCGTCATCGTTTGTAATAATATTATCTAAAAACTATTAAGCAGGAAAGAGGAAACCTAGCTAAAGGAGAAAAAAAAACGTTTTCTTCTTATTTTGTTCAAAAATTGCGAAGACGAAACTTTGACATAATTTAGTATAATTCAATCATCTAATTTTATACCAACAACCAAGTTAGAATGGGAAGTATAACGGTGTCCATGCGGAGTCCTTCTTGAGAAGTGCAGTGTTGCTCATCATGTGTCATGCATAGCTCATTCCCTTATTTGGTTGGGGGGGGAATGCAGCAGTGTTCGTTCTGTTGAAGCCGCAGATTTTTTTGCCTTCTGCAAAATCTTTATACCTGGCTTGTTGCATCTACTCATCCTTGGCAGGTACTTCAAAAACACCCGAAAGGGTTTCCTGTTAACAAAGTCTTGTCTGACACAAGATGGTCAGCCCAACATGATGCTGTAAGGTCTGTTAATAAATCATACCATAAGAATATTGCAGCACTAGAAGAAATACCAACTGACGAAAATCAGCCGCGTGAAGTCGACTTGAAGTAGAAGGATTTCGGAAAGAACTTGAATAATTGGAAGTCGCACTTTTACTTGAAGTTTGCGACACAATTTTAGAAATTTTTCAGAAGACTAATGTATCCCTTCAAGAGCAGGTATTATATTTGAATTCAGCCATGATTTGTTAGAAATCTCTCCTTGAGTTTGTTAAAAGATAGCGTTCTGAATTTGATTCCTATGAAGAAAAAGGAAAGGACAAGTCCGTGAAGAATGAGTATAAACCATCTTCAGTACGATCAAAAAATAGAAAGTGTCAGTTTGATGTAGGGCCATCAGCCGAAACAGTATTTTCCCTGAAACAAAAATTCAAAGTTGAGGTATTTCTGGTAATCATTGACGCACTTTCTTCAGCCCTACAATATCAGTTAGTCGCATTTGAAGACATCCATGAGAAATTTGGCTTTCTTACAAACCCAGCTGAGCTCAGCAATGACGCAATCCGAGGGGCAGCAGCCAAATTATTGGAAGAATATTCAAGTGATTTCGAAGAGCTTTTCCTCAGAAATAGTCCAATTTTCAGAACTCTTCAAAAAATGTATTGTCCAGCCCGAGGCTCGGGGTCAGGAACAAGAAGTAGCACAATGCGATATTCAAAACACATGCACAATGCTAAAAATGTTGCTGTTTTTGAATGAGCTAAAATTTTACACAGTCCTTTCCTAATGTACACATCACACTTCGCATCTATCTCTCAATGATGACATCAAACTGCAACGGAGAGCGATAATTTTCAAAGTTGAAAAGAATTTTTAAGAAAATGAAGTTAGAAGTTGCATGGGACGACAAAGACTGAGTCTGCTCCCTCTAATGAGCATTGAAAAAGAACTTGTAAAGAACTTTACTGACTTGATTTATAACATCGCCATGAGAAAAGCTCGCAAACGAAAGTTGTAGGTTGAAATAAATAATAATAAACATTTTAATGAATTTTGGATTAATGTAACTTTATATCATTAAATATATCATTTATATCATTAAATATATCATTTATATCATTAAATATATCATTTATATCATTAAATATATCATTTATATCATTAAATATATCATTTATATCATTAAATATATCATTTATATCATTAAATATATCATTGATATCATTAAATATATCATGTATATCATTAAATATATCATTTATATCATTAAATATATCATTTATATCATTAAATATATCATTTATATCATTAAATATATCATTTATATCATTAAATATATCATTTATATCATTAAATATATCATTTATATCATTAAATATATCATTTATATCATTAACTATATCATTTATATCATTAAATATATCATTTATATCATTAAATATATCATTTATATCATTAAATATCATTGACTTCTTTTTAATTGTTTGTCTTGTTACACTCTACCTTACAAATTACAGTGTGACATTAGCTGCTAGCAATCATTCTATTTAAATGGACTCTGGCTGGACCGGGCCCCAGTTTGAATTGCAGCCAGGGGCCCGGTGCAGTCTAATCCTCCCCTGTCTGTGACCCTCAATGTATATACTATATATATATATGAATGTGTGTGTTTGCAGGACTGGCTTTAGGCATAGGCAAACAAGGCAGCCGCCTAAGGCATCCGATTAATCTCATCATTAGTGGTGGCCTCCCACAAGAGTCTTTCCATAATTGTTTATTTTTCTATTACATTTAGGGCCACCAAATTCACTTCGCCTAGGGCCTCCAATTCCATTAGGCTGGCCCTGGTGTGTGTGTATGTATGTGTGTGCGTGTGTGTGTTTGCGTTTGTGAGTGAGGGTGTGTGTATATATATTTGTGTATGTGTGTGAGTGAGAGGGCGTGTGTGTGTCTGTGTGTGTTTATTTGACGAGCGAGTCTACAGGGCAAAGATGCCGTCAAAATAATATTAAAAGTAAAAGTCATTAAAACTAGTAATTAATTTTTTTTAATTTATACATATTCAAAAATTAATATTATAATTCACATTTAAACAACAAAGCATTGCTTATTCTCCTTGAAGTTCATTTTGTTTTCTCCATTGAAATTAAATTCTTTTTAACTGACTTTCACGCTAACGACTGTAATAAATTATGACACCCCCCACCCCTGCTTAGGTTGTGGACATCATGACTTTGTTGTACACACTATCAAATGACGCCCCCCCCCATTCCCAATCTGTACACGTAACGTTGAGAAGATATTCATACACCAGTTCTCACTGGGTCTGGTTCCTGTGAGATGCACTTAGAACTGGTTTAAATATCGGGTTTATTATTTTTGACGATTCTGGTGGATGACGTCATGCCTGACCTGTTTCTTAATCTGGACGTTTTTTACACTCGTCAAGGTCATGATACTCAACACACCCAATGAAAACCCGTAACAAAATGATGCACTTAAAGACAACAGCAACTTCTCGTCTTCAATCAGTGGAGAAGTTGGTACGACAGGTATTGTCCATTCTGTCAATCCATCCGATGAATTAGGTCAAATGTTACGTCACCAAACGGAGAAAATTTTGTATTGTCTAATTTTACCTCCTTCAATATATGCTATGGTAAATCTCAGAGGCGTAGCGATGGGCACTGTGGGACATATGTCATATTAGCTAAAAGAAGGGTATATATTTTTTTAAAGGGGTGCCACTTTTATAATTCGTTCCTGGGAGCAAAATAACCTAGCTAAGCCTCCGGTCGATCCTTTTATTAATTTAACTCTTAAAATCACGACATTTTTTTTATTAATGAATTATTTTTTATCATTTTGATTTGATTTTTACTAAATCTAATGTTTTTCACTCAGAAGATACTGCTTTTCTTTTTTTAATTTGACTCAGTTTATGAAAGATTTTCTCCCAAGCCCAGACCTTTGTTGGTGATGATAGCTGATATTTAATCTCCTTACAAGAGATCGCAGGGAGCATTCATTAAAATATTTGTAGGTGTGTGGCCTCATGTGTTAGGCCTGTGAGGTATGATTGAATGAATAGGGCGTTCAAGTTATTGTGAGGAAATCATTGTTTTGAAAAGATCACGTGTGTTTTTGTTGGCTATGCGGTGAACACATGGGCGAATGGTTTATAGAAACGTATTTAAATGATTGAAATATTTTATGAAATCTTTTAAAATGTCTGTTTAAAATAAGTATTTTCTCTAAAAATCAGGTCTCATTTAAGAATGTTGGCGATTTATGTCTGGAAATTCTCAAAGGTTGTTTTTTTACCTTATCCTTTTTTTCCCCTTAATTCCCGAAACTGTTCATGTTGAAAATATGCCAGCCACATTAAATGATTGCGGAGGTTATCGAATAGATGTCTGGTAGGCGATGCAAAAAGTTCAGTTACCTGGCCCACTAACCCGCCCCATCTCCTAGGCTTACATTTTAACCCGTCCCGTCCCATACTGAAGTTAGATTGCTCAGCTCAATAAATGTACACAAGGGTTCTCAAAAAAATGCTGGCTCTTCACTGAATGAACTGGCGGCTCATTCAACGATCGACAGCATGTACAGTAACAGTGGTACTCACTTGCGGGCTGAACCTTCACAGTTATCTTCATAAGCTTCCCTTTGTTTTGTTGCGTCTTATTCAGACCCACTCATACCCTATACTCAATAAAAAAAATTATACCTGACCTGATTGCAAAATTTAGTTTTTCATGCAACCTCAAAAGCGTGGCATTTTTTTTTAAAATAAATAAAAATCAATTTCGCTTTTAAAACATGTGCTCAATTTCACACTGGTTTATGATACTTGCTTTTCTGGCATGTTTCTATGTGGCCAAGTATTTATGGAGGGCAAATTGTCCTTATCGTGACCTTGAGGCCCCACCCTGTTTCCAGACGAATGCTTCTCCCTGCAGGGAAGTCAAAAGTTCTCATCTTTTTTCCAGATATGAATGTAACCTTGTATCCTGGGCAACTGGGGCAACAGAAATAGATTCATTAATGATCTGTGTTAAGGGAGAGGCAAAGCGGGGAGGTATATTTAGAGTTAAAATTAAGGCGGGGTGGGATATTTAGGGTTAAAAGCGTGGTGTTAAGGCCGGGAGATATATTTAGGTTTAATTGTGGAGCGGCAATGAATGCTGCTATATTTACGTATATAAGTGTTTGTTTTATTGTGTTTTTTTTTCTTTCTTAATTGTAGTTTTGTCTAGTATAGCGATGATATAAATTGATGAAGGATAGTGAAATCTTAGCTTTATTAATATATAAATTGACCTTGTTAAGAGAGAGGTCAATCATTTGATAGTTACCTGTCAGAGTTACCCCCCCCCTTCTTTCCACCGCACGATGATGGTTTATTCACAAGTCCAGAGCTAGAATATTTTTGGGATTCAAAACTTGATATTTGATTACAACGTCAGTCAAGTGATCTAAATACAGTTTTATTTTGATGAAATTTTAGATTCCTTGTGTTCATATGGATCAAGTACCGTACTCTCATATCCATGACAATGTCTTGGTGCACGTACCCTTGAGTTCAAACACGAGTGTCTTACTTAGACATGAAAGACTCTTTGCGTAATAAGTTCTTGGAATCTGGCTTCTAAAGTCTTGGTAATCCGTTCTTGGAATCTGGCTTCTAAAGTCTTGGTAATCCGTTCTTGGAATCTGGCTTCTAAAGTCTTGGTAATCCGTTCTTGGAATCTGGCTTCTAAAGTCTTGGTAATCCGTTCTTGGAATCTGGCTTCTAAAGTCTTGGTAATCCGTTCTTGGAATCTGGCTTCTAAAGTCTTGGTAATCCGTTCTGGGAATCTGGCTTCTAAAGTCTTGGTAATCCGTTCTGGGAATCTGGCTTCTAAAGTCTTGGTAATCCGTTCTTGGAATCTGGCTTCTAATGTCTTGGTAATCCGTTCTGGGAATCTGGCTTCTAAAGTCTTGGTAATCCGTTCTTGGAATCTGGCTTCTAAAGTCTTGGTAATCCGTTCTTGGAATCTGGCTTCTAAAGTCTTGGTAATCCGTTCTTGGAATCTGGCTTCTAAAGTCTTGGTAATCCGTTCTGGGAATCTGGCTTCTAAAGTCTTGAGGACAATACGACCGTTAAGTTTAAGACTGTTGATCCTGTACACGGCAGTATGTTGAGTTGGCTCTAAGTGCAATACTATATCCTTGCGATCTTCAGACGGTTAAGCAAAAACACTTTTAGAATGTTGCTATTTGGTCAGGACTATATTGTGACGTAATGATAAACCGATGTTTGCTGACGATGTCTAAGGTTTAGAGTGTCGCCTCTAATGTTCCCTCTAAGGTTCGATGGTCCACGTGAAAAGTTTCTTTTTTTTAAATTAAAAAAAAACAAACAAAAAACGTGTGTGTAATGTTGCTCAGCATCGATTTCTTGTTCAATATTTTTTACAAAATTAAGCGAAGCCGCGCAGCTTAACGAGAACATTGGGCGCCTCTAGACCCATCACTTTATGGATTTCTTTTGTTCTCTTTTTGTAGATACTGTAAACCACCAATGTAAATATTATTGAAACAAGTATCCTTTCATATAGAGTGGCTTCAGTGAGGTGCTTATCAGAATCTCAACTCATGGCATTATAAAAAAAATGTGCACTCTTGTCTCCCTCCCTTACCACAATGGACTAGTCCAGCATTGATTAATAATTTCAATGAACTGGTCGGAGGAGGGGGAGTGGGTATGCGTGTGCCTGTGAATGTGTGTGTGTGTGTAAGAAGACAGAGTTGTTGAGGCGCAGTGCCTCTTGGTGCGGCTCCAGTCTTGATTACAATACCAAGTGGACCGAAGAGATGCGAAGGACGTACTGTGCAAGTTTAGAATATCAGGATGAGGGAAAATGCAAGGGTAGAACTATGTATGTTTTAGTGTGCCAAGAGGCCATAAGAGATGCCCGGGCAGATATGTATGTTTAGTGGGCAAAGAAGACATAAAAGATGTCCGGGCATATATTCATGCCGAGATGAGAGTAGATATCTCATAAACCACTGTATACAAAAAATTCAATTATTTTTATTTTAAATAAAATAAATTGACAATTTGTGTTATTTTACAAATGCCTTTAGTTGTATACAATATATTTAAATTTTATATGCTTCAAATATCAAATCAACAAATTTAGAAGTGTATTCACAACAGACATCATACAATTTTTCGGAAGATTTTAGGAAAATATTGTAAATAAATATCTCCGGCTGTTAATCTTACTAAAGATTTACGTCCCCTGATCGAGAATTCGAACAGCAAATCCTCTAGCGATATCACAGTATCACAGCACAATCTCGCTTTACAAACCCAAATACCAAAACAAGGCCGCCATTCACAGCGTGGCTGAGACCTACACACGAAGTTGTATTGTGGGTTCCGCCCCCGCCTTAATTTTTTAAGCACCCTAATTTTCGCCTCCTGCAACAGCTGGTTCCTCCTGGCACGTGGGCGCCCGCCCCCTCTGTTAAAATAATACAGCGCCCTGGGTAGACACGGTTCTTAACATTCTTTAAGTCTGCCTGGTTGGTTAATGAGACGCACCTGGTCAGAGGGAGAGTTGGGGGGGGGGAGGGGGTGCCGGGGGCTGCGTTCGAGACTACGATATTTTTTACAACAATAATTGTGTGGGGACAGTGAAGATGGTTTTACAATGTTTAGTGCGGGGGGGGGGTGAGTAGCTAGGGTAAGTAGGACAATATTTTCCTCACACTTTCTTTCGGATGAAGATGAGCCCCCTCTGTGTGTATATACAGAAAGAACACCGCATCGAGTGGACACCTCCACGCTGCCCAGTAAGGCCAATCCATCTCGTCTTGCAAACTGCCTCTCAACACTATGGCTGTTGCATATCAACCCTGTCATTGCATTGTGATTAGTTCAACCCTGTCATTGCATTGTGATTAGTTCAACCCTGTCATTGCATTGTGATTAGTTCAACCCTGTCATTGCATTGTGATTAGTTCAACCCTGTCATTGCATTTGTGATTAGTTCAACCCTGTCATTGCATTGTGATTAGTTCAACCCTGTCATTGCATTGTGATTAGTTCAACCCTGTCATTGCATTGTGATTAGTTCAACCCTGTCATTGCATTGTGATTAGTTCAACCCTGTCATTGCATTGTGATTAGTTCAACCCTGTCATTGCATTGTGATTAGTTCAACCCTGTCATTACCTTATCGTTAGTTTTTTTTTCTTTTGAACCTCGAAAATGTTTTGTATTAGTTCAACACTGTGTCATTAGTCCAACCCTGTCAACCCCATATCATTAGTCCAACCCTCTCAACCCCGTATCATTAGTCCAACCCTCTCAACCCCGTATAATTAGTACAACCCTCTCAACCCCGTATCATTAGACCAACCCTGTCAACCCCGTATCATTAGACCAACCCTGTCAACCCCGTATCATTTGACCAGCCTGTCAACCCCGTATCATTTGACCAGCCTGTCAACCCCGTATCGTTAGACCAACCCTGTCAACCCCGTATCATTAGTCCAACCCTCTCAACGCCGTATCATTAGCCCAACCCTCTCAACCCCGTATCATTTGACCAGCCTGTCAACCCCGTATCATTAGACCAACCCTGTCAACCCCGTATCATTAGTCCAACCCTCTCAACGCCGTATCATTAGCCCAACCCTCTCAACCCCGTATCATTTGACCAGCCTGTCAACCCCGTATCATTTGACCAGCCTGTCAACCCCGTATCATTTAAACAGCCTGTCAACCCCGTATCATTTGACCAGCCTGTCAACCCCGTATCATTTGACCAGCCTATCAACCCCGTATCATTTGACCAGCCTGTCAACCCCTCTTATTATTTGACCAGCCTGTCAACCCCGTATCATTTGACCAGCCTGTCAACCCCGTATCATTAGACCAGCCTGTCAACCCCGTATCATTAGACCATCCTGTCGACCCCGTGTCATTAGACCAGCCCTGTCAACCTCGTATCATTAGACCAACCCTGTCAACCCCGTATCACTAGACCAGCCCAGTCTTTACCATGTTATTGGTACAACCCTGTCACCGCCCTCTGTGTAAGGACTAAGTTAATCCACTATAATTGGTTTATTTATTCCTCAAAACCCTCGCGTCAACTCAGGCCGCAGTTTAAATGTCATTTAGGAGATGACCAGCTGTGGCTAACTTTGTTGAGTGCTGGGCTCAGTCAGTTGTCGGCTGGTGACAGAGTCGGCCCCTCAACTAACGGGTGGTTTAGATCAGTGTCGTTTGGTGCTTGGGGTTTGGAAGCAAATCACTGATAATAACAAATGTTTTGGGTTAGAGACATACGGTGCATGTATGTAATTTACGCACACAATTTAAACATAAACTGTACACATATTATATGCATGATATGTACACGTAGAGTGTACACATATACTTAAGAACTGCACCGTACATACTTTGAGTACATAGATAACCAATAACTATGATACAGTTGCCTTGCTTCTAAATGTCTTATATTTCAGTCTGTGCCGTTGAAAGACTTCTTCATTGCCCAAGCAGAAAGCACAAGTGACATTCGAAATTGCCCTCGAAGCCTCGAAGTAGTCTGTTTATTAACCCTTGCCAATGTCAGTTGCACTCCACCTACGTCTCGTGTTGTCACGACCAGCAGACGCCAATTCACGTGCGTCTCGCGAGCTCAGCAGCATTCAATAGATTCGACCATTTAGGAGGAGTTTGTTTTCTTCATTTCCACAAAACCTCTAACACCACAACGATAGAGTTGAACCTTGGTGACGTCAACATCTAACAAAAAAGGGATGGTTGGGGGATGAGGGGGGTATTTTATCTAGATGGTTCGTCTACGGCTTCTAAGGGAAGGGATATTAACATAATACTTCTATGACCTGAAAAGGTTTGTGGTGGTATTTTTTGAATATTTAGGCGAACAAATTTACATAATTGAACAATTAGCAATAGATACTTTCTATGTCGACAGAACGGGATCATAAATGAATATAACTTAGAAATAAATGTATCTTAGACATTCTGTCATCACAAATACACCACCATAACATCATCACTGTGACACTAACTCTATACACCATAAAATCCTCTCCGTCACATCAACTTTCGTCACCATAAAATCATCACCATTGGTGATGTCATTTAATGGCGGGTATCTTGTAATCACTGTGGCTTAGTTCGTTGAGCTATTCTATACTTGTTTGAGCATATCAAACCTGATATTTAGTTAATTCCACGTTACTTTCACGTTACGTTCACGTTACGTTCACGTTACGTTCACGTTACGTTCACGTTACTTTCACGTTACTTTCACGTTACTTTCACGTTACTTACACGTTACTTTCACGTTACTTTGAGCTGGCTTAAATAACTTTACCGAGACAAAATCTTGCGCACCAACCACTTTTGTGTGTGTGTGTGTGTGTGTCCCCCATAACCTCGTTGTAGTAAGGGGTTCTAATGTTTCCGTTAGAACTTTCTCGGGGCTTAGTAGACCTTGGCGGCGCCCATCTCCTCTCCAGGTCAGCGGAGGACTTCTTAGCGTTAGTCATACATCAATCTTTATAATGTGGCGTTAGCGTGGACTAGATCCCACGCACCTCAGCTTGTGAGGCGACTGCACTACTGACTTCGCTATCCAGCCGCTCACCGCTTACTGAGATTTAAAAACTGTAATTTTAAACACTTCTATAAGAATGCTGAAAAATATATCTCAAATTCATTATTCTAAAAATAGTAGCGTTATATAATGAGATGTTGCGTTTTTCCTTGTTTGACAATAAACAATATCTTCATCAAATGTGTCATCCTCGCTCTCCCACCCCGCCCTCCTCTGCTAACTATTAAACTTTCTCCCGTGATCAAAATCACTTATCTTCAAATTTAAAATCGTCACCGCCATTTAACGACCAAAGCTGTATCTCGCGTTGATCCGGCGCCAAAGGCTCGATGTCTCAGACGTGCGTGTATTCGCTGGAGAGATATGAACACGGCAGACATGGGGCGTTTTATCTTACAGTTATGTGTTTTTATCGTCAAACAATCCTAGAACTGCTGGTTCAGATACGGACCGTCAAGAAAACAGACATCTAGTAAATACAGACATTTTGTAAATACAGACACACTGTAAACAAAGACATCTAGTAAGTACAGACACACTGTCAACAAAGACATCTAGTAAATACAGACACACTGTCAACAATGACATCTAGTAAATACAGACACACTGTCAACAAAGACATCTAGTAAATACAGACACACTGTCAACAAAGACATCTAGTAAGTACAGACACACTGTCAACAAAGACATCTAGTAAGTACAGACACACTGTCAACAAAGACATCTAGTAAATACAGACACACTGTCAACAAAGACATCTAGTAAATACAGACACACTGTCAACAAAGACATCTAGTAAATACAGACACACTGTCAACAAAGACATCTAGTAAGTACAGACACACTGTCAACAAAGACATCTAGTAAATACAGACACACTGTCAACAAAGACATCTAGTAAATACAGACACACTGTCAACAAAGACATCTAGTAAATACAGACACACTGTCAACAAAGACATCTAGTAAATACAGACACACTGTCAACAAAGACATCTAGTAAATACAGACACACTGTCAACAATGACATCTAGTAAATACAGACACACTGTCAACAATGACATCTAGTAAATACAGACACACTGTCAACAATGACATCTAGTAAATACAGACACACTGTCAACAATGACATCTAGTAAATACAGACACACTGTCAACAAAGACATCTAGTAAATACAGACACACTGTCAACAATGACATCTAGTAAATACAGACACACTGTCAACAATGACATCTAGTAAATACAGACACCATGTAAAGGCTTAACGGAAATTCGGATAAATATAAATGATTAGAAATTAATTTCACACGCCTCAAAATTAATTACCAAATATATCAGCCACTCCTTTTTTAAATCCCTTATATTAACTTCACCGCCGTCTCTGTCGTCATCTCTCTCTGTCTGTCTGTCTTGGGCGGGCGGAAAAACAAAAGTCAAAAATGACCCACTTCCCATGATCCGAACGAGCTGAAATTTGGCATACGGACCCGTCTCAACTAACAATGCATCTTATCAAAATTTCAGATCAATCGAACTTACCGTAATTAAATTAATGCATTTTTAGTTTATCCTTATATAACGTATGTAATTCAAATTCACTGTTTGTTATTGTTTTTTTTCCACGTGAGAGTTTGAGTTGACCCGTTGACGCGACCCATCAAAGTACCGGCGTGCTTTTGTTTACATTTTACGTGTCACGCTGAGCTCGGTCCAGCGATAGGTGACCAGATCTTTCCCCTCTCCCACCCGCCCCCCAGTGGTTATAAAACAAAGGAAAGTTAAGACAGATTCAGGCTGTAAATACTTGTCGTGTTGGAACATAATCAATACTTTCAGTTCTGTCTCATATATAAGGGATTTATAGTCAAAAACTTTGTTTTTACGGGTTTGTTTTTACACGCTTTTATTTAAGTCACACTGTTTGTATGTTGTATCCATCCATACATCCTTCCTTCAAATCTTGAAACGTAAAATTAAACCACTTCTGATGGTCCTGGAGATCTCAAAATTTTTACCACAGATAGATCTTGGATGACAATGCATTGTGTCGAAATTTCAGATCGATCGAATGTACCGTAATTAAATTAATCAATTTTTAGTTTATCTCTATTTATCACTATTTAGAATGTATAGTCGTCTGCTAGAGTTGACCTCCACGGCTCACTGGTTTCACTCCAGCCCTCGTTTACCAAATTCCCGTGTTTACATCAAGGGCAGGGGAGATCAGCGCGTTTCAGTCTGCAAATGATTGTAAATAAAAGGGTGTCCTTTTTTAAAAAAAAGATTTTTTTTACATTTTACTTATTTAAATTCATGATCATACACAGTTATTCTGTAGTAGAAGATTTCATTACCTGTGGAAAAGGGGAGTTAATATTTTAAAATTGTTTTTCGAAAGTCTTTGTAGAAAACTCATCATTTTGATGTTGCATGTGCCTTAATTGTATTTGCTTCAGTTGTATTTGTCTCAGTTGTATATGCCTCAATTGTATCTGCCTCAGTTGTATCTGCCTCAATTGTATCTGCCTCAATTGTATCTGCCTCAGTTGTATCTGCCTCAGTTGTATCTGCCTCAGTTGTATCTGCCTCAATTGTATCTGCCTCAGTTGTATCTGCCTCAATTGTATCTGCCTCAATTGTATCTGCCTCAATTGTATCTGCCTCAGTTGTATCTGTCTCAGTTGTATCTGCCTCAGTTGTATCTGTCTCAGTTGTATGTGCCTCAGTTGTATCTGCCTCAGTTGTATCTGCCTCAGTTGTATCTGCCTCAGTTGTATCTGCCTCAGTTGTATCTGCCTCAGTTGTATCTGCCTCAGTTGTATCTGCCTCAGCATGTCAGGTTTTGATGTTGCTTCGCTGGTTTAAAGAGCATGAGCCATTATCATTATTTCAAAGTTTTTCTTTATGTGCAAGTGAGAGGGCAACTGGTGACATTGCGGCATCGTGCCTCCTACGCCAATGGTAACACGCGACTTACCGTATTCCCGTGTAAAGCTTAAAAACAGGCGTCAGACATTCTTGTCATGTACCATGTTATAGCTGTTGAACTAAGATGAGGAACGAAACCAGATACCATTCTCGTGTTTTAAAAGTTTTTGTTGGTCTAATGTTCAAGAAAACCTTTCAAACTCATACGTTCTTATGTCAAGTGACCCTCGCTCCGCTCTCGTCCAGAAAGCTCGCGACGAGCACGACCATTATTCTGACGTGGTTATGACGTCATAATTGCAGGACTCATTTTCGTGCAAATGTCACCACAATGTTTACGTAAACACGAGTGGCCTGTGGGAGCAATCGTTGCGTTTATCTTTGAACATTTGGCACGACGGCGGAGACAGTGGCTCACGGTGGCGTCTTCCGGGTGGGGTTGGGGCCAACAGACGAGAAAAAAAAAGAGTTCAATAATCAACGCGTTTAGACGTAGACAGGATGTTACGTATTTTACGTTTAAATTATGTTTTCCTTAATGTCCATACGCCAAAGATTGAGCACCCCTGAAGTGTAAAGGTAAAAACATTTCGGCTATTTTAACAACATTCTTTGGACTGTAAACCTCAGGTTTTCAAGGTATACCTTAGTTTTATCCCAGAACTCGATTTAATCTATATATATCTTATTTACACCATTGGATCATGTCCGCCCTGCTCACATTGCGCAATGCGATGCGCTTAAATTAGCTGCGTACCCCGTCGTGCAACCCAACACGCAATAAATTAAAACAAAAGGAAAACATCAGTTTTGATTCCATGCGGAATTTCACTTCAGAAAGACATGTCAGTAATATTTTATCTGAATTTCCTCGCGTGGAGTAGTGGTCAGTAGTTGTGTTTCACTCACGCAGCGTGGTTTCATTGTTCCACTTGTGCAGTGATTTATTACACAACACTCAGCATCGCAGGATGACCTATCACAATGTATTGCTCTGTGCTTGTACATAATCCTCCAATAAACATCTGCTTCAGAAATCTTGCAGGTGACTCATTCCGTTGAATTCTGTAGGTAAATGTTAAACTAAATAAGAATTTATCTGGTTCCAGTGTCAATATAGGACATGTTCCCAGCATAGATCAAACTAGAGGAACATGTTCCCAGCATTTATCAAACTAGAAGGACATTTTCCCAGCATAGATCAAAATAGAGGAACATGTTCCCAACATATATCAAACTAGAAGGACATGTTTCCAGCACAGATCAAACTAGGAGGACATGTTCCCAGCATAGATCAAATAGAAGGACATGTTCCCAGCATAGATCAAACTAAAGGAACATGTTCCCAGCATTTATCAAACTAGAAGGACATGTTCCCAACATATATCAAACTATAAGGACATGTTTCCAGCACAGATCAAACTAGGAGGACATGCTCCCAGCATAGATCAAATAGAAGGACATGTTCCCAGCATAGATCAAATAGAAGGACATGTTCCCAGCATAGATCAAACTAGAGGAACTTGTTCCAAGCATTTATCAAACTAGAAGGGCATGTTCCCAGCATAGATCAAACTAGAGGAACATGTTCCCAGCATAGATCAAACTAGAGGAACATGTTCCCAGCATATATCAAACTAGAAGGACATGTTCCCAGGATATATCGAACCCTGAGACTCGTGAACCCTCGCTAACAGGTCAAAAGTCAAACGCCGCCAACTTTATTTATGGCTGAATGTTTACCGTCTGCGCCCAGCAGTTAACGACGTTTTCCGAAACGTTTAATTTATGACGGGACCAAAATCTGAGCGACTAAACACAATCTGGACTGTGTGGTTAAGGGAGAGAGGGCGAGGGGGGGGGGACTATCTTAAATCCTCGCAGCATGCACACAATGGAGGCCTTCATCTTTTGTTAGCAATCAAAGTTGACATTTCGGGCTCTAAATCTTGTGTTAACGAGGTTTTAACATGAGACGATTTTTCTATGTACATTGGTGGTTACTGTTAGGACTTGTCTTATGGTAGTTTGTAGAAGGCTTTTTTTTTATAACAGGGACTCGAACTGCCGTCATTGCAGCCAAGCCTCTGAAACAGTACTCCACCGGTTAACTTCGTATCCCGGGCTACACATAGCTGGGGAGGTTAGGGAGGCAAAAGAGTCCCACGGGAAGACAATGTTATAAGGCACTGATCAGCAGATGAAGCAGGTTGCCCAGGTATTAGCAAAGGCCTTAAGAGACTAAGTCTCAGGCCAAAAGAATATGTAGAAGAAGAAGAAGTAGAGGGGCTTGAATTGTGGCCAGATATTTAAAGTAATCTGAGGTGCCTGTCTGGTAATATAGATATAGATATAATGAATGACTTGTGGGGTATTTGCTGGAGAAGGTCGAGTGATTCATTAACAAAAGTAACTCTGACCAAGTATGGTTCATTTAGTAAAACATTGGTGCTTTTATTATATTTTAACCTAAAGTTGTTGTTTTTTTAGTTTCAACAGTGGTTTCTGGTGGAATAAAACTCATGTGTTGAGTTGAAATACTCCATACGTATTGTTGGCCTCACCAACTCACAGATAAGATATAAATTGAATAAACAGTTCAGTTACAGTTTCTTTTCTTATTGATATGAAATGTACTGGGTAATTGTCTACTAAACTGTTTCTCTTCTTTCTTGGCTGTGCTGAAATAAAAATTAAAACATTGCTATAATCCAAGTGTTAAACTTTTGTTGTCCCTAAAATAACTGTGAATAAAATATGAGTGCTGCCTTTTGTTTGCCTATTTATCCAATGGTATTTCTAAACAATTGCCCCATTGCATTATCAACCATTGGCGCCATTGTATTTTGAGCCTAATACTTCAACGTATTTATAAAGAAATGCAGAATTGTATATTCCAACCGTCTATGGCGGATTAAGGGGGGGGGCTGAACGGGCTAAAGCCAAGGGCCCCCGATGATTTAGGGCCCCCAAACTTAGCATATTTTATAATAAATGTGGACAAATGTATACATGAATTGCTGAAAATATGATAAATTAATAAAATCTCATCTATTAAAATGATCTCTTTTCCCACACGATAGTCTTAGCAGTCAAAAAACCTGATTTGATAAGCTCAATAACAGAAATTATTAAAGAATATTATATATATTTTTTAAATTGACATCCTTAAATGAGTTCTCGTGGCCGAATGTGAATTACTAAGGCTTATGGTGCAAGCGGTAGCGGGTTCGATCCCCGGGTGGGGTGTGAGTTTTCTTTTCATGTGTGTTTTAATTTTATAAATTGTCGTTTACACTCAATTTTAGGATACCGGCAAAAAGTTATTTCTTCGAATTCGGTTTTTTCATGAATAATCATTTTGGATGAATATTTACAAGTTACAGTCTTATATTAGCGGCTAGCAATCATTTTATCTAAAGGTACACTGGCTGGATAGGGCCCCAGTTTGAATTGCAGCCAGGGGCCCCGTGCAGTCTTAATCCGCCCCTGCCAACCGTTGATTGATGATATTTCCAACCAATGCGCCATGGTATTTCCAACCAACTAACTGCCTCATAATATTGCCAAGCAATTTCCCTATCACTAAACACAGCCACCTTCTAAAACTGACGAAGCGCTTTTATCTAATACTTCACAGGACTTTATGTCCCGCCATTGAAACTACTACGCCATTATCCGAACATGACCAGAGTCACTACATTTCGCCTCGTGATAATGGCACTTTCTTTTTTTCTACCCTCGCCGCTCTCCCGGTAACTGCCGCAGTGGTTATCTTTGCGGTCTCAGTAACATGGTCGCACGCAGGCTATTCACACGGAAAGTCCGCCCAGAAAGTGAAAATCAACAACCGTGTCAATAGTGAATGTTGTGGGCACATGTATCCCCCGGTGACATATGTTTGGTCTACATCAGGCTCTTCATTAAACATGTCCGTCCAGAGCGAGACGTGAATGTAAACAAAACGCGAGAGAATGACACTGGTTGATTTAATTGGAAATTAACGTGTACGTCATAAATAATCGACTGATGACCAGTGGGTGTTACATAAACAAAATATGTTCTCCATCATATTAGAATACGTTTATACATTATTATATTAAACTAGTGTATCACCCGTCAAAAATGACAGAAGTTTTCAAAATAAATACAAATCAGATTAAAATATAACGTAATACAGAACTTTCATTAATTTTATTTATTTTTATTTTATTCATTTATTCCCCTATTGAACAATTTTATGCGGACGTTCGAAAAGAGTTATTTTTGGTGCAGTAATTTGGTGCGCTGCTTTCTAAAATTAGTAGCGTCACGGACAGTCAGACGGGACAGACGGGACGTGACATACATTGCAAATTATGTATATTGATTATTATAATGTTTAAATTAATGGGCTTTAAAAGACTCAGGAATATTTTTGTAACGTATAAAGTGATCCTGTGAATTCGTTTGTTGTGAATTGTGAAGAGACCATAACTCCAAAAGGCTCAGTTGTCTGCTCAAAGATTTGATTGCCTACTCATAGACTCTATTGTCTTCTCAAAGACTCTATTGTATGATCAAATACTCTATTGCCTGCTAAAAGACTCTATTGTCGGATTAAAGACTCTATTGTCTGCTAAAAAGCTGCACTTAAATATTTCATCTAAAAAAAGAAAGCCACCAAATATAACTGGATGTCATTAAGACACTTTCCCCTCATCGATCATATATCGACCCGACCAGGCATTGCTCCAACTAATGCTGTGTTGTTCACGTCACCCAACTTCCGGTTCACGTTCTTGTCAAGTGCACAAGCCACTGGTCAACGCGCTCATCGGACACATTTAGGGTTAAATGTACCACATATTTTTAGTGAATATAACTATGATTTACTGTATCGATTACTTTCACTAGACGTCATTGGGGTTCATTGAACTGATTATTTTGTACGTGTGTACTAATTCTACTGATTATTTTGTGCGTGTGTACTAATTCTACTGATTATTTTGTGCGTGTGTACTAATTCTACTGATTATTTTGTACGTGTGTACTAATTCTACTGATTATTTTGTGCGTGTGTACTAATTCTACTGATTATTTTGTACGTGTGTACTAATTCTACTGATTATTTTGTGCGTGTGTACTAATTCTACTGATTATTTTGTACGTGTGTACTAATTCTACTGATTATTTTGTACGTGTGTACTAATTCTACTGATTATTTTGTACGTGTGTACTAATTCTACTGATTATTTTGTACGTGTGTACTAATTCTACTGATTATTTTGTGCGTGTGTACTAATTCTACTGATTATTTTGTACGTGTGTACTAATTCTACTGATTATTTTGTACGTGTGTACTAATTCTACTGATTATTTTGTACGTGTGTACTAATTCTACTGATTATTTTGTACGTGTGTACTAATTCTACTGATTATTTTGTGCGTGTGTACTAATTCTACTGATTATTTTGTGCGTGTGTACTAATTCTACTGATTATTTTGTGCGTGTGTACTAATTCTACTGATTATTTTGTGCGTGTGTACTAATTCTACTGATTATTTTGTGCGTGTGTACTAATTCTACTGATTATTTTGTGCGTGTGTACTAATTCTACTGATTATTTTGTGCGTGTGTACTAATTCTACTGATTATTTTGTACGTGTGTACTAATTCTACTGATTATTTTGTACGTGTGTACTAATTCTACTGATTATTTTGTACGTGTGTACTAATTCTACTGATTATTTTGTACGTGTGTACTAATTCTACTGATTATTTTGTACGTGTGTACTAATTCTACTGATTATTTTGTACGTGTGTACTAATTCTACTGATTATTTTGTACGTGTGTACTAATTCTACTGATTATTTTGTACGTGTGTACTAATTCTACTGATTATTTTGTACGTGTGTACTAATTCTACTGATTATTTTGTACGTGTGTACTAATTCTACTGATTATTTTGTACGTGTGTACTAATTCTACTGATTATTTTGTACGTGTGTACTAATTCTACTGATCATTTTGTACGTGTGTACTAATTCTTCTGCACGACAAAGAGGAAGAACTTGGTAAAACGGAAGAAGATAAAGAAGTCATTAAAAGAAGTATAGTTTAACTCAATAACAAAAAAAGTAAATAAGACCTTTTTTTAAAAGCAAGCGAGGCAGTTTAAAAAAATGTAATGAAGTATATGATACGCTGGCAATAGAACATGTGAGGTGGGTGGAACTAGACTTTAGAGGTAAAATTTATTTTGTAAGAGTTAGAAAACGACTTACAGAATTGGCATTGTGTGTAAAACAACTCATCAAATGACTGTCATTAGCCCTCGTATAGGTCTCCCCCCCCCGCCTCGTGATAGATAAGATGCGGGGGGAGAGGTATTTGTTCCAGGAGTGGCTATTTACTCTAACTCGTGTGGTACTGAGACAGGTACAAGTCAAACTCCAGTAAACAGATATTTGGTCCCCATCCTCCTACACGAGTCACACACCGACACTTCTAAATATCATCCACAGGACCCGAGGCCATCGCCGAGTTCTGGTAGAGATCTCAAGTGGCCGAGTTCGTTGATACATTTCCCTGCACACACAAAAAAACATGAACCAATGTACATAGTGACACTAAACACGTGCTATTGATAGAAACTTCTGCAACTTCTTTTACATACATAATAAACTCTGCTTTTTTGTTGTTGGAGGTTGTTTTTTTTTGTTATTTTGTTTTTCATTTTGTTAATAGAATTAATTAATTTCTCTGAGATCGTTATATTGTGAATGAGTGTTCACGGTATAAATCAAGACATTAGTTTTCACGGTATAAATCAAGACATTAGTGTTCACGGTATAAATAAAGACATTAGTTTTCATAAAGAATAAAATCACTAATCATTTCAGTAATCAAATTTATTAACTATTTTAAAGAAAGTTATTTAGATCATGTATAGATTAAAGTCAGAATATTTGCACAACACGTTGTTCACAACTGATGCACTAGTCACTAAGCGACTAGCAGCGTTAAAATGGCTGTGGAACTTTCTGGTAAGCTTTATCTCATGGGAACACTCTTGTGTCATAGATTATGGGATCTTTAGAAAGTGAGAGCCCATAATTGAGAGATTGCCAGAATAGCGACAATGCTGTTGGGGCGTAACGATTATATTGTAAGACCCCCTGTTATGACCCCTGTAACCTTGAGATTTAAAGCTTATTTCAAGCCCCTTTGGCTCGTGTGTCTTTTTTTTACCATTTCGTGTGCTTAACTCCCTTTCTCACGTCCCCAATCAACTTAATTCTATCAAAGAGAGGGAGTTAATCCACACCGGTTGAACCTGTGAGATAAAGCCTGCAAGGGCCAATAACTCAACGAAAATTTCATGGAGATTACGGGCCACTGCCAACAGGTTCCTTTGTTATTTCTTTTCTTTTGAAGTTCAATCTGATTGGCTGGGAAAATGGTGTGATGTCACGCCTCGTTCTGGTTACTTGTCGGAAAACTGTCATGGCGGCCCGATGTCGACGGTGCGTAATTATCTCTACACAGAGAAGTGAATGTACCGGGTAAACGTGGGGATAGACAGAAGGACCAGAGTGGAGGTGGGAATAGACAGAAGGACAAGAGGGCAGACGTGAGGATAGACAGAAGGACAAGAGAGGAGGTGGGGATACACAGAAGGACAAGAGGGCAGACGTGAGGATAGATAGAAGGACAAGAGAGGAGGTGGGGATAGACAGAAGGACAAGAGAGGAGGTGGGAATAGACAGAAGGACAAGAGGGCACACGTGAGGATAGATAGAAGGACAAGAGAGGAGGTGGGGATAGACAGAAGGACAAGAGGGCACACGTGAGGATAGATAGAAGGACAAGAGAGGAGGTGGGGATAGACAGAAGGACAAGAGGGCACACGTGAGGATAGATAGAAGGACAAGAGAGGAGGTGGGGATAGACAGAAGGACAAGAGGGCACACGTGAGGATAGATAGAAGGACAAGAGAGGAGGTGGGGATAGACAGAAGGACAAGAGGGCACACGTGAGGATAGATAGAAGGACAAGAGAGGAGGTGCGGATAGACAGAAGGACAAGAGAGGAGGTGGGGATAGACAGAAGGGCAAGAGGGCAGACGTGAGGATAGAAAGAATAACAGGAGAGGAGGTGGGGATAGACAGAAAGACAAGAGGGCACACGTGAGGATAGATAGAAGGACAAGAGAGGAGGTGGGGATAGACAGAAGGACAAGAGGGCACACGTGAGGATAGATAGAAGGACAAGAGAGGAGGTGGGGATAGACAGAAGGACAAGAGGGCAGACGTGAGGATAGATAGAAGGACAAGAGAGGAGGTGGGGATAGACAGAAGGACAAGAGAGGAGGTGGGGATAGACAGAAGGGCAAGAGGGCAGACGTGAGGATAGAAAGAATAACAGGAGAGGAGGTGGGGATAGACAGAAGGACAAGAGGGCAGACGTGAGGAGATAGAAAGAATAACAGGAGAGGAGGTGGGGATAGACAGAAGGACAAGAGGGCAGACGTGAGGATAGATAGAAGGTCAAGAGTGGAGGTGGGGATGGACAGAATGGCAAAAGTGGGAAAGTGAAGAGACAGGTAAATGTGGCTAGTGCAACGTTACGTTTAAAATGCCCCTTGATGGTACTACCACATGTATACAGCACGGTCAAGTGTTTATTTTATTTTATTTATTTATATATTCTTTTTGCTATCTCGTATAGCCGAGTTAATGTATAACATATGTTGCTATTTAATTTTATATTACGTAGTTTTATTTCAATGTTTTTCCCGTCATTCTGTAACTGTAAGGGACAAACTAATTGAAAAAATTTAAACTGGTCATCTTTGCAAAATTAATTTTGGGGTTGCTGGGGTCCGATCACTTAAAAAAAACAAAAAAGACAAGCAAACATTTTAAACAAAATTGCGTCCTTAAGTTCCAAGAAAGTAAAACTCAAGGAAATATTAATCAGTTCCAACAAATCAATTTTTTAAAGAAGTGGTCATCTCTTCCTGTCCTGTCGGGCTCACTGACCACCAGCAAACATTATGACCAATCGTTCTGTATTTACCCTCAACCCCCTCCCTCCACCACAACCATATGTTTCGTATGCAGTTCTCAATGCGCATGTCATTAACATGTCTTTTGGTAACCATCTGAAGTAAGAACTGTGAGTCTGTGAGACTGTAACATAGAGAATCTAGGTCTACACCAGCTTTCCATTTCTGTCGTGTTGTCTTCTCACCCAATTTTCTTGTTAACTCCCCCTTGCTTGATGTTCTTATTTCCCTTGTTCCCGCCATCCATCACAAGACGCTGCCATTCAGTGGTCAGCTCATCAAAACCTGGACAGACTGACCGTGGTACCGACAGCGTTATGAAGTCTCATAGACAAGATCGTCTCAAGACAATCGACTTCAGTGTAAAGCTTTCACCTTGATAATATCAGTTTTGTGAACAACGAAAACTATTATCCCCCCTTTTTCTGGTTAACTTGACCAAGTGTCCAAATATCGTCAGTGTGTCGTAACTACTATGATGACCCATCTATTTACGAATTTTTCGTGTGTCGTAACTACTATGATGACCCATCTATTCACGAATTTTTCGTGTGTCTTAACTACTATGATGACCCATCTATTCACGAATTGTTCGTGTGTCGTAACTACTATGATCACCGATCTATTCACGAATTGTTCGTGTGTCGTAACTACTATGATGACCCATCTATTCACGAATTGTTCGTGTGTCGTAACTACTATGATGACCCATCTATTCACGAATTGTTCGTGTGTCGTAACTACTATGATGACCCATCTATTCACGAATTGTTCGTGTGTCGTAACTACTATGATGCCCCATCTATTCACGAATTGTTCTTGTGTCGTAGCTACTATGATGACCCATCTATTCACGAATTGTTCGTGTGTCATAGCTACTATGATGACCCATCTATTCACGAATTGTTCGTGTGTCGTAACTACTATGATGACCCATCTATTCACGAATTGTTCGTGTGTCGTAACTACTATGATGACCAATCTATTCACGAATTGTTCGTGTGTCGTAACTACTATGATGACCCATCTATTCACGGATTGTTCGTGTGTCGTAACTACTATGATGACCCATCTATTCACGAATTGTTCGTGTGTCGTAACTACTATGATGACCCATCTATTCACGAATTGTTCGTGTGTCGTAACTACTATCATGACCCATCTATTCACGAATTGTTCGTGTGTCGTAACTACTATGATGACCCTTCTATTCACGAATTGTTCGTATGTCGTAACTACTATGATGACCCATCTATTCACGAATTGTTCGTGTGTCGTAACTACTATGATGACCCATCTATTCACGAATTGTTCGTGTGTCGTAACTACTATGATGACCCATCTATTCACGAATTGTTCGTGTGTCGTAACTACTATGATGACCCATCTATTCACGAATTGTTCGTGTGTCGTAACTACTATGATGACCCATCTATTCACGGATTGTTCGTGTGTCGTAACTACTATGATGACCCATCTATTCACGAATTGTTCGTGTGTCGTAACTACTATGATGACCTATCTATTCACGAATTGTTCGTGTGTCGTAACTACTATGATGACCCATCTATTCACGAATTGTTCGTGTGTCGTAACTACTATGATGACCCATCTATTCACGAATTGTTCTTGTGTCGTAACTACTATGATGACCCATCTATTCACGAATTGTTCGTGTGTCGTAACTACTATGATGACCCATCTATTCACGAATTGTTCTTGTGTCGTAACTACTATGATGACCCATCTATTCACGAATTGTTCGTGTGTCGTAACTACTATGATGACCCATCTATTCACGAATTGTTCGTGTGTCGTAACTACTATGATGACCCATCTATTCACGAATTGTTCGTGTGTCGTAACTACTATGATGACCCATCTATTCACGAATTGTTCGTGTGTCGTAACTACTATGATGACCCATCTATTCACGAATTGTTCGTGTGTCGTAACTACTATGATGACCCATCTATTCACGAATTGTTCGTGTGTCGTAACTACTATGATGACCCATCTATTCACGAATTGTTCGTGTGTCGTAACTACTATGATGACCTATCTATTCACGAATTGTTCAACACGTTTGTGATGCTACAGTGATTCTGTTTCTCAAGAAAACGTGTATATACTTGTAGGGCACGTGTATATACTTGTAGGGCACGTGTATATACTTGTAGGGCACGTGTATATACTTGTAGGGCACGTGTATATACTTGTAGGGCACGTGTATATACTTGTAGGGCACGTGTATATACTTGTAGGGCACGTGTATATACTTGTAGGGCACGTGTATATACTTGTAGGGCACGTGTATATACTTGTAGGGCATATATGTAAATACTGACGTGTCAGTTGTGTTCCACGGAGTTTACTTTGTACGTCATAGGGTGAGTTTACTATAGTCAATGGATGGACCAGTCTTTGTACGTCATAGGGTGAGTTTACTATAGTCAATGGATGGACCAGTCTTTGTACGTCATAGGGTGAGTTTACTATAGTCAATGGATGTACCAGTCTTTGTACGTCATAGGGTGAGTTTACTATAGTCAATGGATGGACCAGTCTTTGTACATCATAGTGTGAGTTTACTAGTCAATGGATGGACCAGTCTTTGTACATCATAGGGTGAGTTTACTAGTCAACGGATGGACCAGTCTTTGTACATCAAAGGGTGAGTTTACTTGTCAATGGATGGACCAGTCTTGTACATCATAGTGTGAGTTTACTAGTCAATGGATGGACCAGTCTTTGTACATCAAAGGGTGAGTTTACTAGTCAATGGATGGACCAGTCTTTTTACATCATAGGCTGAGTTTACTAGTCAATGGATGTACCAGTCTTTGTACATCATAGGGTGAGTTTACTAGTCAATGGATGGACCAGTCTTGTACATCATAGGGTGAGTTTACTAGTCAATGGATGGACCAGTCTTTTTACATCATAGGCTGAGTTTACTAGTCAATGGATGGACCAGTCTTTTTACATCATAGGCTGAGTTTACTAGTCAATGGATGGACCAGTCTTGTACATCATAGTGTTAGTTTACTAGTCAATGGATGGACCAGTCTTTGTACATCAAAGGGTGAGTTTACTTGTCAATGGATGGACCAGTCTTGTACATCATAGGGTGAGTTTACTAGTCAATGGATGGACCAGTCTTTGTACATCATAGGGTGAGTTTACTAGTCAATGGATGGACCAGTCTTTGTACATCATAGGGTGAGTTTACTAGTCAATGGATGGACCAGTCTTTGTACATCAAAGGGTGAGTTTACTTGTCAATGGATGGACCAGTCTTGTACATCATAGTGTGAGTTTACTAGTCAATGGATGGACCGGTCTTTGTACATCATAGTGTGAGTTTACTAGTCAATGGATGGACCAGTGTGCATCATAGTGTGAGTTTACTAGTCAATGGATGGACCGGTCTTTGCCAGAAAAAGAAAACGTCTACTAATGGGACAAGAGATGGACTCTGTAGATTTTGTTGTTTATTTGATTCGCTTCTTTACGCCAAGTTATGTGCTAATAGGTGCCTGGACACTCTTGTTTTTGACCGCTGCTTCCCAGGAGTCTTGCTCCACCCCAAAATTTTAGTAAGATTTTACACGCATCCTTGAAATACATTTTTTTTAAAAAATTCTGCGGGTTCGTTGTCTAAGTCTTAGCCCGCCATTGAAGGACCTCTTTGGGAGGCGTTGGTCTGACATTAGCACCACATGCATCTGCCGGCATATTGGGAGTACATCAGATTTGTGTGGTTGCTGTCCTGGCGAGTACTTCAGTTCCCATTGTTTTTAATGACAATTTATTTTGTGAGTTTCTCTTATTTGTATTAAAAGACGGAATGGTGGGGGCGGGGCTAATTTTTGGTATATATATGTTTGGTATATATATGTTTACATTCAACATCAACATAATAAAAAGGGTCTCACTCTCAGGAAAAAAAATAGCCTCCTCTATTGCACAACCCTTATTGACAACAACGCTGATTCTCTGGGAATAAACAGTAACAAAAACGTCGCACCCTTCGCAATGAAATGAATAACTGGAAACCAGCGGTGGCTCACGGAATCTGACCAATCTAATCAAACCGCTCTATTGGATTTGTCGAGAGCTGACCAAGCCCTAATTAATTCAATCTGTTGCCTCGTGGAGACTTCCCCTCGTTCTTCTCCCGTTATTTCCACGTGTATCTCTGCTGCGTCTGCCGACGGACTCGGGGTGGCCGATGGACGCGGCCATATTGTATTTACCCAGCAGGCACTGCTCCGTGTCAGCCGGTGGTTTATGGGGAGGTCAAGAGACGAGGAAATGCGATTGTCCAATTTGGTGTCTAATAAAGGCGGAAGTGACGTGGTTAGTGTCCTCAAGAACTGTCGTGTGTGGCGGGTAGGGTAAGAGGGGGGGGGGTAAAATAATCTTGTTGTTTTGCTTGCATGGAGTCCACCAGTAATAGATAACATATAAGACTTCTAATGGTACTGTAAGGACATGAAGGAAATCAACACGAATTCTAATGGTATGGTAAGCAATGTTCCCTTTAGGCTGAGCGGCTGCGCGGTCACGCAGATACCTGACCGACGCCGCGCAGTAGTTTAGATTTACCGAGCAGCAAATTTTGTAAAATACATCACAAAAAATAAATGCTGTGTAACTTTGCACACGAGTTGTTTTTATTTACTTTGCACACAGACAAACGAACCTTAGAGGGAACATTGACTGTAAAGCCATTAAGGAAATCAACACGAATTCTAATGGTAAAGAAATACAACCCTCAAAGAGATTGAAGTTGTCACTTGATAATTTATTGATTAAAATGATACATATCTGTATATATATATATACTAGTTTGAGCTGCGGCGCCACCTTTTTCAAAAGCCCAACTAACTTGTCCTTGTATGATAAATGCGTAATATTAAACTTTCTTAAATGTACACAAAGTATTTTATAATAGTTATTTTTTTTATTTTTTTTTACAAAAGCCCAAGTAACTTATCCTTGTATGATAAATACGAAATATTCCTGAAATGTACACAAAGTATGTATATAATATTTTTTTACAGTGCTAATCACCACACGATTTTTAAAGTAATTTTAGAAAGCAGCGCATCAAATTACTGTACCAAAAAATAACTCTTTGAGTCAGTCAGCACTGTTTACGACACAAATGCTGACGTCATAGGTTCGTGCGTTGTTTGGTTAATGTTAACCTTGAAACCAAAGGGATTATGATTTAGAGTTAGGCCACAGTCAGCGATAATTGAGCTTACATATATTTATGATGTAGATCTATATATATTTTAAAGTGTGTGGTGTTTTTTTTCTCCGAAAATAATCTTTTTTCAGAAGTATGTAAATTATGTTAGTTTTTATATAGAAGTGTTAAGTTGTTACTAATGTTTTTTTCAAAAAGCTTTTGATATATTAATTCAATGAATCTTATCTTTCCGTTCCCTTAGACTTTCTACTTTTTGTTCTGTTCGTTTATTTTTGCCCCCTGCCCTCGCGTGGAGCACAGGTCATTATGCCGTAATTTCCATAAGTAGAGCCCCCCTCCATCTCACCCCACGCCCACTCATCGATTTTGTCACTCCATGAAATCACCATAAATAACTACACATTCTCACAGTCTCACCAGACGTCAGCCTCTGATGACGTCATCTTCACTAGTTAGACTTGTTTTGATTACACCACACATCCGACTTGTCAAAGGCAAGATGTATTAACTCATCATTGTCTTATCTTACACAGAACACGTGACATTCAAACAGATCTTATTGGTAAAGCATCTCTATCCCACGTGACACGAAATCATCAATCTGATTGGTTGGCTGTTATAGTTTTGTAATCAATAAAGCAATACTAGTTTTTGTAACCTACAAGATAGTTAAAGTGTTGGTAAACTATAAGAAAGACATATCAACATACATAAATTGCAAAATGTATGTCACGTCCGTCCCGTCCTGTCTGTGACGCTACTAATTTTAGAAAACAGCGCACCAAATTACTGCACCAAAAATAACTCTTTTCGAACGTTCCACATAAAATTAATTGTGCAATATGAAAATAAATGAATAAAATAAAATTAAATAAAATAAATGAAAGTTCTGTATTACATTATTTTTTATTTTGATGTGTATTTTTATCAAAATAAATAGATTTCAGCTGAAATGTATTTATTTTGAAAACTTCCGTCATTTTGACGGGTAATACACTAGTAGTAATGGTATTGGTAACCTATAAGAAAGATATATAGAACTGGTAACTTATAAGACAGACATCTAGTTATAGAACTGGTAACTTATAAGACAGACATATAGTTATAGAACTGGTAACTTATAAGACTTATATAGTTATAGTAGTAAGTAACATATAAAATAGTTATCGTATCTGTAACCTACAAACTCATGTCTACTTTATCTAGAGCCAAAATTCTCAAAATTGCCAGAAACATCTGGTAATATTATAGTGTATTAGTACTAATTAGCTCTAATGTCCACTTCGGATGTTCATCTCATATCTATTTCAGCTAATCCAGTTCATAATCACAGCACATCTCGTCCATTCTCTTCTTTAAGTGCTTCCCATTCCAGTTATCCCTTTCTGTCCAGCTTATCTTTCTCTCACCCTCCCTCTTGATCAGCTTATCTCTCTCCCTCTGTGACCAGCTTATCTCTCTCTCTCTCCCTCTGTGACCAGCTTATCTCTCTCTCTCTCTCTCTCTCTCTCTCTCTCTCTCTCTCTCTCTCTCTCTCTCTCTCTCTCTCTCTTTCTCTCCTTCTTTTAACGGCCTTCTAACCAGACTTAATTCCTGTTTGTTTTCTAGCTCGGGAATTTAGGGAATAGATGAAATGTTGACGTTGGAATGGATAATCAGGAAATAAAGTGAAAAGTCGCAACAAACGTTTTTTCACTATCGTTAATTGCAGTGATGGGTAGTGGACCAGGTGCGACCCACTACAATAATTTTATGGATGAGACAGTCAAAATGTTGTCAATACAAAAAATTTTATGGATGAGATTGTCAAAATGTTGTCACTACAAAAAATGTTATGGATGAGACTGTCACAAAGTTGTCATTACAAAAATGTTATGAATGACGCGTCACAAATTTGTATCTACAATAATGTTATGGAAGTTAACTGTCAAAAACCAGTCAAACAGGGAACTAGGGACATTTTCACATGGGAAAACATTAGAATCTAGAAAGAAGATCATTGTATCAGGTGAAATAGAGCAGCCCAGTGACGTGGTGGGGGTGGGCAGGGGTACATATGTCCCCGAGTGGCAAGTGCAGGGGCGCAAAAAATGAGGCATATGGGGGGGATTATAATAATATAACACAGGGAGAAATTCATTTTACTCGGGGATTGGGGCGCAAATGATATGGTTTTTACCCCAGCACAAAATATCCTAGCTACGCCCCTGGAGCAACCTGGCATATCAATGCAAACTATAACATTATTCATTATCCTTTTTAGAAACTAGATTAAAACAAAAACAAACAATAACATTTGTTTGCTAGTAACTTTAACTATAATGTGTGTCGAAAGGTAGACCTAAAAGATGTTGATATAACTAGATCTAATAGTTGATATTTACATCTAAATTATGTGGTCATAGCAAAATACATCTAACTTACTGCCAGCTTGCTATAAAACAGAAAGCTAAAATCGATTAATTAACAGCGAGCAGGCAGCGAAATGTTACCAAAAAAAATGGAAAGGGAACGAACTAAACTCAATAGAAAAGAAAAGATGAAACGAAAACAAAATAGAGTTTGGCATGAAACAAAACTGTGCCCTGAAGGAAACCATCAGCAACAATGAAAACAAATGGCACCGACGGACCCAGCAACCAGCGCCCACCTCCACTCCCCACCCCCCACACTCCGCGCACGTCCCAATTAATGGATCACGCACATACAGACGGTGGCCAATCATATCTCAGACAAGTAGGGCCCAATAGGTTCCGCCACTGATCACCAGCCGTATTTATTAGCTCCTTCTAGTCCAGACGTACCGCACTCATCTGTGGCTGTTTCCTGATGACGTCGGTCAGATCTGTCCACAGTCGATGTACTTCAACCCGGTGCTAACAAACCGAACTTTCGGGACAGATGTCCAATTAGAGCTTGACCACCAGCTGTCCAAGCCTGCTTTCCGGTTGTCGATGCCTGTTGTCCGGCTGTGCAAGCCTGCTGTCCAAGCCTGATGTCCGGCTGTGCAAGCCTGTTGTCTGGCTGTCCAAGCCTTTTGTCCAGCTTTCCAAGCCTGCTGTCCAAGCATGTTGTCCGGCTGTCGAAGCCTGCTGACAAAGCATGTCGTCCGGCTGTCAAAGCCTGTTGTCAGGCTGTCCAAGCCTTTTGTCCAGCTTTCCAAGCCTGCTGTCCAAGCATGTTGTCCGGCTGTCGAAGCCTGCTGACAAAGCATGTCGTCCGGCTGTCGAAGCCTGTTGTCCGGCTGTCCAAGCCTTTTGACCAGCTTTCCAAGCCTGCTGTCCAAGCCTGTTGTCCGGCTGTCCAAGCCTGATGTCCGGCTGTGCAAGCCTATTGTCCGGCTGTCCAAGCCTGTTGTCTTTGTGTTTTCCTCACAGTCCCCATGCCCAGATGTGCTTTTAGCTTCATTTACTTGTGAATTTTCCTTGTTCTTTATGAACTCTGTTATCGTTTGACCGACATTGACAACTCTGTGCACCAAATACAATACGAATGATTCTGTCAGGCCAACTCTTACTGCCTCTCTAAAACTATTTTACTTAATGCCAGTATTCGAAGAATCAATTGGATCTCTTAAATATTTTTGTTTCTATTTATTTTTAAATTTTCTTCATATAATTGTGCCATATACATTGATCTGAGAGTCAATCTGAGCCATGTCTCTATCTCAGATTCAGACTGAGCCATGTCTCTATCTCGGATTCAGACTGAGCTATGCCTCTATCTCAGATTCAGACTGAGCTATGTCTCTTTCTCAGATTCAGACTGAGCCATGACACTATCTCAGATTCAGACCGAGCCATGTCTCTCGTTAATGACATTGACACGCGATCAACCCAAGGTCATTAGTTTTTATATTAGAAAAAAAATGACTTTCCGATGACATCTGTCCATCACCGTTGTTTCTTAGACCACAATGCCCACCAGACCCTTGGATGTCAAACCTCTGTGACCACACGCACGTGTTATTGATACTTTAATAGTAGTTCCTCCATTCTCGTCAATCTGTCTATGGCCACATCGTGGTGGTCAACTCTGTTAATGAGAAGACCTTCTACACCCATTCCCATCCCCTCCCTTTTCAATTAAAACCCCCTGCTGGTCACTCAGTGGTCATTCCCAACCTGAACACTATGTTCTACTATTTAAAATCAAATATCTGTTGGCCAAAGTGATTTAGAGCCGGTTGAATCAGAGCGTGATTTTAAGTTTTAGCCCCATGTCGGCCGATGTGATAGCCGCACTTAGCCGGTTATATTGAACCTTGGTTCGTTGTTTGGAGGTTAATTGAAGGCACGGAAGACAGGAAATGGTTCACAAAGTGGAGCTCCTTAAATTGGACGGTTTGGGGTCGATTGAAAAGATGAATCGTGTAGCAACAGATCGCGTGTCGGGCCAGACCCGTCTTCTTGTGTCCCCCATGTGATTCAAATCTTAATCGAGTGTTTGTATAGATTAGGGGTGTACTGGATTTCGGCTCCGGCTCTGGTAAATCCGGAATTTTTACAACTCCGGTTCCAGCTCCGGCCGGATATACTTCATAAATCCGGCCAAATCTGGCTCCGGTCGGATTTCAAAAAAATTAATCCGTTACAACCCTAGTACAGATCTACTGTATTTCAATGACAACATTTTACTGTCGATCTACTTTGTTAGGCTGATGGTTATAGGACTCTTGTCTCCTCCACATTTTAAAGCTGTGAGTTCTTGAATTATCTCCAATGAAGTAAATAAATAAACGTGATTTCGTTTTTAATAATGGAATTCAAAATGTTGCCAATTAAAATGTTAGGTTTGTAAGAAACTTTAGTGAAGAATGGGGAGTAGTTAGAGAGAAATCGAGAGAGAGAGAGAGAGAGAGAGCGAGAGAGAGAGAGAGAGGAGACACAGAGAGAGAGAGAGAGAGAGAGAGAGAGAGGAGACACAGAGAGAGAGAGAGAGAGAGAGAGAGAGAGAGAGAGAGAGAGAGAGAAAGAAAAAGAAAAAAAGAGAAAGCGGAAACTTGCTAATTTTTTATAGCAAAGTAAAAAAAATTCAACATTTACTCTCTTCTTTTCCAAGAATTAAAGGTAATCCTGGAGTCCGTGTTAGAGAGGTTCTTACACTGTAAACAAAATGCATTCAATGGTGTCTTTCTGACATCTAAAACAATGAATTTCATTCTTAGCGCCGTTTTCATGTGGTCCTTGCACCGTACACATCATTTGAACATCACGATTGTCCTACTGCAAGTACAAGTCAATGACACCGTACACATCATTTGAACATCACGATTGTCCTACTGCAAGTACAAGTCAATGACACCGTACACATCATTTGAACATCACGATTGTCCTACTGCAAGTACAAGTCAATGACACCGTACACATCATTTGAACATCACGATTGTCCTACTGCAAGTACAAGTCAATGACACCGTACACATCATTTGAACATCACGATTGTCCTACTGCAAGTACAAGTCAATGACACCGTACACATCATTTGAACATCACGATTGTCCTACTGCAAGTACAAGTCAATGACACCGTACACATCATTTGAACATCACGATTGTCCTACTGCAAGTACAAGTCAATGACACCGTACACATCATTTGAACATCACGATTGTCCTACTGCAAGTACAAGTCAATGACACCGTACACATCATTTGAACATCACGATTGTCCTACTGCAAGTACAAGTCAATGACACCGTACACATCATTTGAACATCACGATTGTCCTACTGCAAGTACAAGTCAATGACACCGTACACATCATTTGAACATCACGATTGTCCTACTGCAAGTACAAGTCAATGACACCGTACACATCATTTGAACATCACGATTGTCCTACTGCAAGTACAAGTCAATGACGAGTTGGTCAAAAAGTTATTCCAAAATTTCTAAACTCGAATTGAACACGTCTTTAGATATCGTGGGAAAGAAAGTACAACGGAAATAAACATGACATAAACAAAGATATGAGCAATGACCAATGTTCCCTCTAAGGTTCGCTGGTCCATGTGCAAAGTACAAAAACGTTTGTGCAAAGTTGCACAGCATCTATTTTTTATGCAATCTATTACAAAATTTGCTGCGCGGCTACTCAAAAGTACTGAGCGGCGTCTGTCAGATATCTGCGCGGCCGCGCTGCTTAAAGGGAACATTGGCAGTGACATAAAGGATGACATAGATAATAACATAAACAATAACATAAACAATAACATAAACAATAACAAAAATAACATGAGCAATAACATAGATAATAACATAGACAACAGCATAAAGAACATAAACAAGGGCGTTTGACCGAACATGTCAAATGCTTCACTAATTATAAAAGACAATTATAAAGGAAACAAGATATTAAAGCTCCTGTATTCATCCACAGATCACGACTCGAGGACCGCTGCGATGGTCTTCCCCTGAAGTGGGCGTTCGTTAAGTTCAAAATGTAAACACTTCGCTTTAAGGGAAGGGGGATTGCGCCGGGGACTTTGCTCCTCATCAATTCTGGCAGCTGCACAAATTCTCATTTGGCCGACAGTTGCGGGACTTCTGGATTCTTAGAGGGGGGGGGGAGGAATGGGGTGGCGTTGTTAGGGTGGAGGGGTGGGATGGTGGAATAGAATGACGTTGTGGGGTGAGGGAAAGGAAGAGGGCGGTGCTCCCGTTTCGCCAAACATACCTATATATTCTATATTTAGATATGTAAAAACCCAGATTTCATGACTGGCTTTGTTAAAATTATTGTTTACCCCCATCAGTTCCTTACAACTTCATTCATTGACCATGACCGTTGAGTCCTATTGCCAAAAATAATATTAGAATGATCAGCACATTACAATGTTTAAAAAAAGGGTTTTATTTCTGATATATATTTGATGCAGTGTGTTGTTCTATCCAGTGGATTCTTAGTAACCATAGGGATAACAACACAGACGATTGAAAAATGTTGGTGTAGATAATATTAACTGATCTATTATAAGACTTCTAAAAACATACTCCATTTTTTGCTACCTTGACACAGTCAGACATAAATATGATAAGAGATGACTGCCTTGTCACAGAACTACATATGTTACATGTTAGACAAGGGTACTATTAAGTGGATACAGAAGTACCCTTGTGGAAACAACAGTACTTCGGTTAAGACAGGCCGGGACAGAGAAATAACGATAATATGTTTGAAACATTTTTAATACCCAGATAAATATTTTTTTGAGTATCTGATTCTGATTAATTGTTGAAACGTTGAACGTGAATCAGTGTAATCCACACACCCACACATTCTCCTTGCCTGCTGCAATTTCATTTTACCTCCCTTAAGTCCCCCCCCCACCGTTCAATCACCCATCCACTCAACTACGCTGGTGCCGCCCCTGACTAAGGACACATACCAAGTTACTGATCCCGGCCAATTTATTATTTTAAAATCTCTTCATCCAGTGAGTCATTAGCCCCATCCATTTATCCAGAGAGAACATTGCCCATCCATTTAACCAGCCATCAGCCCGGACAATGTCCTCCTCAGAGCCAATCAGCCCAGGCAGTTGTTTGATGGCAGAGAAAGTTGCCAGGAAGTCAAGTGATGGCCCAATTGGGATCACAGTCAAGCTTGCCATTAGAAACTGAATCTCCGTTGAAACCGAGTCCGAACTTTGAAACATGTTACACATCTCATCTCCTTTTATCTCTTTAGTCTTGTTTTTTTAAAAAACCAATTACATTATCGTTCGTTCATCCTATTATGTTTACAGTCATCATGTTTACAGTCATCATGTTTACAGTCATCATGTTTACAGTCATCATGTTTACAGTCATCATGTTTACAGTCATCATGTTTACAGTCATCATGTTTACAGTCATCATGTTTACAGTCATCATGTTTACAGTCATCGTGTTTACAGTCATCATGTTTACAGTCATCATGTTTACAGTCATCATGTTTACAGTCATCGTGTTTACAGTCATCATGTTTACAGTCATCATGTTTACAGTCATCATGTTTACAGTCATCATGTTTACAGTCATCATGTTTGCAGTCATCATGTTTGCAGTCATCATGTTTGTAGTCATCATATTTACAGTCATCATGTTTACAGTCATCATGTTTACAGTCATCATGTTTACAGTCATCATGTTTACAGTCATCATGTTTACAGTCATCATGTTTACAGTCATCATGTTTACAGTCATCATGTTTACAGTCATCATGTTTACAGTCATCATGTTTACAGTCATCATGTTTACAGTCATGTACAGAGATACTTTAGGAAGGATTTCACCAGCTTTCAAGTTGAATTAAAATTCTTAAAAGTTCATGTAACTAAAGACGATAGCTGATCATTGAGCAGGTCAGAACAGTGGCACATCTCTGTGTGTAGGTTTTATATTCAAGGGAAAGAAGAAAAAAAAAGGGGGGGGGGCGGGCTAGAGTATAAAGAAATTATTTTAGACAAAAACAACTCTGATGACGTAAGTAAAATTAAAACTGCAGATTTTTAAAAACATAGAATAGAAGTTGACTTCCCTCAAGAGCACCTATTCCGTCATTTATTATAGAGATTTAGTTAAAAGATTTAGTCCACTTTATATTAGTAAATATTACAGACCCTCCTCCCATAGAGAAGATTATTGCATCCTACGCTATATCCAAGATTTATTTCCAGTATTGCATAGTTAAGCACATGGTAAAAATATGTTTGTGTCTATGCAAGTCTCCCAAGATAGCAACCTTCGGGACAGCTTAGGCAAAGAGGATTATATTTTTCAAACAGCTATTTGACACTTAAGTTCCGAGTTTATTTGACCTTTGATAAATCATTTCAAATACATATTTCTTCGTTGTTATAAAATACCAAGCAAAATATATTTCATTCTTCATAAATGGCATCATAATTGGCGATTACATTGTTGAACTACTGCAAAGTTATTTATGGTGAATGTTTCCAATTCTCAGAATGAGCAAATTAACTGTTACCAGCTGTAGGTCCACATTGTGGGTGACGGCTTACATGTGACATATTCAACCAGCTGTGTGTTGACATTGTGGGTGACGGCTTACATGTGACATATTCAACCAGCTGTGTGTTGACATTGTGGGTGACGGCGTACATGTGACATATTCAACCAGCTGTGTGTTGACATTGTGGGTGACGGCTCAGTTTAGAGAATTTCCTCTGTCTAGATTATCACCAAAGTCTATTCTACCTCCTTAGTCTATAGAACATCCTCTAGTTTACATTATCTCTCAGAGTCTAGATTATATGCCCAGTCTGGATTTGCTCCCAGTCTAAATTTTGTCCCCAGTTTAGATGATCACCTCAGTCTAGATTATATCCCCGGTGTAAATTATAACCCCGTTGTAGATTATATCCCCAGTCAAGATTATATTTCCGGACCAGATTAAACTCATCAAATGAGTAAAACGTACATTGTATTTTTATTTTACCGAACGACATTTTGCGCATGTGCGAAGTTTCTAATGACGTACAGGGCGGAAGTGATTCTTCCATTGACCACCCGAGATGAACCACGGGATGAGCCGTCCCTTTGTTATTTTGATTGATGGCAGCTTCTGTAACTTGGCCCGCTGGAATCATTGGAGGTCCTCAAATGAGAACGTTTGTATGGAATATTGCTTGTAGATAATCGGATTACAGTACCTCGTCATTGTAAAAATTTGGCTAAAACTTTTTTACCATGTTATTTGCGTGGTATTTTTTAAAGTAATGTTAGTGGATGGAAATTCACGCATTACTGTCGCCATTGTATGTCGAGGTGAGTGTGGTATCTCTAGCTGCGAATGTTTGCAGGGCCGGATTTAGACTTGATGGGGCCCTAAGCTATTCGAGATACGGGGGCCCTTTTGAAGTCCCTATGTTCTGTCAGTGAGAAATGTGAAGGAAAAAAATCGGGGGCCCCAAGAAGTTGGAGGCCCGAAGCTATAGCTTATTTAGCAAACAGGTAAATAGAGCAATGATTGTTGCGATAAGTCAAGATGTGTGAAATTATTTTTAATTTATCAATTTGTTTGAGATTGTCCTTCTTATTTAAAAAAAAAGAACCATTAATTTGACGATTTTATAAAGAGAACAAGCTGTCAAATTTTAGGACCACTTGGTTACCTTGCTTATGTTCTTCCGTTATGCGCTTACATAAACCCAACAGGTGGAAGAGGTTTACAAACGCGTTCCTGCACAACGGACGTCAACAAGTGTAATCTGTCGGAACATCAATGGGCGAACAGTTCTCACATGAGAGTTTCTCTGGAGCTCTGCTACACGCATCAAGTCATCTGAAGCCAGTAGTGACGTCTGATGCCGGTAGTGCGGTCTCAAGCCGGTAGTGCGGTCTCAAGCCGGTAGTGACGTCTGAAGCCGGTAGTGACGTCTGAAGCCGGTAGTGACGTCTGAAGCCGGTAGTGACGTCTGAAGCCGGTAGTGACGTATGATGCCGGTAGTGCGGTCTGAAGCCGGTTGGACGGTCTGAAGCCGGTAGTGCGGTCTGAAGCCGGTAGTGAGGTCTGAAGCCGGTAGTGACGTCTGATGCCGGTAGTGACGTCTGAAGCCGGTAGTGACGCCTGATGCCGGAAGTGCGGTTTGAAGCCGGTAGTGACGTCTGATGCCGGTAGTGACGTCTGATGCCGGAAGTGCGGTTTGAAGCTGGTAGTGACTTCTGATGCCGGTAGTGACGTCTGATGCCGGTAGTGCGGTCTGAAGCCGGTAGTGACGTCTGATGCCGGTAGTAACGTCTGAAGCTGGTAGTGCGATCTGATGCCCGTAGTGACGTCTGAACCCGGTAGTGACGTCTCACGCCGGTAGTGACTTCTGAAGTCTGAAGATTATGTATTAATCTGGTCATTATTATGGTCAGTAAATGTATAACATATGAACAGTGTATTAGTTAGCCTGACAGGACGTAACACAACAGCGAACGTTTCGGCAAAGAGCCTTCCTCAACGAACAAATAGTACACAAATAATACGAATATAAATAAAGAATTTTTAAAAAAATATATAAAAAAATAAAAATAAAAAAATAAAGAAAAACAAACATTTGTGTACTATTTGTCCGTTGCGGAAGGCTCTTTGCCGAAACGTTCGCTGTTGTGTTACGTCCTGTCAGGCTAACTAATATCCTGTTTATATGTTATACATTTAGTAATTTAAAAGCCTGGTTGCAGTCTCACCCCCATTATTTCATTATTTTTGTCATATTGTAAGATAACTGCAGAGACTCCAGAAAGTACAAAACGCTGCAACGCGTATTGTATTGAGGGTTAGAAAGTCAGATTACAATAAAACCGACTCTTAGGGTTCTATACTCTCTTTCCTTGGCTGATAAAAAAATAATCGGCATCCTTCCGTCTCGCGAGACGATGGTGCATCACTGTTGAGTTGGGTTGCATTTCCCACAGTGGCTGTGCAGTCCTATCCTTGAGTGACAGTCTTTACCACAGCTTTTACACACAAATTCTGTGCTACCAAATGTTTTGGCCTTTCTCCTAGCTCTTCTTTCTGTAACATCCTCCATCCTTCGCTCCTCGGCTACTATGACGCCCTCTTTGACAACTGTGCGCCACGTAGATCGGTCTTCTGTCTTAAACTCCCAGTCGCTTGTGCGTATTCTGGCTGCTTTCATGTCTGATCAAATAGACCATTAAATTATGTCACTGTCTTATGGCTGTATGAACGGTCCAGCTCTTTCGGTTGCAACAAAATTGCTGAACGGGCTTCTGAAATTGTTTAAAAGAATTTCGAAAACAAAGAAAAAAATAAGTAAACTTTTAAGACTTTTTGAGTTTTTTAATATCTGAGCGCATGAGCACGCTAACCTAGCCTTGAGTGTGTTAGCGCTGTAACAGAAAGCATTCATTCATCAAGAATTTTTTTTTAAAAGTCCATCACTATGTAAGCCTGGAATGATTGCGTAAATTATCAATATACATAATTTGCAATGTATGTCAAGCCCCGTCTGTCCTGTCCGTGACGGTACTAATTTTAGAAAGCAGCGCACCAAATGACTGCAACAAAAATAACTCTTTTCGAACGTTCCGCATAAAATTGTTCAATAGGAAAATAAATGAATAAAATATAAATAAATAAAATAAATGAAAGTTCTGTATTAAATTATCTTTTATTCTGATGTGTATTGTTTCAAAATAAATTGATTTCAGCTGAAATGTATTTATTTTAAAAACGTCCGCCCTTTTTTGACGGGTAATACATTTGACGGTTAGTAATATATAATATTAGTTGTTTTACAAATATGTTGTTACGCAAACCGATTATATGTTATTATTTTGATGAAATTCGTTTACTGTGTCATAAATCTATATTAACACCAAAAAATTCAAATAAAATTATTGGTGTATTACATGATTGCAGCACTTTAAAATACAGTAGAAGTCCATTAGTCCGGCATCCAACAGTCCGGAATGCCCGATAGTCCGGCATCGCTCCGGAAAATTGTTTTAAAAAAAATAGTTTCTCCATAAGTGTGTCTTTCAAGCAAATAAAAACGCTCGAGAGCTATTCGGAAGTTTTCGGGGTAGTTCGGGATCACCCGGAAGCGCTCTGTAAACCCTCAGCCTACTCAAAATCGTGAAGAAAGTGACTCAGATGCCGAAACGGAAGAAAAGGAAAAAATCAGCTGGGCAGAAGCTGCAGAATCACTAAATAAGTTTATCTCTTTTACTGAGGCTAGTACTAGCTACAGTGCTTCAGAAATTATTGATTTCCAAATCATTAGAAATAAATTGTATAATTAACACCCAAAGTCAAGAAAACGTGACTTTTTTTTATTAATATAAGTGAAATATGTTTTATAGTACGTGTACATACATTATATGAAATGTAAAACAACCTTTGTTGTATTTGCAGCAATAATAATTGCATACTTTATTTGTATTTTAATTATTAACCTAATTGTTCTTATAATTACGATTTATGTATGTATGTAGTTAAAAAAAACAAAGTACATTTGTTTTACGGCAAAGCCTAAACTAAAAAGAAAGGTCACCGCCCGATAGACCGGAATTTTCGATAGTCCGGCACCGAGCCGGTCCCGAACGTGCCGGATTATCGGACTTCTACTGTACAAGTTTAATCATATCAAAATCGAGTTTAAGCATGGCGTTGTTTAGCCAAATATCGAATTTCTTAATTTCATTTCCAACTACGATTAAAGAGTAAACAACTTATCCGAATACCAGTTACGTCCACTTTGTCATGTTGACAGTTCTAGCAGCACATAAATTTATTTTAGGAACCTCCGCGAGCCCGGGGGCTAAAGCAACACCGGCCAGGAAACTCTCTTTTCTCCCGCCACGTTCTGTTATGTATTGTCACCGCCGTGACAACTTCCTGTGATCCATAAAGAAAATATCACAGCCGAGGAGCGAAGAATACACGCATTGCATAGAGACCTCCTCACACCTCAAGTGTTGGCTCGGATAATCCCACTTAAGCCCTTCAAACGCTTCGCACCGAGGGCAACGGGAATACCCGATGTTTTAACACTCTTATTAAAAATGTTTGTTTCTCCCTTTAAAATGTGAGTGCAAATTGGAAATAAAGATCTAGTCACGGTATATGCTTATTTTGGGTATCACATCTAGAAAAGGTGTCTTGTGTATGTGTGTGTGTGTGGTTTTTTTTTGTGTGTGGTGTTTTTTGTTGTTGTTGATATTCTTCAGTGAGAGAGGTGGTAGTGAGACAGATGAAGAGATAGTGAGTGAGATAAGGTATTCGAGAAAGTGTTAGGGGCTGTCCATAAATGACGTCACGCGATATTTGCCGATTTTTTACCCCCCCCCTTTCGTCACGCGTCGTCACACAAACTTAGACCCCCCCCCTCTAAAAATACGTCACAAATCTTTGACCCCCCCCTAAAAACACTTTATTTTCTATTTGAAAATAAGTATGTTTCAAATCACTTTTATTGTCATTTAATTATTTATTATTTATTTAGTGGAGATCTACATTGTAATATCGTAACCCGCGTGAAGCATTTTTTTAAAAACGTTTAACCGGCCTTCAGAAAACGAACTGTGTTAACATCCTTAGATTATATTTTATTTTAATGAATACAAATTAAACATTGACTATTAATCATCACCGTTAACGTCTTTGTTTAGAAAAAAATTTATTTAAAATAACATTTTTAAAATTTATTTTTAAAAAATCCCTCATTTGACTGACGGGAAAGAGGTCGGCGAACAGAGGTAAATAACCTCATCTGGGGTCAAAAAGGAAATTCTTGGGGGTAATGCAGACTAATTAGGGATATATAACATCCACTACAATCCACTAGATATATTAAAATACGTCATGTGCACGTGTACGCTTGGAAAATATGCCCATTATTGAACCGGTTCCTTCCAGAAAATGCATTTTTTAAAAATTTGACAACTATGTAGATTTCTTACCTACGTACTATACGAAGACAGCTAAATCTACCCTACTTTCATATATATTGACACGAGTGACAATAATCTTAATCCACATGACTTGTCTGTATCAGGTAGCCTTTATGTGATATTTAAAATTAATGCCTTATAAACTGAGCTAAGAAGAAAAGTTGTTTTGTGCTCCTCTCGAATTGCGATGTCAAGAATGTGATGAATTCAATAAAGTTAATGAATAGTTGACTAATTTTAAATGGGCTCATTTACCATTATATCTAGAACAGTGCTTCTCAAACTTTTTAGTATGGCGGACCGGCAGGAATTTTTCCATTGCACCAGGGACCGGTGCATTATTTTCCCTGCACTGACAATTTTTTCGGTCCTTTTTTTTTGAGAACATCTGCGGACCGGCAGCGGATGGCCCAAGGACCGGCATCGGTCCGCGGACCACCACTTTGAGAAGCACTGATCTAGAATACTAGAATGGCCAGGGGCGTTTGACCAAAAATCAATCGAACAATTATATCAAACTTAAAACGTTTTTCATTTTATCAAATAGATTCCCTCCCCCTCCCCTTTTAAAGAAAAAGGATATTCCGTGTCGTTTTGACTGAAAATATCTACACATAATCCTATTCAGGTCATTTTTAGACACTTGTCATGCTTTTAAAACTTACCAGTAGCATTTTCGGGGGGGGGGAGGGCTAACGACGCTCCCCCAAATCCCCGAGTCATGTGAGCAGGACCTAGAGTCTGGGGGTTTAGGGGGGGATGGTAACGCACACATAAACTTGTATATTTTGGCATAAAAAATCGACGACTCCTGCCATGAGAGAACCAAAAGGAGCTGCGGTTACATCACAAATGCTTTGATGTCAACATCAAACAACGCAGTGTAACAATTTCATATGTTATCTTGTGGATTCTCAAACTTAAGGATTATAATTAGAATTAATCTTCGTGTCTTGATAGCTTACGCCAACCAGCGTCTGATGGCCTACCGACCAGCACATTGAGAAGCACTGATTTAAAAAATTTTTTAAAAAGTCATTAAATAAATTGTGAGCGACCAAATATTTCAGTGGAAGTTTTATTTAAAGTTACCCTTTTGATGTGACGTCACATTTCTTCAACCCCCCTCCCTCCCCCTCGTCACGCATCGTCACAAAAGTGTGACCCCCCTCTCCCCCCTAGGTGCGTGACGTCATTTATGGACGGCCCCCTTACATGGTGAGAAAGATGGTGAGAGAAAAGAAAAGAGAGGGAGAGAGATTGATAGAATGTGAGAGTTATGTGGTAAAGGTGAAAGAGAAGGTAAGATGGTTCGAGAATTAGAAGACATCGCGCAAGTCAGAAAGAGAAAGGGACAGCGAGGGGGGTTAAGCAGAGAGACAGAGGAACATGTAAAGAAGTAGAGAGTGTGAGGGAGAAAATAGGCAATTAATGGCTGGAGACTTTTGTTTGGGAAGGAAAATGGTGGCGGAAGAAATAATGAAACTAGGGAAAAGGGGGGGGGGATATTGGCATGTACTTAGTGAGATTAAATAGTCAGTATTGATGTATGTTGTATGGGCTACGGACAATGTATGTTGTATGGAATACGGGTGATGTATGTTGTATGGGCTACGGACAATGTATGTTGTATGGAATACGGGTGATGTATGTTGTATGGGCTACGGACAATGTATGTTGTATGGGCTACGGACAATGTATGTTGTATGGAATACGGGTGATGTATGTTGTATGGGCTACGGACAATGTATGTTGTATGGGCTACGGACAATGTATGGTGTATGGAATACGGGTGATGTATGTTGTATGGGCTACGGACAAAGTATGTTGTATGGAATACGGGTGATGTATGTTGTATGGGCTACGGACAATGTATGTTGTATGGGCTACGGACAATGTATGGTGTATGGAATACGGGTGATGTATGTTGTATGGGCTACGGACAAAGTATGTTGTATGGAATACGGGTGATGTATGTTGTATGGGCTACGGACAATGTATGTTGTATGGGCTACGGGCAATGTATATTGTATGGACTACGGATGATGTATGCTGAATGGGCTACGGACAATGTATGTTGTATGGAATACAGGTGATGTATGTTGTATGGGCTACGGACAATGTATGTGGTATGGACTACGGATGATGTATGCTGAATGGGCTATGGACAATGTATGTTGTATGGAATACGGATGATGTATGCTGAATGGGCTACGGATAATGTATGTTGTATGGACTACGGATGATGTATGCTGAATGGGCTACGGACAATGTATGTTGTATGGAATACGGATGATGTATGTTGTATGGACCACAGATGATGAATGTTGCATGGACTACGGATGATGTATGTTGTATGGACCACATATGATGAATGTTGCATGGACTACGGATCATATATTTTTTACAACTCTTTACGACTCAGCAACTTGCCAGGTTCCGGTTAACATAAAATAATTGGTCCGACCAATCATGCTGCAGTCATGTCTTCGATCTGTTACAATGCCTCAAACCTCACCCCCTCTCTCTCAACGGCTCATACCAGGTCAGTGAAACATGACCGCGTCCTTTCTTGGCACACTTCGACAAACAATCAAGGAATGGTCATCATGCGAGTGTGGGTGTGTGGTTCATCCAAGGGTGGGTGTGTATAGGGGGAGGTCAGGGTGGAGGGCCCTAATGGTAGTGAAATTATTGGGGGGGGGGAGTCTGGAACTGTTCGGGGAATTGAGAAATGATCAACGAGATTAGACGAGGGCGTGTGGGGTTATCGTGTGAGAAATTCAAACTTTTAACAAAACGTTCTGATTGGTTGGGTGGAGTTGTTACTATCAGAAGGGAAAAAATGGAAATACAAGAGGTGTACCGGATTTCAGCTCAGGCTCCAGCAAATCCGGAATCCGGACATTTTTAGAAATCCGGCTCTGGCAGGATTTCACTCTATAAATCCCTCCACTCTCTTCACAGAACTACCATCATCCTTACAGAAATTTAAATGGAGTTTTTCAATAACAGAATTGGAAAATAGATATGATTTTTGAACACCAGCTAATTTACTTAACTTTGAAATCTTTGCTTTCAAATTCGAGCATTTAAATTCAAAGCATCTCACATGATACTGTCAATCAAGGACTATTTAGTTTTACTTCACTTGTAAAACGAAATCAAGCCCACGTGATTAATTTTAGTTTATTAAGGTATGTATGATAAATCTACCCTGTCTAATATAAAATCATTACTTTGAATATTCCTTAGAACTGTCATAAGTAATGCCAGCTGCGAGAGAAGCTTCTCTAAAATTAAGTTAATGAAAAATTAATTACGATAAAAATTAGTATAATAAGATTGACCAATCTATAGCTATTTTGGCTATTGATAATGATATGGCTGACAGATTTGATACATCAAAGATTGTGCCATGAGGAAAAGAAGAATAAACTTTAATTTTATATTAATAATGAATGCTTTTCTATTTATTTAAAGCATAAAAATGTAGTATCATTATTACTTTCCAATTTAAACAAATCTTTTTTTTTAAATTGTATCAACACATTTTACCTGGGGGAGGGGGGGGCTGCCAAACATGGGTTCTGCACTGGACGACCCATACCCACACGATGCCGCTGCACACAAACATCTCTTAGCAGACAGACCAAGACATCCTTGTTCTGGACTGCATCCTTTGCGGTGTCGTCTGCTCTTACTTCTGCCCCGTCGTTGGCCGAACATGTTCCTAGTCTCAGGGAACATCATGTTGCCTTGCTTCAAGTTTTCCCTGCAGGCATTCATCTCAAACTGAATATGTTCCTAGTCTCAGGGAACATCATGTTGCCTTGCTTCAAGTTTTCCCTGCAGGCATTCACCTCAAACTGAATATGTTCCTAGTCTCAGGGAACATCATGTTGCCTTGCTTCAAGTTTTCCCTGCAGGCATTCACCTCAAACTGAATATGTTCACATAAAAACAGGAAAACAAAAACATGTGTGAAAGTCAAGATACACCTCTGTTGTTAAAATTTCAAGATACACCTCTGTTGTTAAAATATCAAGATACACCTCTGTTGTTAAAATATCAAGATACACCTCTGTTGCTAAAATATCAAGATACACCTCTGTTGTTAAAATATCAAGATACACCTCTGTTGCTAAAATATCAAGATACACCTCTGTTGCTAAAATATCAAGATACACCTCTGTTGCTGAAATATCAAGATACACCTCTGTTGCTGAAATATCAAGATACACCTCTGTTGCTGAAATATCAAGATACACCTCTGTTGCTGAAATATCAAGATACACCTCTGTTGCTGAAATATCAAGATACACCTCTGTTGCTGAAATATCAAGATACACCTCTGTTGCTGAAATATCAAGATACACCTCTGTTGCTGAAATATCAAGATACACCTCTGTTGCTGAAATATCAAGATACACCTCTGTTGCTGAAATATCAAGATACACCTCTGTTGCTGAAATATCAAGATACACCTCTGTTGCTGAAATATCAAGATACACCTCTGTTGCTGAAATATCAAGATACACCTCTGTTGCTGAAATATCAAGATACACCTCTGTTGCTGAAATATCAAGATACACCTCTGTTGCTGAAATATCAAGATACACCTCTGTTGCTGAAATATCAAGATACACCTCTGTTGCTGAAATATCAAGATACACCTCTGTTGCTGAAATATCAAGATACACCTCTGTTGCTGAAATATCAAGATACATCTCTGTTGCTGAAACATCAAGATACACCTCTGTTGCTGAAATATCAAGATACACCTCTGTTGCTGAAATATCAAGATACACCTCTGTTGCTGAAATATCAAGATACACATCTGTTGTTAAAATATCAAGATACACATCTGTTGTTAAAATATCAAGATACACCTCTGTTGTTAAAATATCAAGATACACCTCTGTTGCTGAAATGCTATTTGATGAGATTGAAATTTAATATTTTTTTAATTAAGTGCCGACTTTTTTTTCTTTAAAAAAAATATATATTCCAATTATCCTCAGTTATAATAAGTTATATTAACAGTTCAGTACTTTTCTCAAATTATACATTCCATGATGTTATCAAAGATTTTTTAAAATTGTTAATGTATTTTGCCTTAATGATTTAGAAAAAAAGGTTAAATATTTTGCACTCTGCTCACGAAATTATTAATTTTTTATTCTTTACAAAAAAAATAATATCTCATTTACTTTTCTTTACAAAAAAAAAGTAAATGAGATATTAATTTTTTTTTAAATTACAATCCAGCAATCTGAAATACTAAAATTATACTTCTACCAGATTATTTTTTTTTATTTAATTTGCAAGTCTATAAGTTTATTAATATAAAAATATTATTAGAAAATTATAATGATAAAATTCGAATATTTCGATCCAGAGAAAAATGTAGCTTATGTAGTTCTTCTATTTCTAAAGATTAGCATACACCACCAGCCTTTTTTATTTCGGATCTTAACCTACTAGCCTACTATATTTATGACCAATGTAAAACAGGTTTTTATGACGTAATTCTGCCATATTTTATTTAGAGAGTTGTAGTATGTAGTGATTAGTGATACGGATGATAGGGCGGTGACATGTTTTCCCAGTGTTGCAGTGGATAATGCCATACGTCCCAAAGTGAAATCAGCTGTGAGCAGCACATGAAATGGGGTCAGCCCCCGAGCCATATATTGCCGTGCGGGAAGGGGGCGATCCCGTGCGAGGACGTGGTGAGGGGCTCAAGGTCATGAGATGATTTACGAGAGATAATCTCGTAGCAACGTTTGTGGGCCAGGAAGACAAACAAGCTATGATGTCATACTTTCGTGTGAGTGTGTAGGTGTGTGTTTGTGTGTGAGCGAGGAGCATAAGCTCAAAGAAAAATTGTTGGGCTCCTTGGAGTAAATTGGGATTCGAGAGTAAAAGATGCTTTATAGTTTGATAAGCATAAAAATAATTGAGAACATTAGAGATGTGTAAGCGAAACAAGTTTTCAAGAAATAAAGTAATAAATACTTGAGAAAATAAAGAAGAGAGTGTCAGAGAGAGTAATCAGATAAAGTAAATGATATACTGGTCACATAAGAGAGTGCGAGATAAGGTCGGTCCACACATCAAATTTTCCAGCAAAACTTGGTCTTGTCACAACTTTCAAAATCTGTATACATAGCTAAAAAAAATAAAAAATTATGAGTTCGCCAAATAAAATAGTGCGTGACGAAATTTGTGACGAAATTTTCCATTTCTATTTTTTTAAAAATTGATCAAAATTTGTACGGAAAATTTGACGTGTGGACCGATCTTTAGGGTGGGAGTGCGTGTGAAGGCAATAGTGAGAGTAAGAAACGAAGATAAAGAGAGGAGGAAATCAAGTGAGTGAAAGTGAAGGCGAGGAGAGATTAAACTGAGGTCATGGGGTAAAGAGAGTGAGGAGGCAACAGATGAGAGATAGAGAGATGTTCATCGATTAGATTCAATGGCATCGGGGCATATGCCCGTGGTGAAGAGTTGACACACTGTCGGCCGCAGCTGTTAATTTGTTGTGATATAAGTCCACGTTGTTGATGTAGTTTTGGTGGGTAGATTAGGCGCAGGTCGTGGAGTGCTGGTCAGTGGATGAGGCGACGGACTGTCGGCTCATTGATATGTTCTCACTGTGTCCAGTGATTTTTTTTTGTGCAGATCTTATTAAAGGAATTGCCAGTCGACTAATATATAGCTAACTGTGCGTATGTGCCAGTGGAATGATTTGGGGGAGGGGGGTGCGCGGAGAGGCAAGAGGTCTGGTCTGTTTTATCAACGATAAATCATCTGTCCTGCAAATATTCCCCTGTCGTTTACGATGAGAAGTTATAACGGAATTCGGCTAATCAATTGTTTGCTTCGTTTCTTTCCACCGGTGCCAAGAACAGCAGAGTTTCTTTTTATTTCACTGCCAAAGGAGCGGTATTAATTTGTGGAACTTTTTTCTAAAGATTACATGCAACCGGCAAGAGTGAATCATCGCAACAGTTTAACATAACCGGCAACACTTGCTCCAACAATGGCATGGAAACTCGTTTTGGATTCTGTTTAAATGAGACTATATCCAATTGTTTTATCTGTATGCCGGAATTACTTGAATCTTTTTCCGAAAATCTAATTTGTTATACACGTATTTTTTCACAGTTGCTCATTGATTGACTCTTTAGAAAGTGTAGCCCTGGGGACATCTTGATCTTACTAATTGCGAGTCCATTGAGGTGTATTGCATTCATTCGGCCAATAACGTATCTCTCTACACATTGTTTTTTACATTTGTTGTATGAAATGTACAAATCCTATATAATAAAAGGCAATGTTCTGTCCTTTCTGTCCGGTCATCGATAGCGATTGGTCCCTCAAACACACATGACTCCTACAGCCAATCATATTGAACACGTTTACGCGGACGTTCAAAACGAGTTATTTTTGGTGCAGTATTTCTTCCAAGACTTTATTTTGAGTTATGCGCGTTGGGATTTATAGTCAAAGGCTCTGTTTTTACGAGTTATTTATTTTAACTATAATGAATAGTATTTTTGACGTGGTAGAGACGACTGATGGAGGGGAGGTACAACATGCCACCGAATTTGTTGCTCGTACTCTCTAAGTTATAAGGGCCAAGTGGGCACGCATGTCATAGGTTACGAACCCTGTCATATCTAGTGTCAAAAATTTCGTAAAATACAGACACGACTTTTGTTATTGTTATACATCCTGTAAATAAGTATTTAAATCAATAAGATTTGGTCCCTATTCAGAACAAGGAGCTGAGGCGACCATTGTAGTTGGTCATTACAAATGATTGAAAGAATGGATTTAAGCCTGGTAATGTGATGAGCTTTAAACACCACACGAACGAATAAATTAATGTATGTTTTAGATCGTAGAAAACAAAGGTGTTGGACATATAATGGCCGATCCACCTGAGAAAATCCAGGTGTGTGAGCACTGACGTACAAGTTTTCCTTCTTCCCGTCCGGAATTCGGGCGTGGCGTGTGTTGCCTGAAGAAACCAGAAAAACCAACACTTTATCAACATTTAAATCTCTAATAAAAATGCAGGACTAAACACAAACCATAGATAAGCGTAGGACGCAATAATCTTATGTATAGAAGGAGCGTCTGTAACAGATAAGATAAGATCTGCACTGGACATGGAGACAAAAAAATTGCTTATTTTCATATTATCTGTGCCAGTTAGGGTCACTGGACTTCATTTTGTTTGTTCATTCAAGGTTCCGTTGACAGTTGCTCTGTCCGGACAGTTAAAGTGTTTTTAAAAAAAGCAATAATCTATTTTAATGTTTCACCCCCGGAGCTATTGACACAACTGTTGTTGCTATCAGCCCGTGTGATAATAGACACGCTCTGGGAAAGTACACAAACCTTTTAAAACTTTCCCACTTGTACGGAACATCGCCCGGACGGACTATTTCGGTGTAGTGTTACACGACTGACCCACTTTCACCCGGGGGCCCCACATGAAACCTATCGCTTGGCACAGCTCCCCTGCCCCGTACCGGTACTCATGTTGTACCTAGGGGCTAAAGTGAGAGACTCGGTACGAGAAATTGTTTAGAGAAATCAAAGAAATAGACAAGTAAAGATGGCGTGTTGATATATCTCTTTGTTTATCAGCGATCAGGGCCTCACCTGTAACGAGCCATCGTTGTTTATGCTACCGTCCTGTTTGTTTATATATAGAAAGTCTGACCTACTTTTGATTAATGGTGAGTAAATAGCTCATGTCAGCTGTCTGGTAAACTGGTCCTTTTTTTAGCTTGCCGAGAATTTATATTTTTCGATTTTAGTGTTCTTTTTTAGAAGCTATAAACTGAGAACTTTATATCAACGCTGATTATTCCAATAGGTAGTAAAACTTTTAGTGTCAAAGTCGTAATAATAATTCTTTTAAAAAAAACAAAGACTCAGTTTCTATACTGTAGTGACACTGGGAATGTGCCACATAAAATGAAATTTTAAAAAAAAACGTAAAAAACCAAGTTTTTGACTATAAATCCTTTATGTACGAGAAGTAATTAAAAGAATGTTCCTTATAATACGCAGCGCAAGACCATCCAAAAATACAAAATTGCAGTTGTGTCGTAAAACATGTTTAATATAATGCGCACCGATCAGGAATATGTTTATAAAAAGTGTTGTCAATAAAATACGCACCTTATTGCGCGACAGAAAGGTTGTTCAATATAATGCGCACCCTTACACTCTATCTAAAAAAAAATAACATGATATATAGGAATAAATAAAATAATCTAAAAAATCAATAATTCAATTACGGTACATGCGATCGATCTGAAATTTTGATACATAGTTTTTATTATCGGTACGAAACTGCCTGCAAAATTTCAGCTCGCTAGCTTACGAGCAAGTGGGTTTAAAATTGATCCAAAGTTTTGGCGACAAGCCAGCAAGCAAGGGCGGGTGCAGACACCACGACTTAATATAAAGGATTTAAAAAAGATTGGAAATGAAATTTTAAAAAAACAAGCAGCTTACAGCTTAACTAAAGTCCCAAGGGACACAACTCTGTACGGGTGAGACCCTGTCTCTCTAGTAATGTCATGTCAACCTACTGCTATAAAGTTATAATTTTTTTTTAAAACTTTTGTGTTAACTAGGACCTGGACCGCCTGCAGATTCTGCCCGTGAGAAGAGTTGTTTGACCTTTGCCTAAATAGTAGTACGACCATTCCAGTCTGTTCAATGTGCCAGACAGACAATACTCTCTCTATCTTAATGTCACAGTTATGATAAACTTTCACTGTCCCAATGTCACTGTTACGATATACTCTCTCTCTCTCTCTTTCTCTCTCTTTATCTCTCTTTCTCTCTTTCTCTCTCTCTGTCTCTCTCTCTCTTTCTCTATCTTTCTCTATCTTTCTCTCTTTCTCTCTCTCTCTTTCTCTCTCTCCTTCTCTCTCTCTTTCTCTCTCTCTCTCTCTGTCTATCTCTGTCATTCTCTCTATCTCTGTCATTCTCTTCCCCTCTCTATTTCCCCCCCCCCTCTCTCTCTCTCTCTCTCTCTCTCTCTCTCTCTCTCTCTCTCTCTCTCTCTCTCTCTCTCTCTCTCTCTATCCCAATGCCAGGGGGTTTAGGACAGTTCTCAAGTGCCCTGCAGTATGAATGACGTTGTCTTTTTTTGTTAATAGTTACATAGTACTCTCCGCCACACCCCCCCCCCTCCCTCTTGTCCCGATCAATGTCGTCACTTACTTCTTTATTAGTTTGAAATTGATTAGACCTCTACACATTCATGTCATATTCTCATAAACTGACTCACCGAGTTGCTACCATGTCATATTCTCATGTACTGACTCACCGAGTTGCTAACATGTCATATTCTCATGTACTGACTCACCGAGTTGCTACCATGTCATATTCTCATGTACTGACTCACTGAGTTGCTACCATGTCATATTCTCATGTACTGACTCACTGAGTTGCTAACATGTCATATTCTCATGTACTGACTCACTGAGTTGCTACCATGTCATATTCTCATGTACTGACTCACTGAGTTGCTAACATGTCATATTCTCATGTACTGACTCACTGAGTTGCTAACATGTCATATTCTCATGTACTGACTCACTGAGTTGCTACCATGTCATATTCTCATGTACTGACTCACCGAGTTGCTACCATGTCATAATCTCATGTACTGACTCACTGAGTTGCTAACATGTCATATTCTCATGTACTGACTCACTGAGTTGCTACCATGTCATAATCTCATGTACTGACTCACCGAGTTGCTACCATGTCATAATCTCATGTACTGACTCACTGAGTTGCTACCATGTCATAATCTCATGTACTGACTCACTGAGTTGCTACCATGTCATAATCTCATGTACTGACTCACCGAGTTGCTACCATGTCATATTCTCATGTACTGACTCACTGAGTTGCTAACATGTCATATTCTCATGTACTGACTCACCGAGTTGCTACCATGTCATATTCTCATGTACTGACTCACTGAGTTGCTACCATGTCATATTCTCATGTACTGACTCACTGAGTTGCTAACATGTCATATTCTCATGTACTGACTCACTGAGTTGCTAACATGTCATAATCTCATGTACTGACTCACTGAGTTGCTACCATGACATATTCTCATGTACTGACTCACTGAGTTGCTACCATGACATATTCTCATGTACTGACTCACTGAGTTGCTACCATGTCATAATCTCATGTACTGACTCACTGAGTTGCTACCATGTCATATTCTCATGTACTGACTCACCGAGTTGCTACCATGTCATATTCTCATGTACTGACTCACTGAGTTGCTACCATGTCATATTCTCATGTACTGACTCACTGAGTTGCTACCATGTCATAATCTCATGTACTGACTCACTGAGTTGCTACCATGTCATATTCTCATGTACTGACTCACTGAGTTGCTAACATGTCATATTCTCATGTACTGACTCACTGAGTTGCTAACATGTCATATTCTCATGTACTGACTCACTGAGTTGCTACCATGTCATATTCTCATGTACTGACTCACTGAGTTGCTAACATGTCATATTCTCATGTACTGACTCACTGAGTTGCTAACATGTCATATTCTCATGTACTGACTCACTGAGTTGCTAACATGTCATATTCTCATGTACTGACTCACTGAGTTGCTAACATGTCATAATCTCATGTACTGACTCACTGAGTTGCTAACATGTCATATTCTCATGTACTGACTCACTGAGTTGCTAACATGTCATAATCTCATGTACTGACTCACTGAGTTGCTAACATGTCATATTCTCATGTACTGACTCACTGAGTTGCTAACATGTCATAATCTCATGTACTGACTCACTGAGTTGCTACCATGTCATATTCACATGTACTGACTCACTGAGTTGCTACCATGTCATATTCTCATGTACTGACTCACTGAGTTGCTAACATGTCATAATCTCATGTACTGACTCACTGAGTTGCTAACATGTCATATTCTCATGTACTGACTCACTGAGTTGCTACCATGTCATATTCTCATGTACTGACTCACCGAGTTGCTACCATGTCATATTCTCATGTACTGACTCACTGAGTTGCTACCATGACATATTCTCATGTACTGACTCACTGAGTTGCTACCATGTCATATTCTCATGTACTGACTGACCGAGTTGCTACCATGTCATATTCTCATGTACTGACTCACTGAGTTGCTACCATGTCATATTCTCATGTACTGACTCACCGAGTTGCTACCATGTCATATTCTCATGTACTGACTCACTGAGTTGCTACCATGTCATATTCTCATGTACTGACTCACCGAGTTGCTAACATGTCATATTCTCATGTACTGACTCACCGAGTTGCTAACATGTCATATTCTCATGTACTGACTCACTGAGTTGCTACCATGTCATATTCTCATGTACTGACTCACCGAGTTGCTAACATGTCATATTCTCATGTACTGACTCACCGAGTTGCTAACATGTCATATTCTCATGTACTGACTCACTGAGTTGCTAACATGTCATATTCTCATGTACTGACTCACTGAGTTGCTAACATGTCATATTCTCATGTACTGACTCACTGAGTTGCTAACATGTCATATTCTCATGTACTGACTCACCGAGTTGCTAACATGTAATATTCTCATGTACTGACTCACCGAGTTGCTAACATGTCATATTCTCATGTACTGACTCACCGAGTTGCTAACATGTCATATTCTCATGTACTGACTCACCGAGTTGCTAACATGTCATATTCTCATGTACTGACTCACTGAGTTGCTAACATGTCATATTCTCATGTACTGACTCACTGAGTTGCTACCATGTCATAATCTCATGTACTGACTCACCGAGTTGCTACCATGTCATATTCTCATGTACTGACTCACTGAGTTGCTAACATGTCATATTCTCATGTACTGACTCACTGAGTTGCTACCATGTCATAATCTCATGTACTGACTCACCGAGTTGCTAACATGTCATATTCTCATGTACTGACTCACTGAGTTGCTACCATGTCATAATCTCATGTACTGACTCACTGAGTTGCTAACATGTCATATTCTCATGTACTGACTCACTGAGTTGCTAACATGTCATATTCTCATGTACTGACTCACTGAGTTGCTAACATGTCATATTCTCATGTACTGACTCACCGAGTTGCTACCATGTCATATTCTCATGTACTGACTCACCGAGTTGCTACCATGTCATATTCTCATGTACTGACTCACTGAGTTGCTAACATGTCATATTCTCATGTACTGACTCACTGAGTTGCTAACATGTCATATTCTCATGTACTGACTCACTGAGTTGCTAACATGTCATATCTCATGTACTGACTCACTGAGTTGCTAACATGTCATATTCTCATGTACTGACTCACTGAGTTGCTACCATGTCATATTCTCATGTACTGACTCACCGAGTTGCTACCATGTCATATTCTCATGTACTGACTCACTGAGTTGCTAACATGTCATATTCTCATGTACTGACTCACTGAGTTGCTAACATGTCATATTCTCATGTACTGACTCACTGAGTTGCTAACATGTCATAATCTCATGTACTGACTCACTGAGTTGCTAACATGTCATATTCTCATGTACTGACTCACTGAGTTGCTAACATGTCATAATCTCATGTACTGACTCACTGAGTTGCTACCATGTCATATTCTCATGTACTGACTCACTGAGTTGCTAACATGTCATAATCTCATGTACTGACTCACCGAGTTGCTACCATGTCATATTCTCATGTACTGACTCACTGAGTTGCTAACATGTCATATTCTCATGTACTGACTCACTGAGTTGCTAACATGTCATATCTCATGTACTGACTCACTGAGTTGCTAACATGTCATAATCTCATGTACTGACTCACTGAGTTGCTAACATGTCATATCTCATGTACTGACTCACTGAGTTGCTAACATGTCATAATCTCATGTACTGACTCACGAGTTGCTACCATGTCATATTCTCATGTACTGACTCACCGAGTTGCTACCATGTCATATTCTCATGTACTGACTCACTGAGTTGCTAACATGTCATATTCTCATGTACTGACTCACTGAGTTGCTACCATGTCATATTCTCATGTACTGACTCACTGAGTTGCTAACATGTCATAATCTCATGTACTGACTCACTGAGTTGCTAACATGTCATAATCTCATGTACTGACTCACCGAGTTGCTAACATGTCATAATCTCATGTACTGACTCACCGAGTTGCTAACATGTCATAATCTCATGTACTGACTCACCGAGTTGCTAACATGTCATAATCTCATGTACTGACTCACTGAGTTGCTAACATGTCATAATCTCATGTACTGACTCACTGAGTTGCTAACATGTCATAATCTCATGTACTGACTCACCGAGTTGCTAACATGTCATAATCTCATGTACTGACTCACTGAGTTGCTAACATGTCATAATCTCATGTACTGACTCACTGAGTTGCTAACATGTCATAATCTCATTCACACAGATTACCCCCATGTGTAACACTTTTCTGATAAAATCATTTTGTGATTTCCCCTCGGCTTCCTAGTCTTTTTCTGCTTTTCTATTTCCCATATATATTTTATCACCTCGATAAATTAAAAACCCAGGGGATGGGACCGAAAAAAAAAGTTTGGGAGGTGGGTAGAGAGGGAGTGGACGCTCTTATTTGATGCGCCTGCTCCTTCCCCCCGTGCAGGTACTCTTAGCTCGAGTAGGCAAGTCCTTTGATTTGCGTACCAAATCATCTTCAGCCATGAAACTTGCAGTAGTTCTAAAAGTTAAATGGATAAATAAATTGAGAGGCATTACTAAGGCCTAATGGTGTAACGTTGTGTTGTGATTTAGTTGTGAATTAAGGCTTTACCTTGCCTAATGACAATGTAACTTTGTCTTGTGAGTGAGGGCTTTACCCTGGTCCTTATTTTTAAACGTTATGTTTTGAGTGCTTTACCCTGGCCAAACGGTGAAACGTTGTGTTGTGAGTGAGGGCTTTACCCCAGGTAGATATCTTGAGAAAGTTGGAACTTAAAAGACCTGAGGTAGACATGGACATTGTTGTGGGGTGGGGGGATAAGTATGAAGTCATAAATACAACGGCGTCAGCAGCGCCAGCTGTTTTCTTCTACGCACGCCAGCATCAATGGCTCTGTGGGAAATTTGTTTAGGTGGGCCAAGCAGCGCTTTGGCTACCGACACAGTTGTCTGTTTAGATCTGCGCGTGCATCGGTCTGGTATAGCTTTACATGGAAGAACATGGCCAGTAATGGCTACATGTCTTACGTGGAGGCGTGGAGGAACTATGGCTAGTAATGGCTACACTGTTATGTCTTACATGGAGGGAATGTGGCTAGCAATGGCTGTACTGTTATAACTTAACTAGACGCCCCGCGGCGTAGCATACGCCGCAGACTTGCTCGTGGAGAGTTCTTTTACCCCTTTATTGTCCTTTTTAGGGCGCCTACGGCGCCGACTTTTTTGAAAAGCCCAACTAACTTGTCCTTGTTTGATCAATACGAAATATTAAACTTTCTGAAATGCACAAAAAGTATTTTATAATAGGGGTTGTAGGGTGCCTATGGCGCCCCCTTTGTTTTTTGATGTTATAATTAACCATCATCAAATCCTCTTTTTACATTGTTCCCTATTTACAAAATTAAAATATCAGCGAAAACAATGACGTCATATAATTTTTTTTACAGCGCATATTTAATTTGCACACCTTTTGATGCATTGTTGCAGTAATTTGGTTCGCTGCTTTCTAAAATTAGTATCTGTTGCACATGCAGCTTCTTGTTGACTCGCAGGGTCCGACCACGAAGAGAATCTCTATATATATAAGCCGCATTTGTTGTCTGTCTGTTCCCTAATAACTCAAGATCCAGACAACCAAATAACGTGAAATTTGGTACACGTACACAAAATTATACCGGAAAGGTTATTAAACGGGTTTCGTTCCATATATATAAGATACTGGGGCCTGGGGGCCCGGGGGCCCAAAATGTAGTTTTTCCCTATATGAGCTATATAAAATAAAAATTATTGAAAATTAAGACGTAAAATAATGACGCAAATTAATAAACATTTTGGTGTCGAGATTAACAAGAAGGCGATTATCGCCATAAAATAATTTTTTTTGTTGCTTTGTTGTTGTTGCTTTTGTTGTTGTAGTTGTTTTTTTTTGTTGTTGCTTTGTTGTTGTTGCTGTTGTTGTTGTAGTTGTTGTTTTGTTGTTGTTTTGTTGTTGATGTTTTTGTTGTTGTTTTGTTTTTGTTGTTGTTGCTGTTGTTGTTTTTGTTGTTGTTGCTGTTGTTGTTGTTGTTGCTGTTGTTGCTTTTGTGTTGTTTTTGCTGTTGTTGTTGTTGTCCACATCCCTTGCCCTGCGACGACAATGTCCTTCATGTTGTTGTTGCTTTGTTGTTGTTGCTGTTGTATTTGTTGTTTTGTTGTTGTTGCTTTGTTGTTGTTGCTGTTGTTGTTGTAGTTGTTGTTTTGTTGTTGTTGTTGTAGTTGTTGTTTTGTTGTTGTTTTGTTTTTGTTTTGTTGTTGTTTTTGTTGTTGTTTTGTTTTTGTTGTTTTTGTTGTTTTTGTTGTTGTTTTGTTTTTGTTGTTTTGTTGTTGTTTTTGTTGTTTTTGTTTTGTTGCTGTTGTTGTTAAACCCGGGCGGGAGCCGGGTACTTGCCCCTAGTTATATATATAGAAGATAGATGGAGGGAATGTGGTTAGCAATGGCTGCACTGTTATAACTTACATGGAGGGAATATGGCTAGCAAATGCTGCACTGTTATAACTTACATGGATGGACTATGGCTAGCAATGGCTGCACTGTTATAACTTAATGGAGGGAATGTGGTTAGCAATGGCTGCACTGTTATAACTTACATGGAGAGAATATGGCTAGCAATGGCTGCACTGTTATAACTTAATGGAGGGAATGTGGTTAGCAATGGCTGCACTGTTATAACTTACATGGAGAGAATATGGCTAGCAATGGCTGCACCACTTCTTATGTGGAGACGATATAGCAATACATCGCTATGACTAACGGACATGACGTACAACAAGCGACGGCGAAACTGTTACGTCTTATTTTGATGATATACAGCTTTCAATAGCTAAACGGCATAGCTCATATGTGGGGGCGGGGGAATATGTCCACTCATATAATAATGTGATGCTATCTCACATAGCGCACGTTAGAAGGAACACTTATATTGCCTAATGAAGACGGTCCTCTGAAAAAAATGTAAAGTACTTGATATGCATTGTCTAATCTCTAATATGCTTATTTTGGTGTTGCCGCACATTCAAATTATTTACTTCCATTGTTCTTTTTTTTAATAGTTTGACTATTTCAAATATTATTACACCCGACGACGACAAAGAATGTAAACAACATGTTATACTGTGCCGCACATTTCAACCATCTATCAACGGAATCTTTGAGATTTTACTACGAAACTTATGCCATAGGGTTCCAGTCTTACAATATTTTCTGAGTGATGTGTACATGTGGTCAGTTTATTGTTGTTTAGAGTTTCGATTTCCGCTAACTTTTCTAAAAATCAGGTAGACGAAGCTTTTATTTGAGTCATCTTAGTCAGTACTTCCAGTGACAGCAAGAGATTACCTTGAAATGTGCTTTCTTTCTTACAATAGACAGCAAGAGATTACCTTAGAAAAAATAGACAACAAGAGATTACCTTACAATAAACAGCAAGAGATTACTTTACAATAGACAACAAGAGATTACCTTACCATAGACAATAAGAGATTACCTTACAATAGACAACAAGAGATTACCTTACCATAGACAATAAGAGATTACCTTACCATAGACAACAAGAGATTAACTTACCATAGACAACAAGAGATTACCTTACCATAGACAACAAGAGATTACCCTACAATAGACAGCAAGAGATTACCTAACAATAGACTACAAGAGATTACCTTACAATAGACTACAAGAGATGACCTTACAATAGACAACACGAGATTACCTTACAATAGACAACAAGAGTTTTACCCGGCCCGTTATTTCGCCCCACCATCTCGCTCCCCTGCTCTGTACCTTTGAGGGCGTGGTCTCAAACCTGGAAAGACAAAGAAATAATTTGCGGTTACATGCTGATGTAGATTGCGTCAGATAAGGGTTTTTGGGGTACGGGTGGGGGATGAGATTCTTTCTCTAGTGATTTGTAGAAGGAGAAAAGTCAGTGAGGAGGGGGTGGGGGGTAAGTGGGTGTCGGAAGGTGGCGTGTGTGTGTCCTTGGGGATTTCTCAAGATGCACTAGAATGTACGGATTTATGGGAGAGGGGGGGGGTGTGAGGCAGATGGCAGCGAGTTAATCAGTCACCGAGCTTTCGGTCGAGGTAGTCAGATTTACGTGACGTCATACATGCCGGAGAGAAATAACACGAGAACCAGGGGTGTGGTGTGGTGTGTCCCACAGCGAATATTAGAATGTCATAAAGATTGATGATCGCAATCAGATTGTGGATTGTATTTTTATGTGTAAAACGTCATTGAATTTGAAAACATCAATTTCAAATTCAGTGCAGGCCTGCCCCTGCATGCGCAAGCCTCCTAATTTGTTTCTTTTAAATTCACTCCAAGAGCCCCTGATCTTTTAATGGCCGGAAATTTATTATTAGTCCATCAGAATATTCAGTTGGAAAAGTTTCTTTAAGCTGTTTATCCATGATCCGGGTATTCTGTTTAGACTTATCTCAGATTGTTGTAGTTTCTACGTAAATTTCATTCGAATAATTTAGTTTTTAAAGGAATTGTTCAAACGTTTTGTTATTTCTACATTTATGATGAAATTTATTGTCAATCAAAATAAAAAAAATATCCGTTATGAGATATCATATTTTCAGGTCTAAGAAATGACAAACCTAATAATAATAACAACCCCCTTTCCAGTCCATGACGGACTATGGGGCATGTGAAGTAGCGTTCACAAGTTTTATTTAGCCACCACTAACGAGCAAGGGATTGTGTGGCAAGCACAATGCCCGGGGTCCTTTCAACGCTGCGTTATATGTAAAGGCCGTTTCTACAAATCCCCAACTTTTAACTGAGTACTAATCATACAATCATCATCAAACGATGTTTCAGAGGTCGTTTTTCATGATGGGAGAAGATAAAAATTTCTTTGGCCTTTCCCAACGAATGTTTCCCTTTGAAACTTAAAACACATAAAATATAATTAAAATGAAGACGAAAACTGGACAGTGTTAATTCGTGCGAATAGTAAAATGAAAAAAGTCTCAACATTATTATCTTATCCGAGCCTGACATGGCGAGCCACAAGAGAGAACTTTCTCTCTACAAACATTATCTTATTAGCGTTTGGCCCCAGACGTAGTAAATGGTAGCCTTTACCATTTGATTATTATTGATGACGTGGCCCAACTTTCGTGCCAAATTTCTCCAACGAGCAGATGGCTAGGTGAGTCTCTGCTAGTCATTCCTTCGCTCCAGGGAAGATTACCTGAATAACTTCAGTAAAAACACTGTCCGCGGCCAGAGAATGGATGATCTCAACCACCAAGATGATCTCAACCACCCGGATGACCTCAATTACCCGGATGATCTCATGTATCCGGACGATCTCAAATACCCGGATAATCTCAGCTAACCGGATGATCTAATATACCCGGAAGATTCCAATACCCGGATGATATCAATATCTGGATTGTCTCAATCCGTGGATAGGCTTGTATGGTTCAATGTCTTCATCTAATTTTACTTTAAAATTTAACCCAAAAAAAAACTTGGTTAAATAAACATGAAATATCAGAGAGAATGCCGTCAATATTCAATGTGTTGTAAATGTCTCAGTGTGGCCACCCGACAATAACAGTTACACATGAAGATTCCCTTTCAAATGTTTTAGAGCTTTGCTGCTAGTGTTACCAGAAATGTGAGCAATTCTTGCATCTACTCAAATAAAACAAAGAGTTCCACGCTGGCTCAATAAATAAGATCGTATGACGTCAATTCACATTTTTTAAATTTACCTCAAAAACGTATTACACCTAAGCTAATAAGGCAACTGTCATACACGTGAAGTCGCAACAGTGCAGGAAGAAAGGTAACGATTGTTGATAAACGGGAATATCTGGCGTTCCAAGACCTCCATGGTCTCCGCCCCTTCGTCGTTCGTTTCTGGTCCCATATGTCACAGTGACCTTCGTCCTAATCCTGAGGCCGACTGGTATCTCCTGTTACAAAGGTGGGGGGTGGGGGTGCTGTGCCTGTTACAAAGGTGGAGGTGGGGGTGCTGTGCCTGTTACAAAGGTGGGGTGGGGGATGCTGTGCCTGTTACAAAGGTGGGGGTGGGGGATGCTGTGCCTGTTACAAAGTTGGGGGTGGGGGAGATGCGCCTGTTACATAGGTGAGGGGTGGGGGTGCTGTGCCTGTTACATAGGTGGAGGTGGGGGTGCTGTGCCTGTTACAAAGGTGGGGTTGGGGGGTGCTGTGCCTGTTACAATGGTGGGGGTGGGGGTGCTGTGCCTGTTACAAAGGTGGGGGTGGTGGTGCTGTGCCTGTTACAAAGATGGGGGTGGGGGTGCTGTGCCTGTTACAAAGGTGGAGATGGGGGGGGTGCTGTGCCTGTTACAAAGGTGGAGGTGGGGGTGCTGCGCCTGTTACAAAGGTGGGGTAGGGGGTGCTGCGCCTGTTACAAAGGTGGGGGTGGGGGTGCTGTGCCTTTTACAAATGTGGAGGTGGGGGTGCTGTGCCTGTTACAAAGGTGGAGGTGGGGGTGCTGTGCCTGTTACAAAGGTGGGGGTGGGGGTGCTGTGCCTGTTACAAAGGTGGGGGTGCTGTGCCTGTTACAAAGGTGGAGGTGGGGGTGCTGTGCCTGTTACAAAGGTGGGGGTGGGGGTGCTGTGCCTTTTACAAATGTGGAGGTGGGGGTGCTGTGCCTGTTACAAAGGTGGAGGTGGGGGGTGCTGTGCCTGTTACAAAGGTGGGGGTGGGGGGTGCTGTGCCTGTTACAAAGGTGGGGGTGCTGTGCCTGTTACAAAGGTGGAGGTGGGGGTGCTGTGCCTGTTACAAAGGTGGGGGTGGGGGATGCTGTACCTGTTACAAAGGTGTAACGGTGAGTGATGGAATACAAAACCGCGGGGAAGATGCTACTGATTGGGTGGAGGGGAGCGTCAGGGGGGAGATGCAGTGGGGAAAACCCAAAGTGATGACCTAAACGGAGATTGCAGTGCACTAGGCAGCGTGTCACGTGCAGGAAATACGAGGCACGTGCGGGTAACACGAGACCCCATCTCACCATCATTGGGGTAACCATCATCCCACCATCTTTGGGGCAACCAGCATCTCACCATCATTGTGGCAACCAGCATCTCACCATCATGGGAGTAACCATCATCTCACCATCATGGGAGTAACCATCATCTCACCATCATTGGGGAAACCATCATTTCACCATCATTGTGGCAACCATCATTTCACCATCATTGGGGTAACCATCATTTCACCATCATTGGGGTAACCAGCATCTGACCATCATGGGAGTAACCAGCATGGGTTGAAGTTTGAAATTGTGAGCATTTCCCCTATCAGTGAATAATTTCTTTAATTTTTTTTAAAAAATTGTATTATTATGTAAGATATGTAAGCTGTTGCACAAAGTAATCAGCTCTAAGGCCGACTGCACGTCGGGTGTAAAGAGGGTGGGGTGGGGGTAGATGTGGGTTCAAACTCGAGTCTTCATCGATAATGTATAGCAAGTCTCCATCAATAATGTACAGAAAGTCTTTAGAATTTCAAACAGTGGTTCCCAATTACTTCTATAGAAGCAACCGCGAATCACCTGTGTTGAGTCATTACATAAAGAAGCAAGATATTTTCATACTTGACAAAAACACAAAACAAATTGCAACCAAAACTTTATTCTCACAGTGTGTGGATGTCTTTGATAATACCGGCGATTATTAGACCAGACTGAATTAAATAGTCTCCGCATGGATGCATTCATACAACGAATTGAGAACCTATTTATCACTATGGTGTAATAATTAAAGTGGAGACTCCCGAGTTGAACTCTGATAGAAGCCCCGCTACGAGTCGGTGACGCCAAGACTCAAATGCTATACAAAGAATGATTACATGGCTTACAAAATATCATTGGCCCGTTCAGGCGAGATATTGAATCATAAAATCTTGGTGTGAAATCGGAGAATCCTGCTGATGATTAATTTTTTAAGATACAATATTTTAAAAACAATAAAATATTAGCATGTAATTCAAGACAAAAATGACACGAAACAAATAACTAATGGCGTGAAGAAATAAAAACGCGTGACAAATAGCGCTTGGTGCATTTATTTTCTAAAAAAAATTAAATGAAAGTAGTGCAGACAAAAAACTAAAACCAATTATGTCTGAGGGTAGGGGGAGGGCAGCCTTGCGTGAGTCAGAGAGAAGGATTTGATGAATGGATTGTGAGGAGGCGTCAATGATCAGATGGCGCGATGAGTGGATGGGTGGATGTATGGATAAGTGGATGGGTGAATGGGTGGATGAGTGGAAATCTAGAGGAATGGATGAGCAATTTGAGAGGTATATTTTTTGGGAGACAAATAGATAAGAAGTTTGATGGTGCTAATAATATGCTTTTGATGAGGTGTGGTTACCCGTAATAAAAATATACTTTTGATGAGGTATGTTTAACCAGAATAAAAAATATACTTTAGAAGAGCTATGGTTGCCCGTAATAATAATATACGTTGTAATGTCAAAGATTATGTCAGAGTAGTAAGGTTACTTCTGTCATCTATGGGAGTAAGTATGACTTAAATGTTTATTAAAGTATTAAATTCGACCCGCATTGTTGTTACCTGCCCCTACCACCCTTTACTACCATCGCTTGCCAACCATAAACTGTGATTGACCGACCCTAGCGAGGGTCATTCGTCATGGTTATTTGCACTTGACTTGTGTTTGTTCTGTGAATTATATAGATGGATATAATATGTGACACCTTGGCCATTGCTAGGATTTCTGTCGGGGAGTTAGTGAACTTGATTTCTATCTCCTTTAACTGCACATTTCTTTTTTATTGGTGAAACAATTGGACATTTGAGTAGATGACATGAAGACAGGTAATCAGACGAGACATAGAACGTGTATGACACAGTCATCAAACAAGACATATACAGTAGATCAGTGCTTCTCAAAGTGGAGGTCCGCGGACCGCTGCCGGTCCGTGGGCCATCCGATGCAGGTCCGCAGAAGTTACCGAGAAAGGACATTCCGCTACCACGTCAGTACAGGGAAAATAGTTCACCGGTCCCTGGTGCAATGGAAAAAAATTCCTTCCGGTCCGCAATACTAAACAGTTTGAGAAGCACTGCAGCAGATGACATCTTCCGCAATATATAGACATAATACATGTTCTAATTTTTGTTTTTAAGGAAAGATGTTGTGTTTTGGAAAATGCCAATAGTCTTTTAGCTCTACCTTTAAAACATTAAGTTCTTCATATCATTGTCTAAAGGGTATGGTATTCAAAGCCAAATGTGTGTGCATTGGATACTCTCAGAGAAAAACGCTATTAGGCTCCCAATACTTGACTGTGGTAAACGCTTAAAATATAATTAGTAACAACTAGACGCCCCCGCGGCGTAGCATACGCCGCAGACTTGCTCACAGATAGTGCAAGAAAAAAAGGGAGGGGGAGCACGGACACAAACAGTAGCACGAACAAATGGGAACAACGCGGGTGAACGATGGGGGACCACCGACGCATTTTTGGTAAGTATTTAGGACATCGCCACAATATATAAACAAATATTACAGCCATGAAGCCAAGTTGGAGAGCAACAACTTCGTCCATGAACGAAATATGCGACCAATAGAAACAGACAGGTACCTGTGAAGGAATTGATATAACATTGAACAAAGCTTTTTTCCGTGACATGCGAAGCGGTGTTTATGTTTGCTAAGAAAGGGGTGAAAAGAATAGGCATTGACATTTTTAAAAATTAAAAAAAACATATGTTGCTACTTGGGCTTGAACCTAAGACCTTCCGCATGTTAGGCGGATGTAATAACCATTATACTACGAAATACATACACACTGTGCAGGAACTTCGAAAGTGAATGTAAAAAACATTGCTGTCTCAAGACATGCCCCACCCCTCCACTACCTTCGCGTGCCAACCGTTAACTGTGTTTAGTTGACCCGAGCGAGGGTCATTCGTCATGCTCGGTTGCACATATTTTTGCTGCTTACTTGCCTGGCATGGTCCCATGAAGAGAATTATATATATAGATACTGTTCGAGTAACCAAACAAGATGAGAGGTAAAGTTATTTAATGTTAGCGAGTACAGGATTTCCTAATTGTTGTTATACGATTGGGGGGTCAATAGGTTATGTTTATGTTATATTGTCAAGATGTTTACTTTGTACTTCTCAGATGTGCCACGACACGGCTACAGATCCCCACCACGTGACCAGGTGTTGCTCAAACCGGAAACCGTCACAACAGGTGAGTCGATCAAAATTAAAGCGTCAGGAAACAGGTGGTTTTTTTTTCTTAGTCACGCCTCAGTGATTTTGTTTAGCATTAAATTCAAACACAATACATGTCCGTTGAGACAAGACAAATCGACAGATTAGGGTGAAAACATTTCGATGTTTAGACAATTTTGACATTGTTGTAAAATAGCATTTAAACCGCCTCAAACAATCTGCTTAGGACTTTTGAATCGATTTTTAAAAAAATAATTTTTGGGACAAGCAAAACAGAAAGCAGTATTTTTAATTCACAAAAATATGAATGATTGGTATAAGTATCTTCTAATATATATAATTCACCAAAGCAAGTATGTGCAAACAAGCACGACGAATAACCCTCGTTGGGGTCGACCAATGTCTCGAGACCAACAATGGTGCTTGCGTTCACTTGCGTTGTTCCTTCAGTGAATATCATGAGATTTGTAGTGTAGTGTTTATCACGTCCGCCTTACACGCTGAAGGCCCTTGGTTGAAGCCCCAGCGAGAACATTATTTTTTTTATGTTTAAAAATGTGTGTTTGTGCCCGTTCTTTTCCCCCCTTTTTGTGAACATGGCTGACCCTCGCTAAGGTCGACCAATCACAGTTTATGGTTGGCAAGCTAATGTGGTGAAGGGTGGTGGGCAGGTAGATAACCTTAGTTCGAATGTCTCGAGAACAACAGTGCGTCGGTGGTTCCCCCCACACACCGATGTTATCTCGAGTTGTTTTGATTTCTTCGTGGAGTGGTTTGTGTCCGTTCTTTCCCCCCTTCATTTGCACTATCCATGAGCCCGTCTGCGGCGTATGCTACGCCGCGGGGCGTATCTAGTTACATGTAATACTTGAAATCACATGACATAGACTCCACAAGTAGATGTCACTGACATCCGTGAGTAGATTTGACTGAAACTCGTGATAAAATGACACAACATGAGTTGATGTCCTTGGAAGACAACAGTGGATGTCAATGTGACACATGGAAGTTGTCACTCGGATGCCAACATCTCCCCACACATTACACAAGGTAGATGAGTCGAACACCTTAACGCCCCCAGGTCTGGGACCAGTGGATCTGATGCAACTGATGTGTTTAAGACATGACTAAAGGGAGGTTACTTTTCATCTTTTGTGTTAAAGACATGACTAAGGGGAGGTCATTAGGCAGCTGTTGGTCAAGCAAACTGTTGACGGACGACGCGTTACAGCGAGATGCCGAGTAAATACTTAATGACCTCGAGAACGTGGACAGGCGCCATCAAGATGGACCAGGGTCTCTGTTGGACGGGTAACACTGTGGGACGCATTGGTCGAGTGGCAGCGCGCTCGACTGGCGTAACGATGGTCATGGGTTCGATCCATGTGAAGGCAAGGATTTGTTCCCGGGGCCTAGGGCGTCCCTGAGTCACCCAGCTCTGAATGGGTGGGTACCTAACACTAGTTAGGCGGCTGGGTAATGCGTGGAACCCACAAAGCCGTGGCCTGTGAACGCTGCATCACTTGCCAACAGATCATCTGTCATGGCCTGTGGACGCAATTGTCTTCTGCATAGATGGAGCGTCTGTATAGATAAGATAAGATAAGATAACATTCGCTTACGATGTTGTCGAGAGTTGAAGCATTACTGAACTACAAGGGATATATATCCCAATGTAAAGTGCACGTATCATGATACAACGAGTATGCCATTTACAGGTGCATGTATCAAGATACAATATTACTGGACATCTCAAAAGCATTTGATAAAGTTCACCATTCTATTTGACCCCAAAAATTCTTTAGCATCTCTTTTCCTTTTCCTTTACATGAGTAGATTCCAGATTTCCAAAGAGATAGAGAGCAAACTGTAATAATAAAAAATGGATCTAAATTAGCACCAATAACAGTTAACTAACTCAGCAGCAATAACAGTTAACTAAATCAGCACAAATAACAGTTAACTCGAGAGTTCCACAATGAACTGTCCTGGGCCTCCTATTCTTCCTAATTTATATAAATTTTTGGCCAAACAGCATCTCATCAGGAACAACTTTTAGGTTATTTGCTGATGATTGTATAGAGCAAATTAAGTGCAGAAAAAGCTAGTGAAATTTTTACAAAAAGACTTTAACAAAAAACATTGATAAAATTCAAATTTTTTAAAAAAAATAATACAAAGAAACTGCCACATTCCTTACTGGAATTATTCAACATTGACAAGAGTAACACCATTACGACACAACAATAATCTAGACATAGGGATAAAATTATCTTTCTTTTTTTCCATACGCAACGACAAACACATATAAATCTTCCCGTCTGCCGTTCGGGCGGGGAATTGGTTTCCCGAACAAACCAGAAAACACAACACAATATAAACACAAAGCTGTAATAAAAAATTGCAAGACTTGACAAAAATCATTAATAAGAGTAGGATGCAATAATCTTTTGTATAAAAGGGCCGTCCTTAATATTTAGCTTGAAGATGAGATGAGATAAGATTAGATAAGATAAGATAAGATGAGAAAAGCAAAGGAAGTCCTATTATAATATCCTATATAATAATCCTCAAATATAATAAAAGGCAATGTTCTGTGCGGTCCTCGATAGCGATTGGTCCCTCAAACACATATGACTCCTACAGCCAATCATATTGAACACGTTTACGCGGACGTTCTAAACGAGTTATTTTTGGTGCAGTATTTCTTCCAAGACTTTACTTTGAGTTATGCGCGTTGGGATTTATCGTAAAAAGCTCTGTTTTTACGAATTATTTATTTTAACTATAATGAATAATATGTTTGACGTGATGCACATGTAATGCCGGTCGAGACGGCTGTTGGAGGGGAGTTACAACATGCCACCGAACGGTGGCGGAACATCCTTGGACGGGCTTTGTTGCTCGTATAAGATAAGATGATAAGATAAGATAGAAGGAATATCTCAACGAAAGATGCATTTGTCGTGATACAAGGAATATCCATTTGATAGCTACATGTTTGTAATGATGAGTACTTAGGCCAGTCTCAACCCGTTAGATACACACATGAATGAGGTACCAGCTTTGTGGACGGCCTGCTTTCAGCTTTGTGGACGGCCTGCTTTCAGCTTTGTGGACGGCCTGCTTTCAGCTTTGTGGACGGCCTGCTTTCAGCTTTGTGGACGGCCTGCTTTCAGCTTTGTGGACGATCTGCTTCCAGCTTTGTGGACGATCTGGGCTGGAATGTTTCTACTTCTAGCCAAAAGCAAAAATCACGCGCTCATTGTCAACATGAGGTCCAGATCATAACAAGCCGCTCATAGTTACCGCTCTTTGTCGTCGTCCCCCCCCCTTTTTTTTTGATCCGAGGCCCTCCACCTCGTTGTTAGGGACCTCTGACCCCGAGAGCCCAGAATAAAAACGATAACTCCGTGGGAGAAATAATTGCCCGATGACAAGACGACAACACCGCATGAGTTGTCGAACATGATACTCAATTTTCGACCAATGCTCAGCAGGTGAGGTTCTCAAATAATGGTAGATGATATCCGTCTTTTCTCTCGTGTTCCGGGAGGTTTCGCGATCTCGCGGGGGCTTACAAATACAGGCTTCGTTCTTCCGAGTCTTAAATGGTTTGAAGCTCTACTCTATGCGAGTCTTCCTGTAAAAAGAAGTACTTAGTGCGTCAAAGAAGATGGTCCACACACTGTGTGGTGGGGGCGAGATGGTGTTGATGCAAATGTAGCTGACATTGCAAATGTAGCTGACATGAATTTAGAGCGGTGCTATTAGCATGGCTCACGCCGCGGTCCGTCTTAACGTACGTGTTGATGGACTTGACAGAGTCTTGTCACACTGGTCATAACGTCTCGCAAGACAGGACCCAACCTGAGACGCTGCCCTGTCTTTCTAACAAGGACCCTGTCTGACGCCCCACCCCCACCCCTTTTACCAGATGTTCAGGTGTTTTATTCGCCCTGCGCATGCTCAGCCTCGTTCTGTCGGTGATAAGCTGGTTGTTAGCATGTGGTTTATTTAAAGCGAAATGTCACGTGACATCTTAGCGATGTGATTAATTGGCCTAGCTCAAGGGCCGGTATTCAATAAAACACGGTCAGGTCGTCTCCCTTGAACAGAGTGGTGGACCAACAACCAAAACACAACGTCTACATCAATCTACATCTGTCGTTTGATGCAATGCACACAACGCATCTAACAGCCAAAGGCACTTCATCAACCACTCAGGCTCACTAGTCTCACTATGACCGCAAGTCACATTCAAATGCACCTAACTCTGCTATATTCCCGTTTGTCCTGATTCACTAATAGTCACGTCAACACTATAACACACCCCTATCATCTACCAGATATCTAAAACACCCCTATCATTTACCAGATATCTAAAACACCCATATCATCTACCAGATATCTAAAACACCCCTATCATCCACCAGATATCTAAAACACCCCTATCATCTACCATATATCTAAAACACCCCTATCATCCACCAGATATCTAAAACACCCCTATCATCCACCAGATATCTAAAACACCCTATCATTTACCAGATATCTAACACACCCCTATCATCTACCAGATATCTAACACACCCCTATCATCTACCAGATATCTAACACACCCCTATCATCCACCAGATATCTAACACACCCCTATCATCCACCAGATATCTAAAACACCCTTATCATCAGCTCACTCATCTACTCCACCGTCAGCCTCGAATCAAACGAATTCCCTCTCGCGCTACTTGAAATGGATTTAACATCTCAGAAAATCAATGCAGCCAAGCCAAGCGCATTAATGTTGGTCCTTGTGGTGTGTGTGTGTGTGTGGCGGGGTGTGGGGATGGGGGGTCTTCAGGGACAATTCCATCCTACGCTTACCCAAAACGTCATCAATGACATCATACAAAGGTCTTTGTTTTAATGACGTAAAACATGTACAGTTTGTTAAATAGCGTTCTTCATTTCAACATGTTTTCCAAGAACTGGATGTTAATTTCAGAAACTGGACCATTGGAAAAGGTCATTTCCGGATTGCATCTAAAAATGTCAGTGTGTAAGCCTATGCATTATTCCAGAGAATTAGCGGGGACGTTGAAATAAGAGGGGGTTGGGTGGGGTGAAGGGAGTTCGGGAGTTGTTAAGAAAATTGAGCCGTTCGGTTCAGTTCCCTTGGGGGAGTGGGAGACAAGCTTGGGGATAGGATTAGGATAAGGTTTAGGGATGGTTTAAGATTTTTATAATGGGTTCGGTTTGTGTTTGTCTGCGACATTCTGGACATAGGTATGTGTTTAAACATGTGTTGTTGTGCTTTCAAATCGAAGTTTCTCTAAATGTTGTGTCTGGAGAATGACCGTTGTAAAAGAATTTTTTTTTAACTAAGGGGCCGTCCATAAAGTACGTCACGCTCCAGAGGGGGGAGGGGGTGTAAGAAACTGACAGTTTGTGATAGGGGGAGGGGGGGTCCGGCCATGTATGACGTCAGCGCTGTTTTATATTAAATTTTGATTATTTTGTTAATAAAAAACAACATTTTTTGTCGAAAGTGTGACGTACTTTAGCTCCGAGATGTGTGACAATTTGTGACAGGGGGAGGGGGGAGTTAAAAATTGTCAAAAATTTAGCGTGACGTACTTTATGGACGGCCCCTAACCCGTTCCAAACCGCCTCTTCATCTTTCGGAGTGACCTACGTCACCAAGTGACCTATGACTGACCTAGGTCCCTGAATGACCTGCGAGTGAGTTTTGTTGTTAGAATTGTTGTTGTTGTTCAGATGGTGTTGTTATCATTGGAGTTGTTTATGTTGTTTTTGGAATGGATGCTATTTTAGAATTGATGTTATTCCAGTATTTAGACGTCGCCATTTCAATGTTTGACTTTTTTGACTTGACATTTGCGCATTGTAAAGCACTTTAGGACAAGGGGGAGAGCATTGTTGGTCTGGCCTAGCTACGTGGGGAATGCTTTTCTCTGGACAACCCCATTAAATTTGTCGCAAGACAGGAGTTTATTTTTGGTTTAAGGTAATCCCTGAAATTAATGGAACGCATTGAGTTACCACCTCCTGTATTACCCAATTTTACCAAAATCTCTTCAGACCAACACGATGGTGTGTGTTTACCAACTGACTTGTGGCACAGCGGCATATTGGGCGTATCTTGTGTCGCTGTAACCTCTCATGGAGACGACCCTGTCTGTTCTTGGAGATCCCTTGGGATTGCCGCTTCTGTCTGTAGTCTCCTGTAAACTACGGCTACTGGTTAAAACCTTCGAATCTCCGGTAAATTACGGCTACGGTTTTAAACGTGAGCCCTGTTGGAACCAAGGGAGTGAAATCTCATTGTAAGCCGAGCAACTTTGAAAACTGAGGGAAGATGATACTCCAGAGTTGTCCCGGATCACGTAACCAATTCATATTTTATTTGAGAATTTAGAGGAGTCGAGCTCACGTTTTCATGTTCTGAGTTGTAAAAAATTTCAAATTTCAACATAAATATATTTTTTTAAATACCATTTTATCAAATTTCAGGATGTTATTTTATGTCATAGCGAATAACTCGCAAACTCGTCGATACATTATATTTTAAAGATTTTTTTTTACAGATGCGCCTATTCTATTTCATTCCCTTACATACGCTATATAACGATACATATTTAATTAAACAATCTATTAGGTTAAATGTGGAGTTGACTAAAGAGAAACGTTGCAAGTAATACCCTTGGTTAAAATAAAAGCACTCTTATTTTTCACTTAATTCTGGAAATAGTTGTATTCTTTAATTTTAAGATCGCTGTCATTTTTCACCTATTTTAATTGGACAACATCTACAAGTTCAAGGCATAAATAAAACATAACCTGATAGAATGGCCGCCAGTCAGGGCATCTAATTAAAATTAAATTGAATAATTGATAAAGCCGTCTTTAACATGTTTAGACTTTTTTCTGGGAATTTTTTTTCGGTTTTGTTTTTTTTTGTTTGTCATTTTTTACAAGTGACTCCCCCCACACCCCATTCTCCCTTTTACGCTTTAGTCAAGTGACTGACCTAGCTGTAAGTAGAAGTACTATTTAGTGACAGCAGGCCTCACACAATGATAATGAGAGGAGATACAAGGAACAGCGTAGCCTATCAGTAAACACCAGGCACACGGTTCCTTGCGTGAAAAGTTTCTTCTGTCGTTGCGTGTTGAGATTTTCCCACTTGTTTGCAGCATCACGGACTACGTAAAGATAATGTTAGGAGGGGTAATTTATGGCAGAACTACATACACATACGACAGATGTGTTATGTACCAACGCGGTAGATTGTAGACGGGAACCAATCAAGCATGAATAGAGGGAAAATGTGAAATACTGTTGGATATTAAAGGGAGATAAATCTCATTGATATAATGAATAGGTTGAAAGGGGTTTAATTCTACGAAGTGTTAGCGTTGATCAAAGTCGTGATGTCTCAACATTAAAAGGCCAAGATGATATTGTCTTGTCTACACACAGCAGCTTGGCTAAAACACCGTCTCAGTTTTGGGCCCAGTTTTGCCACTTTGATATCCACGGGAAATGTGCCCAGGTCGTCCCAGTAGCTTAGGCACTGGATTGTCCCCCTTATAATCACCATCAAAACATCAACCTTAGCCAAAACACTGGATTGTCCCCTTATATTTCCTATGAACCTTAGCAAGGACACTGAATTGTCCCCCTTATAATCGCTATCAACACATCAACCTTAGCTAAGACACTGGATTGTCCCCCTTATAATCGCCATCAATACATCAACCTTAGCTAGGGCACTGTATTGTCCCCCTTATAATCGCCATCAACACAATACCAAAATGACCTGATGTCATTGATCCAAGGATGGGGTCGGTATATCTGACGACAGGAAGTGAAGTGAATGCTGAATTGTGGGACGGGTAGACAACACCAGGTCAGACACAATACCTGAGGTGACAGTTTCTAAATATACCTGTCACTCAAAGGACGGCCCCAACATTCAGGATGCTTCTTTGAATAACTCCCTGGGACTCGAATCTTCGTGTGAGCTTAGAGCAATTATATGTTGCCATGTTGGAAAGTCGTGTGAACTTAGTAACAATGGATCTTGGAGGCGGTTCTCAACTCTTGAGTTACATCACCCCAGCCGCTGATTATGTGGACACGTCTACAACACCTTACGATACATTTTTTAAACACTTTAAATTTTATGAATACGTACATTTCCGAAAAAATGTTTGTTGATTTTTATTTCTAAATTTTTAAAAAATCCCGCTTTTAAAAAAAAATTATGTATATATAATATATATATATATATATATACATATATATATATATTATATTATATATACATATAAGACGCATTTTTGTCTGTTTGTTCCCTTATAACTCAAGATCCAGTCAACCAAATAACGTGAAATTTGGTACACGTACACAAAATTACATCGGAAAGGTTATTAAACGGGTTTCGTTCCATATATATAAGATACGGAGAGGCTGGGGTAGTTTTTTCTTATATAAGCTATATAAAATTAAAACGTAAAATAATAAACATTTTGGTGTCGAGATTAACAAGAAGGCGTATATCGCAATAAAATAATGTGACGTCACGTCATAGTTTCAGTTCATATTAATCATATATATATTTTCGCTCAATTATGTATGACTGACTCACTCACTGCGGCCTAACGCTAATTGAAAATATAGACTTGAAAATCATAATCCTTTTGGTTTCCAGATTAACATTAACCAAACAACGCACGAACCTATGACGTCAGCATTTGTGTTGTAAACAGTGCTGATTGACTCAAAGAGTTATGATTTTTGGTGCAGTAATTTAGTGCGCTGCTTTCTAAAATTACTTTAAAAATCGTGTGGTGATTAGCACTGTAAAAAAATATTATATAGAATACATACTTTGTGTACATTTCAGGAATATTTCGTATTGATCAAACAATGATAAGTTACTTGGGCTTTTGACAAAAAAGGAAAGAAAAAACCATATTATAAAATACTTTGAGTACATTTAAGAAAGTTTAATATTACGTATTTATCACGGCGCCGCAGCACAAACTAGTTTGTAAATAGGAATCAAAGTAAAAAGAGCAGTTGTTATTTTAATGTAATTTTTTTTATGTTAATATCGAGCTGTGTGTTTGTGTGTGTGTTTAAGTATGTGTGTTCACGCGTGTGAATCAGTGAGTGTGTGTGTTTTTTCTTGTGAACTAAATTTTATGAAACGGTTTCTTTTTATGTTTGTTAATGTTGCGCCTTTAACAAGATCACGTATATATTTTTTTTAAATTTGTTTGCAAATTACATCTTTTTTTACACGCTTTTATTTAAATTTAAGTCACTCTGTTTGTATGTAGTATCCATCCTTCAAATCTTGAAACGTAAAATTAAACCACTTCTGATGGGCCTAGAGGTCTCAAAATTTTACCACAGATAGATCTTGGATGACAATGCATTGTATCAAAATTTCAGATCGATCGAATGTACCATAACGTATTTAAATTATTGCATTTTTAGTTTATCTTTATATAAGCATCGGTACCTGCCTGCTTTGTTGACATCCATGAGTTCACCACGTGAACACATCACCGTGGTGTAAAACGTTGGGCGGGCGCTTATGACGTGTTTGGTATAAAAAAATCGAGGTAAAAAAACAAACCCGTAAAAACAAAGTTTTTGACTATAAATCCCTTATATGTGAGATATAACTAACAGTATTGATTAATTTTAAACGCGACAAACATTTACAGACTGAATCTGTCTTAACTCAACTTTGCTTCATAACCCTGGAAGGGGGGGGGGAGTCTGGTCACCGATCGCTGGTCCGAGCTCAGCGTGACACGTAAAATTTAAACAAAAGCACGCCGGTACTTCGATGTGTCGCGTCAAAGCGTCAACTCAAACTCTCACGTGGAAAAAAAACAATAACAAACCGTGAATTTGAATAACATACGTTATATAAGGATAAACTAAAAATGCATTAATTTAGTTACGGTACGTTCGATCGATCTGAAATTTTGATACAATGCATTGTTAGGTGAGACGGGTCCATGTGCCAAATTTTAGCTCGATCGCATCACGGGAAGTGGGTCGTTTTGTTACTTTTCTTTTTCCCCCAACCGACGTACGAAGACAAGATTTCGAAGTTAATATAAGGGATTTAAACTAAAAATGCATTAATTTAATTACAGTACGATCGATCGATCTGAAATTTTGATACGATGCATTGTTAGGAGAGAAGGTTCCATGTGCCAAATTTTAGTTCGATCGCATCACGGGAAGTGAGTCATTTTTTACTTTCCTTTTTCCGCCCGACCGACATACGAAGAGAGAGATGACGACAGACAAGATTTCTAAGTTAATATAAGGGATTTAAAAAACAAACCCGTAAAAACAAAGTTTTTGACTATGAATCCCTTATATATGAGACATAACTAAAAGTATTTACAAATATTTAGAGACTGAATCTGTCTTAACTCAACTTTGCTTAATAACCCTGGGGGGGGATGGGGGGAGAGGAGAAAAGTTTGGTCACCGATCGCTTGACCGAGCTCAGCGTGACACGTAAAATGTAAACAAAAGCACGCCGGTACTTCGATGGGTCGCGTCAACGCGTCAACTCAAACTCTCACGTGGGAAAAAAAACAATAACAAACCGTGAATTTGAATTACATATCTTATATAAGGATAAACTAAAAATGCATTAATTTAATTACGGTACGTTTGATCGATCTGAAATTTTGATACGATGCATTGTTAGGTGCGACGGGTCCTTGTGCCAAATTTCAGCTCGATCGGATCACGGGAAGTGGGTCATTTTTGACGTTTGTTTTTCCGCCCGCCTAAGACAGAGATGGCGACAGAACGACAGAGAGAGACGGCGGTGAAGTTAATATAAGGGATTTAAAAAGATGTGTGGGATCAGACGTGAATTGTAAAGAGCTTTTATTATAAGTTTTTAAAAATTGCTGTAAAAACAAAGTTTTCGACTATAAATCCCTTATATATGAGACATAACTAAAAGTAGTGATTATGTTAAAAGCGTGTCCTTTTAAAAAAAATATTTTTTAATCATGTTTTATTATTACTTTACACTGTTTCTTTTTGTATTTTCTATATGTATTTTATCCAGTCGTTCGATCAAGCTTTCTCCTTTTATTGGTGAGGTTAGGATTCAATAATATTGTCCATCCCTGGGTGGCATCAACACTATAGCTTAGCAACTGTGTTTATACTTTTTGCATTATAACTTAAACTAAACCCTCAGGGTAAATTTTAAGCTCAAACATTGCGTTTCGAAATGTTTCTTTAAAACAAATAAAACCCATACACACCTGACATAAACATTAATATCTACATATATAAATGGGAAAGGTTCTTAAACAGGTTTCATTCCATATATATAAGATACTGGGGGCCAGGGGCCCAAATTTTAGTTTTTTCTTTAAATGAGCTATATAAAAATTAAAAATTATCCTATTTCCCGTGTAGGTAGAAGCATGAAACTTTCGGTGGTTGTTAAGTAACATTCGGCGATGGTAAAAGGTAAAAGAATTATATAAATTATCAGTTACTGGGGGCCCGGGGCCAAAATGTAATTTTAAAAAAATATATATTTAAAACTGAATCAACACTAATTCTCCAACTTCCCGTGAAGGTAGAAGCATGAAACTTTCGGAACTTGCCGAATACACTATTATGACGATAATTGGTAAAAAAAGAATGTAAACATTTCCACTCATGGGTGGCCAGGGGCCCCAAAACCGTTTTGTTCCCTTATATGGGCTATATAAAACTGAATCAACACCAATTCCTCATATTCCCGTGTAGGTAGAAGCATGAAAATTTGGAAAGTCGTTGAGTACCTCCCGCAAAGGTAACAGTCCAATAAAATATAAAATTATCACTAACTGGGTGCCAAAACGTAGTTTTTTTTTCTTAAATGAGCTATATAAATCAGGGTAACGTGTATCGTCTCGTCTTGTTTGTGTAAGAAATCGTGTTTCTAACATTAAAGAGCTACAAGTATGTCGAAATAGTTAGAATGCACAGAAGAGCGCCGCCGCAATCATTATTTAACTTTAATTAATTTTTGTTGTTAATTTTGGCCTGTTTTAAAAGTAATTTTACGCTCAAGGAGAAAAAATGAAGAAAAAAATGAAGAAAGGAATAACTATCACTAAACCTACCCCTAAATTCTATCACTAAACATATCCCTAACCCGAAAACCTATTCCTAAACTTATTATGTGATAGTGATTCTATCAGGGACAAACCCATGAAAAAAAAATTATGTTTTTAAAAAATGGAATGTAAAAAAAAACAACAACGCCCTAACTAAAAATCGAGGGTGAATCAGATTATACGTTCCCAAATGAGTTATATAGCAATTAATTCTGCGTTCTCTTCCTGTGTTATTTAGGTTTAGTTTTATAATTTTTATTTGTTAGTTTAGGTTTGGGGTTAGGTATAGATATAATTATGAATTTAGGGTTAGGGTTAGGTTTAGTTTTAGAATTTTAATAGTTGAATTTTCCAATTTTCGTGTCACGTTTGCATAGCAACAAAGATGGCGGCCATGAATGTGGGAACGTCAACTCCGAATTTACCAAAATCGATCACCAGACCTCTATTTCAGCACTTGGTCGCTCTATCAATTTGATAAACGAAGCTGCTGACAAAATTCGTTCTTTTTAAAATTATGATAAAAAGGCTATAAATATATCGCTTACTCTTTTAATTTAAGAAACATGATTTCTTACTCTTCAATTTTAAGAAACAAGATTTATTAAAAAGCATACGAGACAATACACACTACCATAAATCAGGCTCATCATTAAATCTCCAATTTCCTGTGTAGGTAGAAGCATGAAACTTTGGGATGTTATGTACCCTCCCAAAATGGTAACTGGCGAAACATTAATAAACATTATCACTCACTGGGTGGTCAGAGGCCAGTATGTAGTTGTTGTTTTTTTCATATATAAAACTGACTCATCAATAATTCTCCCACTTACCTTGTACTTGTAAGTAGAAAAATTAAACTTTGGAAAGTTTTTGAGTACTCTCGCGCGATGGTAACATGCGAAAAAAAATGTCACTCACTATGGGGGCCTTGGGCCCAAATGTAGGTTTTTTCCTAATATGCGCTATATAAAACAGACTCATCATTAAATATCCAATTTCCCGTGTACGTAGGAGCATGAAACTTTGGGAAGTTGTTGAGTACTCTCCCGCAAATGATAACATACGAAAAAAATTAAATTATCAGCTCGATAGGATGCAAATAAACAGTTTTGTACGCTTCTACAGAAAACCTTATTTTAAACCCGGGAAAGCTGGGTACTTACCCCTAGTATATATATATATACATTGTATTTAGCCAGTGCAAAAATAAATACGTACGCAAATTCACATGGTATAATTTTTTTTTCAAGTTGTCCTCCTGTATTCTATCATCGTTATAATTCACTATGCTATTGGGTCTTGTGCACCAGGGCCATGATGGCTTGACACACTTATTGGAAGTGATCTTTGTGTGGCGTAATCAAGTATTTATTATAGGTAGATTGGTTGTGTATGCGGTGATGCGCTCATTTATTTCATATGGCAACACAGGTATTTCAATAATAGACGCAACTTGGAAAGATGTCCATACTTTATTACAATCGCATTTCCAGCTCTTGGCCAAATTGTGACAAATGTCTCAAACCAAACAGAGTTATCAAAAATTCAACAGCCATTAATTCTCTTATAAAACCATTCCCCAGTGATCCGGGTGGGAGGTCACGTGACCTCATCATTTATGCATAAAAACTTTGACCCCCTCCCCACTCGCCCCCAGGGGAACACTGAGCCGTCTGATGAATACCAAGGGGAGAGAATTTAGTCCTGCCAATAGATTTTGTACGAGTATTAGCCCTTTTGTACCAGCCATCCCACGTTAAATTGACACCGTGTGGAAACTACGGACATTGGCTACACGGGTCACGGGGGTGATATTAGACCGGGGCGCCGGTAAGGAATGTCGGGGTGTCGAGGGCTCTCGTGAGTAAATATTTTGATAGCTTCGACAGCGGGAGGATTGGGTCAAAGGATGTCTTAGGGGCGATAACTCTTGCTACGTCGCACCTTTTCATACCCTCTTCTGAGGAGCCCTTGCGATCTGTCAGATTCTGTCAGTCTCTTCATGTCACTCAGATTCCGTCAGTTTCATTCTGTCGCGATTTTTAAATAGTTTTTCTTCGACTATTACTTATGTGCTGTTTATTTTCTACATGGATTTGATGAATAAAGATTGTGATATTGTAACGTCGTATAACCAGTACCAGTACTGTGATATGTAAAGACGTAGAACTAGTACCAGCACTGTACTATTTAACTTTATAGGACTAGCACAAGTACTGTAATATGTAACGACATAGAACTAGTAACAGTACTGTGATATGTAACGTCATAGAGATGATATCAGTACTATGATTTGTAAAGTTATAGAACTTGTACCAACACTATGATATATAACGTCATAGAGATGATATCAGTACTATGATTTGTAAAGTTATAGAACTTGTACCAACACTATGATATATAACGTCATAGAGATGATATCAGTACTATGATTTGTAAAGTTATAGAACTTGTACCAACACTATAATATATAACGTTATAGAGATGATATCAGTACTATGATTTGTAAAGTTATAGAACTTGTACCAACACTATAATATATAACGTCATAGAGATGATATCAGTACTATGATTTGTAAAGTTATAGAACTTGTACCAACACTATAATATATAACGCCATAGAGATTATATCAGTACTATGATTTGTAAAGTTATAGAACTTGTACCAACACTATAATATATAACGTCATAGAGATGATATCAGTACTATGATTTGTAAAGTTATAGAAATTGTACCAACACTATGATATATAACGTTATAGTACTATGATATGTAATGTCAAAGAACTAGAGGCAGAACTGTTTTATGTTTTAATTTTTAATTCATCTAGACTGCGACACGTAAAATTATAGAACTGGGTTTAAAACTTTGATATGTTCCTTTGCAGACCTTCACAGAAGTTGTTACCCACCCCACACCTCTCTTAGTATTCCCCCGGTGACCATCACATGAGAGGACATTCCCCTGCCATCACCCCTTACCCCCACGTTCACACCCCACTAAGTTGACGTTGACCAACCATCATCAATTTTCATTTGACCATCCTGACGTACAATTCAGGACAACCCCCCCTCTCCCCTATAACAATAAGTCAGTGGTCCAGGCCTCAACAGATTGACCACCCGGAACAGGCACGTCAGCAAGAGTAATGACGTTCTTGGGCTCGTCACGTGATTTCCATACAAAATTGTTTGACTTTCAGGGACCGAAATCTGGGTAAACCACAAAAGAATGTCGATAAATGACTTAGGTTATGGCCCCTAGTTTAGTGTACGTGTCATCAACTTCCCGCTACTCTTATTGTCTTAGCTGTTGGGCTGACTGCCTCACTCGTTAGCTCCCTTTGATTGCCAATATCTGTTGAAACGGTGAAACAGTTTATGTCGCATCCGAATTCAGAAATATATATATGGCAAATTACAACTGTCAGATACAGAGACATTCATCAACCTGATGGCAAAATACAACTGTCAGATACAGAGACATTCATCAACCAAATGGCAAAATGCAACCGTTAGATACAGAGACATTCGTCAACCAGATGGCAAAATACAACCGCTAGATACAGAGACATTCTTCAACCAGATGGCAAAATGCAACCGTTAGATACAGAGCCATTCGTCAACCAGATGGCAAAATACAACCGCTAGATACAGAGACATTCATCAACCAGATGGCAAAATGCAACCGTTAGATAAAGAGACATTCGTCAACCAGATGGCAAAATGCAACCGTTAGATACAGAGACATTCGTCAACCAGATGGCAAAATACAACCGCTAGATACAGAGACATTCATCAACCAGATGGCAAAATGCAACCGTTAGATAAAGAGACATTCGTCAACCAGATGGCAAAATGCAACCGCTAGATACAGAGACATTCGTCAACCAGATGGCAAAATGCAACCGTTAGATACACAAACATACCTTTGAGGACTGCGCATGGAACAAGGAGACGGACGAGCAGGATTGATGACGGCACTCACCTTCACGCAAACCCCCACCCCCAGCCCTCTCGGCTACCCCCCTCTCATTCCTGCTGAGATTCAAAGACAACTGTGGTGTTTATATCCGTGTTTGATATTAACGTCGGACGAAACAATCGTTTTTAATCAAAACAAATATTGAACATTTGATTGCAAAGATCTTGGTGAATCTGATGTAAAGGTGTAATGTTAGGCCGCAGTGTTAGGGTTAGGGTAGTGGCAGGAGTTACGGTTAGGGTAGTGGCAGGAGTTAGGGTTAGGGTAGTGGCAGGAGTTAGGGTTAGGGTACTGGCAGGAGTTAGGGTTAGGGTAGTGGCAGGAGTTAGGGTTAGGGTAGTGGCAGGAGTTAGGGTTAGGGTAGTGGCAGGAGTTAGGGTTAGGGTAGTGGCAGGAGTTAGGGTTAGGGTAGTGGCAGGAGTTAGGGTTATGGTAGTGGCAGGAGTTAGGGTTAGGGTAGTGGCAGGAGTTAGGGTTGGGGTAGTGGCAGGAGTTGGGGTTGGGGTAGTGGCAGGAGTTAGGGTTGGGGTAGTGGCATGAGTTGGGGTTGGGGTAGTGGCAGGAGTTAGGGTTGGGGTAGTGGCAGGAGTTAGGGTTAGGGTATTGGCAGGAGTTAGGGTTAGGGTAGTGGCAGGAGTTAGGGTTGGGGTAGTGGCAGGAGTTAGGGTTAGGGTAGTGGCAGGAGTTAGGGTTAGGGTAGTGGCAGGAGTTAGGGTTGGGGTAGTGGCAGGAGTTAGGGTTGGGGTATTGGCAGGAGTTAGGCCTTGGACAATGGTTGGGTTAGTGGCACTTAGTGGTATAGTGTTAGGCCGCAGTGTTAGGGTTAGGGTAGTGGCAGGAGTTAGGCCATTGACAATGGTTGGGTTAGTGGCACTTAGTTGTATAGTGTTAGGCCGCAGTGTTAGGGTTGGGGTAGTGGCAGGAGTTAGGCCTTGGACAATGGTTGGGTTAGTGGCACTTAGTGGTATAGTGTTAGGCCCTAGTGTTAGGGTTAGGGTAGTGACAGGAGTTGGGCCTTGGACAATGACTGGGTTAGTGGCACTTAGTGGTATAGTGTTAGGCCCTAGTGTTAGGGTTGGGGTAGTGGCAGGAGTTAGGCCTTGGACAATGGTTGGGTTAGTGGCACTTAGTGGTATAGTGTTAGGCCGCAGTGTTAGGGTTAGGGTAGTGGCAGGAGTTAGGCCTTTGACAATGGTTGGGTTAGTGGCACTTAGTGGTATAGTGTTAGGCCCTAGTGTTAGGGTTAGGGTAGTGGCAGGAGTTAGGCCTTGGACAATGGTTGGGTTAATGGCACTTAGTGGTATAGTGTTAGGCCCTAGTGTTAGGGTTGGGGTAGTGGCAGGAGTTAGGCCTTGGACAATGGTTGGGTTAGTGGCACTTAGTGGTATAGTGTTAGGCCCTAGTGTTAGGGTTAGGGTAGTGGCAGGAGTTAGGCCTTGGACAATGGTTGGGTTAGTGGCACTTAGTGGTATATTGTTAGGCCCTAGTGTTAGGGTTAGGGTAGTGGCAGGAGTTAGGCCTTGGACAATGGTTGGGTTAGTGGCACTTAGTGGTATAGTGTTAGGCCCTAGTGTTAGGGTAGTGGCAGGAGTTAGGCCTTGGACAATGGTTGGGTTAGTGGCACTTAGTGGTATAATGTTAGGCCGCAGTGTTAGGGCAGGGTAGTGGCAGGAGTTAGGCCTTGGACAATGGTTGGGTTAGTGGCACTTAGTAGTATAGTGTTAGGCCCTACTGTTAGCGTTAGGGGCAGTGTTAGCGTTAGGGGCAGTGTTAGGGTTGGGGTAGTGGCAGGAGTTAGGCCTTGGACAATGGTTGGGTTAGTGGCACTTAGTGGTATAGTGTTAGGCCCTACTGTTAGAGTAAGGGGCAGTGTTAGCGTTAGGGGCAGTGTTAGGGTTGGGGTAGTGGCAGGAGTTAGGCCTTGGACAATGGTTGGTTTAGTGGCACTTAGTGGTATAGTGTTATAGGCCTTAGTTTTATCGTTAGGGGTAGTGTTAGGGTTAGTTTTATGCCGCAGTCTTAGATTTAGAGTTCGGGTTAGAGTTATTGTTAGGACTTAGGCTTTAGTGTTAGAGTTAATGTTAGGATTAGGGTACGGCCATTGTGTTAGAGTTAGGCTAAGCGTTGTGGTTACAGTTCGACTTTAGACTTATAGATAGATTTATTGTTAGGGTCAGGCTTTAGTGTTAGTGTTAGGGTTAGTTTTAGGGTTAGAGTTATTGCATGGTCTTAGTCTTAGTGTTAAGGTTAATGTTAGGGCGTTAGGCAGTAGTGATAGTTTTTGTGTTAGGGTTAGGACGTATTGTTAGTGCTAGATTCAGGAATGTTGGACAATGCGATTTGCTTAAAAGTAAACAATAAGTACCTTTCTGTGCACCATATTTGTGCATCATGTATGTGCACCATATATGTGCACCACGTATAAGCACCGTTTTAGGAAAAAAGAGACCAATCTTAAAATACTTTAGTGTAACTTTTATTTTTAAAAGCAACCACTAAAAACAATTGTCCCGGATATCTTGTATTTACTTTGTTTTTTTATACTAAAGAATGTACTTCCGTTTTTAAATGTGGTCCAGTCCTATCTTCACAAGACTCGTCTAAAACATAAATTATAAACTAAATGTCTTTTTATTCTCATTTCCTGCTTTAATAAAATTAACCAAGTCAAGTAATGTATTATTAGGGTTACAGAAAAATTCCAGTCTTGCATTAGCAAGTTTGTCGAGGAAAGGATGCGGGCGTTCCATTCCTGGGCGCATGTTTTTCTCTGTGAACTCCTGGCATCTCTAGACTCATTTATTTTTGACTTTGAAGGGAGTAGACAAAAAACGTGCCCTCCCCGGGCGGCAACTTCACTAGCTTCGTCTCTGCTTTAGAATCATCTCTGATAGGCGTCGCCACTGATTTTTTTTTAATTTTTTGTGCTCCATTTTGTAGAAGCCAGATTCTGTTGTCTTGTCTGGCTCCGTAACCAAAAGTAAACGACTGAGTGCACTTGCTAAGCACACGATAGCATCAATGAATGCAAACGTCCCCTCCTCCCCCCCGCCTTCTGTCATGATCTTGATCAGGGCCGGGTGGAGCAAAGTGACTCACGCGGAGAATTTGAACAAACAAAACAAAAGGAATCTAATCTACAATCAGAACATGTTAGCAGGTTTTAAAGTAGACCTGACAAGTTAGCAGTTGTGAAAGCAGACCTAACACGGTAGTAGTTGTAACTAACACATCTTTATCTTTTATTTCTGCTGTCACAAACACATTTCCAGGTATTATTTCTGTCAAATTTAGCAGCTGTTTAAATCTATGGCGGATCAAAGGGTGTGCTGATTGGGCTAAAGACAGCGCCCCCAATGATTTAAGGGCCCCAAACTTATGAAGTTATTAAAAAATCAAACAAAACCTTAGGCTTTATAAAAAGAAACTTTAACAAATGTAATAGAGATATAAAACTAAAATGCTACCTCACTTTGGTGAGACCTGTACTAGAATATGCATTTTCTGTATGGGACCCATCCACCAAAGAAAACATTGATAAACTAGAACAAATTCAAAAAAGAGCTGCCAGATTCATTACTGGAGAATATTCAAAACTGACAAGAATAACACCATTAGTTAAATCATTAAACCTTGAAACACTAGAGGATAGAAGAACCAAAAGCAAAGTAGTAATCATACATAAAGCAATTAATTCTAATTTAGAAATACAACACAAAGATAACTTAATACAACCCTCAGATAGACATAAGGATAAAAACACCTTCCTTATTCCGTATGCAAGAACAAACACATACCAGTTTTCCTTCTTCCCGTCCGGAATTCGGGCGTGGAATGGGTTGCCTGAAGAATCCAGGAAAACCAACACTTTATCAGCATTTAAATCTCTAATAAAAATGCAGGACTAAACACAAACCATAGATAAGCGTAGGACGCAATAATCTTCTGTATAGAAGGAGCGTCTGTAAACAGATAAGATAGATAAGATATTGTATAATAAAGGTGGCTGTACGGGCCCCAGGTGGAATTGCAGCCAGAGGCCCCGTGAAATCTTGATCCACCCTTGCTTGTAATACTTTTTATCGCATATTCTAAATTAATGACCTTCTGCTGGCCCAATTATCTTCTATCAATAAAAAATAAAATACATTTGAACATCGAAACAACTATCATTCACAAGCTACGTAGTTTAAATAACAATTTTTATTAGAATTATTTGTGTATTAACTATGTTCCCTAAAGCTGGAGATATCTGGTCAAAATAAAGGTCTTAATTTTTAAATCCCTTATAAGTTATATTAACTTCGAATTCTTCTCTCTCTCTCTCTCTCTCTCTCTCTCTCTCTCTCTCTCTCTCTCTCTCTCTCTCTCTCTCTCTCTCTCACGCTCGCTCGCTCTCTGTCTGTCTGTCTGTCTGTCTGTCTGTCTGTCTGTCTGTCGTCATCTCTTCGTACGTCGGTTGGGCGGAAAAACAAAAGTAAAAAATGACCCACTTTCCGTGATGCCATCGAGCTGAAATTTGGCACATAGACTCGTGTCACCTAACAATGCATCGTATCAAAATTTCAGATCGATCGAACTGACCGTAATTAAATTAATGCATTTTTAGTTTATCTCTAAACAACGTATGTAATTCAATTTCACAGTTGTTTTTTTCACGTGACAGTTCAGTTCGCGCGTTGACGCCATCCGTCAATGTACCGGCGTGCTTTTGTTTACATTTTACGTGTCACGCTGAGCTCGGTCCAGCGATCGGTGACCAGACCTTTCCCCTCTCCCAACCCCCCACCCCCCGCCCGGTTATACAGCAGGAGTTAAGGCAGATACAGTCTGTAAATGTTTGTCGCGTTTGAAGATGATCAATACTTTTAATTATGTCTCATATATAAGGGATTTATTGTCAAAAACTTTGTTTTTACGGAGTTGTTTTATTAACGCAATTTCCATGGGACAAATTGCGTTTATATTTGAAATGTCTGTCCTGTCTGTTCGAGCTTGCACAAGCAACTACTCCTGTGCCATACCAGATAGACGGTTTGGGTCTTTTGCAAATATGTTAAGGAGGTCTCAAAGGATGTGCACGTGACAAAAAAATTGCCGTAAAGGTTTACTGGATTTCCTGGAATTTTTTTTTAACGAAAAATATCAGTATTCTGTCAATTTCTCGGCAACCATAACAGCTATCGGGTTGTAACAAACGACAAAGGATAGCTAATAATATTTAGAACAATGTTGGAGAAGAAATTTTTCAAAAATCTCTTTTCGTTCGACTCCCGTAATTTTAGGAGCAATTTGTAGGTAGCAATTGTTTTGTTTACTTTCAGAATTATTGATTTGAAATTACTTTAATGTAATCTAGAATGATTTCCCTTGAATAAAAAAAGTCGGAAATTATTTGTTGGAAATTGCGTTTAAATACTCACTCGAGTTTTTATGACTATTTTTTTTCTATATGCATTAGTTATTTCATAATAATAAAAAAAATTTAAAATTCAGATAATTAAAATAACGTGATGTTTCTTGCTGTGTCGAAGTTGCAGTAGCTTTTATTTTTACCTCTGTGTCCGCCTCTGGAGATGTTTACGGTCGGTATGACATCACATCCACATCAAGTGCTACTCTGACTTACTTCTTCCGGCGACACGTTAAGTAATGCAAGCAGCGGATAACATTAACATAAATATTCCATGAAAGTAAGTGCGCAAATAAACACATGGTGTTCTAATGGATGACTGTTGGTCATGGCGTCATCTCTCAATGCAGGTCATTAACAAATTAAATGAGGTGTCAAAATGGCTATTTGTAAGGTCCGGTTATTTTTGGAAGTGATTTACCATTGATTGAATGTGTTTGTGTGTGTGGTGGGTGTGTGTGTGTGGGGGGGGTGGGGGGTGTGTGTGTTAAAAGTCGTGTGTCCAGACATGTGCACATCGCCACCTGTTGCATAGGCTGCATTGTTGTTTGCGGGTTGAATGAAAACTAAATTTGCCCGATGATTCACTGATCACGTGACAATGGCGTCTAGAATTGTTCTAAAAATAAAACTATAACGTCGCAGATTTTTTTTAAAGGAATAAATATCCTTATATGACTTGAATGTGGTGAAAGCCTAAATTGACCGTGTACTTGTGTTGCTAACCCCTTGACCACGGGTTCCATCTTCACAACAACAAAAAATAATCCAAGGGTGAGAGTGTTTTCAGAAATTAAATAAAAATGAATATATATTGTTAGAAAAGAAGGCAGTTATGTTGGGAAAAAATTAAGATCTGGGAAATGAAAATATATTTTAAAATTGTAAACGACAATGCTATAAGCCATTTTTTTAAAAATGTGATGAAGGTGTATGAACAAGGTTCCAAGCTGTCAGACAGATGCCCTGTAGTTTGTATTTATAGTTGGCACAGTTTTAATTTCATGATGCCTTACATTGCTACCTGGGTTCGAAGTCAAAACTGAAGATCGAATTCTTCAAACTTCTGACGTCAGACAGAAGTCGTACAGAGGTCGTACAGAGGTCGAACGGAGGTCGTACAGAGGTCGAACAGAAGTCGTACAGAAGTCGTACAGAGGTCGTACAGAAGTCGTACAGATGTCGTACAGAGGTCGTACAGAGGTCGTACAGAGGTCGAACGGAGGTCGTACAGAGGTCGAACAGAAGTCGTACAGAGGTCGTACAGAGGTCGTACAGAGGTCGTACAGAAGTCGTACAGATGTCGCACAGAGGTCGTACAGAAGTCGTGCAGAGGTCGTACAGAAGTCGTACAGAGGTCTTTAAACACAGTTTATACCTTAACTTTGGATGAAGAGTTTATCTTACTTGAGATTATCTTTAGAGTGTGAGGAGACTGTGAGAGTGGGGGGGGGGAGGCATGACAAGGAAGAGTCGAAGGTACAATCTGGCCCCGCCCTTTTTAATTATGTGAATCTAAAGTAGACTACAGCTTGGAACTATTACCAGGGTTCCTGTGTGATCTATTCGTGTGTGTGTGTGTGTAGGGGGGTGTGTGAAGATGCCCTAATACCCACATTTGAAACGCACTCACACCCTCGTGTGAGATAATGTGTTTAGACACAAGTATTTGGGGCATCTGGTTACCCGATGGCTGAGATAACGTTCAACAGGTAAGTACAACAATGCCAGCAGACGACACGGCAAAAACAGCAGACTTGGAAGGTGATGACGACTTCTGTCTGTGGTTAGGAGGTGATGCGACCTGTGACGTCACTGCAGAACAATATTATGTCAAAACAACAGGGTGGGGCAGCAAAAGAGTTTAAGTCCACTTTCAAATCGAGTAACATAATATCAGGGAATTTTTTAAAATCCTTTATATTAACTCGTGGCGTCTGTTTGTTTGAGCCCTTGCTTGCTTGCTTGTCGAAAAAACTTTGGATCGATTTTTAACCCACTTCCTCGTAAGCTAGCGAGCTGAATTTTTGCAGGCAGGTTCGTACCGATGATAAAATCCATGTATAAAAATGTCAGATCGATCGCATGTACTGTAATTAAATTATTGAATTTTTAGATTATTTTATTTATCTCTATGTACATGTATCATGTTATTTTTTGAGATAGAGTGTCGCGGTGCGTATTATATTGAACAACCTTTCTGTCGCGCAATAACGTGCGTATTTTATTGAAAAAACTTTTTATAAACATATTCCTGATGGGTGCACATTATATTAAACATTTTTTACGACACATAACTACAATTTTATATTTTTAGATTGTCTTGCGCTGCGTATTACAATGAACATTCTTTCAGTTATGTCTCGTTCATAAAGAATTTATAGTCAAAAACTTGGTTTTTTACGTTTAAAAAAATTAAAATCCTTTATATTAACTTGTGGTGTCTGAACCCTTGCTTGCTTGTCGCAAAAACTTTGGATCTATTTTTAACCCATTTTCTCGTAAGCTAGCGAGCTGAAATTTTGCAGGCAGTTTCGTGCCAATGATAAAAATGATGTATCAAAATTTCAGATCGATCGCTTGTACTATAATTAAATTATTGCATTTTTATATTATTTTATTTATCTCTATGTATCATGTTATTTTTTTAGATAGTGTCGCGGTGCGTATTATATTGATCGACCTTTTTTATACTTTCCCGTTGCGCGTTTCGGTGCGTATATATGGACGATAATTTTTAAAAAATATATTCCCGATCGGTGCGCATTATATTAAACATGTTTTACGAGACATAACTAAAATTTTTGATTTTTGGATTGTCGCGCGCTGCGTATTATAATGAACATTCTTTTAGTTATGTCACGTATATAAAGGATTTGTTTTTTTTAAATTTATTTTATTTTTTTATTTTTGTGTGTGTGTGCTTGTTACTTTTATTCGGAATGACCAGGATTTTAAAATATTTATTATTGTAGAAGAAAACTATATAACTGTTTGAATATGACGTTATGCGAATGTGCATTGTTGAATTAATTTAAATTTTACAAGTGAGGTTTTTAAAAAAAATTGTTTTTTTTTAATTTATGAAAAAGAACAATTATTATGTTAGATAGCATTTTTTAATTGCTTTTTAGCTATTCTTTTCTATCAATATTACTTAATAAATTGTTTTTAAATATTTGTATAAAATTTGTGAAGGCATAAAGTACGACGACAAATAAAAATGTTAGGTCTGCAATAAATGTCAATCTCATCCAGTGGTATTATTGCATTTTAAAAATGCATTGGCAAAATCAAAATAATAATAATAGAATAATTTTTATTTTTCTATCTGACACTAATAAGATATTTGTTCAGTGTGGTCAGTCTCGGTCTAACTTGTCTGGCCTCACCACTGACCAATCAATGTCTGGACGAATCATTTGAAATTTAAGTATACCACATAGTACAACTTACTGACCTGACTCCATTTTCTCGATCAATGAGACTTATCACCAATGAAATCATCAGGATCGGATTCGAATCAGATCCAGAGGCGTCACTAGGGTTGGCGTCACCCAGTGCGGTAGCTCATGGTGTCACCCCCATCGCGACTTACCCCATAGACCTCCTCCGAGTACGCCATTTACAAATAACAGAAACATTCAGACGTTGACACATTTGTGCCACCCCTTGTGATGGTGTCACTCGGTGCAGTCCGCATTCCCCTAGTGACGCCTCAGATTTTATAGACTTTGGTCAAGTAGACATGACCGTTGGTTGTAATGTCTGCCTCCCTGTAAAGTCTGTAAAGTCCCCGTGTCTGTCAATTTTGTCCTAACCAAATCAAGACTTTAAAATAAAATATTAAGTCTAGTTTCACACGAACATCTGCGTTTATTTCAGGAACTGCTGACCTATCGGTGTATGACGAAATGACGTCGGACTCAGTGGAGGGTTCTGGTCACGGTCCCAACACAGTGGACGAGGACTTGGAGGGGCTGCAAGAGGACCTTTACGATAGTGGGGGTGATGAGTGGCCCCCACCTCACGGCCAGGGAAAGGGTCACTATATTGGACCAGGTAAGTCATGATGGTATAAGTCAGTATGGTATAAGCCATGATGGTATAAGTCATGATGGTATAAGTCATGATGGTATAAGCCATGATGGTATAAGTCATGATGGTATAAGTCATGATGGTATAAGTCAGGATGGTATAAGTCATGATGGTATAAGCCATGATGGTATAAGTCAGGATGGTATAAGTCATGATGGTATAAGTCATTATGGTATAAGTCGTGATGATATAAGTCATGATGGTATAAGTCAGGATGTATAAGCCATGATGGTATAAGCCATGATGGTATAAGTCAGGATGGTATAAGTCATTATGGTATAAGTCGTGATGATATAAGTCATGATGGTATAAGTCAGGATGTATAAGCCATGATGGTATAAGCCATGATGGTATAAGTCAGGATGGTATAAGCCATGATGGTATAAGCCATGATGGTATAAGTCATGATGGCATAAGCCGAGCCATGATATTGAAAGGTTTGTTTAAGTTGGACCACACAAAACAAATAAACCAAGAAACTCACCCCCCCCCCTTTTTTTCCCCATTCCCTTGGAATGGGCTAGAAGTAGAAGTATTATCTGAAATGTCAACCACAACTTTTATACAAAATTTTAGTCTGTACAGACGACCCCATAAAAAATGAATCTCCATTTTAATACACACAAATTACCCATTGACCAATGCAGCACAAGAAGTGTAAATATATGTAGCAATGCTTCATTTTAAAAAAAAATGTTTTACAAGTTGTTAAATGTAAACTTTTCTTAGGTCCAATGCCGTCCGTTGTACATTGAGGACGGCAGATAAACATGTGACAATCTTTCTCTTATCTTATCTTATCTGTTACAGACGCTCCTTTTATACAGAAGGTTATTGCGTCCCACGCTTATATATGGTTTGTGTTTAGTCCTGAATTCTTATTACAGATTTAAATGTTGATAAAGTGTTGGCTTTCCTGGTTTCTTCAGGCAACCCATTCCACGCCCGAATTCCGGACGGGGAAAACGATAATTTGTATGTGTTTGTTCTTGCATAGTGAATAAGGAAGGTGTTTCTATCCTTATGTCTATCTGAGGGTTGTATTAAGTTATCTTTGTGTTGTATTTCTAAATTATAATTAATTGCTTTATGTCTTATTACTACTTTACTCTTGGTTCGATCCTCTAGTGTTTCAAGGTTTAATGATTTAACTAATGGTGTTATTCTTGTTAGTTTTGAATATTCTCCAGTAATCGTTATTGTTATTTAATTATGTTCCGGTGGTAATTGAAAGCTCCTTCTGTGTTGTTGTGGTGTACAGCAAAGTCTTATGGTGATCACTGTCTAATCACAGAAGAAAAACAGATAACATGTTTCCATTGCCATGGAGACGGCAGCGACGGATGTGACGTTTTGGGCATGTTGAATGACGTCGATGCCCACGCGTCCAGATGTGTTGGGAAGTGTATGAACGTGTCCTCAGGTGGGTCAGCACTAAGTACTGCTAGCGAATTCTTTTAGTTTTAGGGGTAGGTAACTATACCTTTGAACTAAACAGGAAACTATAATAATTATAATAGCCGATACTCTTTAGGTAGTCCATACCGTCATAAACATATAGAACTTATACATAGTATCCAATACTGAGGTTTAAATGCAATTTTAAATTTAAACCAGTGACGTCTCTTAACCACACATCCAGTAAAACTTCCAGCCCCACAGTAGACTATGATAAAATAAATGGCACCCCGGTTAGGCCCGCCACCCCCTACACCACCCACCCCACCCCCCTTTATGACAATGGCTCCAGGTATAAGCCATAGCGTCGATGTAGATTCTAAATAAAGGCCCCCCCCCCAAAGTCAGTCATTTTGGGTTTTTGAAGAGGGGTGCTGGTTTAAATGGACTGAACAAGTCATAATAAAACAGAGAATTTTCCAGGGAGATTTTTAAAAAAAATTGTCTTTGAAAGGGAGATTAGTGAATACCTTTTTGACATCGTGTCAAACTAACTTTTATTAAAATATTAATTTGTAAATTATTGATAGCAATTTTTTAAAATTATTTGTAGCAAGAAAAAATTTAAACTTTAATTTGAAACTATATTTAATCTGTCAAACTAACGCAAATTATGTATTTAAATTTTGATTGCGGCAAGGCCCGTATAGGCTATAGGTATCTCTAATAGATATCAACTGAAAGAGTACAAAAATAGGGTGAACAGGGAAACACAGTCTGTAAGGTTGCAGTAGTAAAGAGCTATGTGGGTGATGGGGGATTTTAAAAAAAAATAAACTATCGAAATTGACGGTTACTGCACAAATACAAGTTCTTTAGTAAAAAGAAGAACATATTTTTAATAGCTAGTCGCTATGCAGTTTGACGATAAGGAGAAATTGTTGCGGAAAATGAGTGTGGGGTGCGAGGGCGGGATAAAAAATATCGTAGCCTCTTGTTTTCAAGGTAAAAATTGATAGAATCTACTCTAAATTAACACTGTAAGAATTCCATCAACAAATGCATGCTAGAAATAACTCTTGTAGGAATGAGCTCGCTCTGCAACTGTGTGTGCTCCAACGATTTTAGTTCGGGAGGAAACGACGTATTTCACGTAAATAGCAAAACAATTTTTTCTCAATTTGTTTGATCTTAATGGAAGACATTATTTTATACTCCCCATCAGGAAGAGTCCATTTGTTTGATCTTAATGGAAGACATTATTTTATGCTCCCCATCAGGAAGAGTCCATTTGTTTGATCTTAATGGAAGACATTATTTTATACTCCCCATCAGGAAGAGTAGCTGCCTACGACTGTGCTCACGACATAGTCCATAACGCAGACAGTTGTTTCAACAGAGGAGGCTTGGAAATCTGCTTCTGCACGGGAGACTTCTGCAATGGTCCGTCCGACCTGAAGCGCTTCATGGATAAAGGAAGGACGACATTGTTCCCCGGCCAGCAACCCCTGTGGAATGAGTCGGCAGACGATAATCACAGCGAAGATTACGATATCTTGTACGACATCAAGGATAATAGAACGGAATTTAACGCCGATAGGAAAATTTGGACAGCAAGGAGAAACCACTCGGGTAGACGCGAGGAAAGTAATAAAGCTCGCGTCTTTTCTCCCCTTCTGGAAGTCATGGACCAGGTTACGAACGAGATTAGAAAAGACCACAGAGAGCAGGGCCGAAAATTGGACCCGCACCAAGCTGACAAACTATTTTCAGAAAACTTGAAGACGACGAAAGAACACCGGGGAGCGTCTGGCGAGAATCAAAAAGAACTGAACGTGGTAATTCCCGGCAAATTTGGGGAGGATAACTCTACCGAAGAACAACTCGTGACAACGACATCTTATCCAGTAGAAGAAAACGAACCTTCAGTTGGGAAACTGAAAGACGGTGCAGGTGGTTCGGGGAATAATGGCGAAAAGCCTTCTGTTTATGTTTTTATAATTATATTATTTAATATTTATACTTGTGCGCTTCCATATTTATGAATAAATATTTATTTATTTTGTCAAGAAATTATTCTAAAGAGTAAATTCCTGCCTAGTCCTGTGAGAATTCCTAAAATTTTTATTGAAAATCATTTCAGTTATTTATGAAATGACCAAAAGAGTAAACCTAAAAATATATATCATAAAAATTACTTTAGCATCATTGACATAATGTGTTGTTCATTGGCAAGTAAAGGGATGTATAACAAATTCGATTTTTATATAATTATAGTCAAGTTTTTTTTTCTTTCTTTTTATTGTTGTTTTGCAATAGCGCAGCCGAAAAATTAAAGATGGTGAAAAAAAGGGGGGGGGGTCCCCTTCATAACCTCTAGATCTGATAACTTCCATGTGTTGCTAGATCTACTAATGTCCGTGTGTTGCTAGATCTGCTAATGTCCGTGTGTTGCTAGATCTTCTAATATCCGTGTGTTGCTAGATCTGCTAATGTCCGTGTGTTGCTAGATCTTCTAATATCCGTGTGTTGCTAGATCTGCTAATGTCCGTGTGTTGGAGTAGATCTGCTAATGTCCGTGTGTTGCTAGATCTGCTAATGTCCGTGTGTTCTAGATCTGATAACTTCTGTGTGTTGTTAGATCTGCTAATGTCCGTGTGTTGGAGTAGATCTGCTAATGTCTGTGTGTTGGAGTAGAATCTGATAGACTGTATGTGATCAATTTAACCATGACGAAACTTGTCAATTATTCCCCCCCCCCAAAACCCATTTGTTTGCAAGTTATCTGTTTCAATAAATTGTTTCTGTTTGAGATATGTCAGGCTCTTAGCACCCGATACTTTTTTATGCTGTTGACATTGGCCCTAACAAATTATGGCTGTTTCAATAGACAGGCTGTTTATTACTCGTTGCCATTCAAAAGACAGGCTGTTTATTACTCATTGCCGTTCAATAGACAGGCTGTTTATTACTCGTTGCCGTTCTGTTATCATTCGTTAAGGCCATTGTCAACAGCAGAAATAAATTCATTGAAATTTGTAACACCTTGCTCCACGTCCCTGACAACCTGGAACCTCTGTTTTAAATTTTATCACAGGAATTTTTTTATTAAAATAAAAACTTATTTACTTTACTTTACTTACCCCTGGTTACGTTGTCCCCCCCCCCTCTCCCCAGTCTCGGCATTAATGGTAGCGTGCTTTAAGTTCTTTCTCTTATTACAGAGACTCCTTCAAAAAAAGAAAATGATTGCATCTCATTGCTACTAATTTCTTTGGTTTGAGTCAAGTTTTGCATATTTATGTGTGTCGTGTTGTTTGTTAGTGTGAAATATCCATGGGGCATTTTGATAGCTGAGTCCACGTCCACCGGACTAACAGCCCGGAATCCACTTTTTTTTAAAGATGTATTTGAAATAATAAAAACAATGTTCATATAATGAAAGAATGAGTTGCTAAAACTAACAACTTCTGTTGCAACTCTGGTGCACGCGTTAACAAAAACACATGCTGCATGCAACACTAACAAACAACTTCTGTTGCAACTCTGGTGCACGCGTTAACAAAAACACATGCTGCATGCAACACTAACTAACAACTTCTGTTGCAACTCTGGTGCACGCGTTAACAAAAACACATGCTGCATGCAACACTAACGTTTGTGTCAATGAGAGCTGGTCGCACTCTGCTCTTTAGGCAAACTCTGCTCTTTAGGCAAACTCTGCTCTTTAGGCAAACTCTGCTCTTTAGGCAAACTCTGCTCTTTAGGCAAACTCTGCTCTTTAGGCAAACAGTCATGTGACATCTTTGTCTGTTTTTTTGGCGTTTTCATCAATTCCAAATGGTCAAGGACTAACTGTGTCAAATCTGTAATTTGGTGTCACCCCTGTGTGTGTGAGGGTACTCTGCCCACCGCTTACGTCAAGTGATTATTCACCCATATTTTTGATTGTTCCATTTTCACAGAATATAATCCTAATTATCATGAATGAGTTTCTCCAAATATGTGATGTTTACTCAGAGTTAGAGCTCCCATTAGCATGCTTTATTCTCTGTTCTCTTTTGGATAGTTTTATTTGCTAGCCCAAATGAGTGCAGGTGCACTGCTAGTCTTAACGTGGTACTGTGTCTTTGTTATGTTTCATTTTCTCCTCAGACAAACGCTAATTGCTGTCACGATTAGCTGCATCTTTCCACCTGTCAATGGCCATGTCACAAAAATGCCCGTAAAAACGATGTATAACTGAAAATTCCTAAATCCATTACAGTTCCAATATTTATTAATTGATCTTGTTTTCCTTTCCAGGAAGTAACTATTGCGTTACAGCATAATTTTAGCACGTAACTGTAACATTGCCGTCAATAGATTTATAAGTTGCCATATCATTAACATAAAAATATCATGCGTGTGTTAATTCTTAATGTCATTTAATGTGTACCAACCAGCCGACTGTCCTATTTATTGTGTGTGTACATGTGGTGATTCAATAGAGAAGTTGTACACCAGGGAAATTTTGAAAGATCAGGAAAGAGAGTTAGTGAGACAGAGAAGAGATTATTTCAAGGACGTTGTCAACATTCAGTGACTTTGAGATGATTGCAGACTGATGACGTTTTGAGAGTAAAACATGAGTTTATGATGAATCCTTTCACCTCTGCTAGATTAACAACATCTGTGTACATAAATGAGCCGGCTGCTTTAAAATAAATTGTGTACATAATGAAGTGACAAATTCACATAAATTATGCATGTAGTTACATACATAAGGACCTGTTATTGTTAAAAATGACCTTATCTTTCTAACAGCATTGTAAATACATATTTATTTTAATGGATAAGTAGCTTGCAGTTACATAGCGTTTGATCAGCCTGACTTGACTTATCTATTACAGACGCTCCTTCTAAACAGAAGATTATTGCGTCCTCTGCTTATCCATGGACTTTAGTGTTCAACATACATGTGATTGATTACTGTTTGAATCTAATATCTTTATTTTTTATTACTCATTAAGAGGCCAATGAACAGCCCACTTGTAAAAAATAAAATGTAACAATCATTTTGGTGTAGTTGTGGTGTTCAAGAATGAACACATCAACACACTTGATTGATGGTCTGTGTTGACAAACATTACATTACATTACATTACATTAGATTACATTACAGTTTGGTTTTATTGCTAAGACTAGAGATAACCCGCCAGAAATGACGGAATCTTTTTTGGTTCAAACAGCACTATAAAACAAAATCGATCGCAGCGCCACCTAACAGCACTACATCCATACAGACAACGGGAATCAATTACATAAGTAACTTATCATTGTTTGATAAATACGAAATATTAAACTTGCTGAAATGTACACAAAGTATTTTATAATTATAAATCCTCAAATCCTATTTTTACATGTTCCCTTTTCAAAAATTCATAAGCTAAACAATGACGTCATATAATTTTTTTTTACAGCGCATCTTTAATTTATAATTATTTTGCACACCTTTTTGCACGCCTTCCGATGCACGCCTTGTATTAAAATATAAGCTGAAATCTTTATAATAAAGGCGAAAAGGAATTTGATGGGTAAGCCCGAAAAAAACCCATAAAGAGAATAAAACAAAATCGATCGCAGCGCCACCTAACAGCATTTAAAATTACATCCATACATACAGACAACGGGAATTATGTAATTATGTATTTCGATTTCTTCTCTAAAAAAAAAGTGTTGTGAGAGTTCATCCCCTTGTTTTATTTACATTATGAGTTTCTTAAAGCTTCTCAGTAATGAAGTGAAGTGTGAATGGAAGTTATGGAAGTGACTGTAGCAACTAAATTTTAAAGAGTGGCTCTCAGCTTCAGGGCATTCATTCTACTTGACTTGACACCACAGAAATTACACACAACAGAATCTACCAATCCTTGGATGGAAATATTGAACCCTAATAAAATATGTAAACAAATTTCTTCTACACATATCTACATGTACTAACAAAATATTGCTAAAACCTATTGTAATATTAATCCTCATGAATGATAGAATGTTTCTATATGTGAAATTTTTAAAAATACTTTTTCATGTATATAACTTATAAACTGACTTGGACTAAATTCTGTTAAAGTCAAAAGTCATAAATTTGTGTAAATATTAAACAAAAGACCAATTTGCATTATTTTCAACAAGTCCATTTTAATATATAGAATAAACTAGTTACATTCAATGTTGAAATGTATCAAGTGAATGGCTCGTATAAACTTTAGTTTGTTACAATCCAGGTCAAGTCATTGCATTACAATGTCTTTGACTAATGATAATTTGTGTTATTTATTATTAGTTAACTTTGTCTTCTGTAATAAATCAAGTCTTTGGACTCTGAACTCAAAATAAAATGTTTTTGCTTTTTAAATATGAATCCTTGTATAAAGCATTTTTAAAATAAAACAATTTTAAAATAATAATTTGACATAATTCTGTTGTTAAATTAATAACCATCTTGAATGTCCTGATTTGTTGAACTAAATTCAAATCTTTCTTTAAATTATAACATAATTCATTCTCAACCACATGTTATAGCTCATAAAGTCATTAATTAGAAACACACCATATCATTTAAACTATAGGATTGTGTAATATCAAATACTATTACCAACTTGTAACTAATATAATCACAAGGAAACAAGGGACTCAACTCCAATTTTCATTTTACCTTATTGCATAATAGCCATTGCTACTCTTTTTTTTTAGTTTAGCCCATACCCAATAGCTCTTTAAAACATTGACTTTTGGACAGCAATTTACAGAAAACTTTTTTGTACCAAAACAGTTCATTTATATATAAATATAATGTGTATTTTACCAGAATTCATCTAATAATCTTACATATCCCTGATTCAACTTATAGTATAGATTTTACCACAACAGTTCATTTAATAATTATACATCATTTAGAGCAATCAACATGAACTGTATATTTCACCACAATAAGTCATCTAATAATCTTTCATAACCCAGATTCATCAGCAGAAAAGGTATATCTTACCACTATAGTTCATATAATAAACTTACACAGAGTCCTGATTCATCAACATAATAATAAACTTACACAGAGTCCTGATTCATCAACATAATAATAAACTTACACAGAGTCCTGATTCATCAACATAATAATAAACTTACACAGAGTCCTGATTCATTAACATAATAATAAACTTACACAGAGTCCTGATTCATCAACATACAATTTATATCAATGAGCAAAGTTTGAAAATTATTGGTTCTATTTTGTAATGTAGCACATTTACTTTATTATGATCCAAGTTTGGCCAAAATTGCTTTACAAAAATCTGGCAAATCTTTGGGTATCCTGGATGATATGAGGTTGCCATCAATTACAACAGGGCTGTCTTCATAAACTCCGCTAACCAGGTGGAATGAAAAGAACAAAATTATATTAAATATTTTATAAAAATAATTCACATTGATCAAAAACTATGTTGGTGAGTGTCATGCTAGGTTTATGCAACACAACGTGCAACAATAGCTTTTTATAAATATGATAAAGATTTAAGAAATGAAAATCAGGGAACCAACTTCAGAGATGTCATACATTGTGGGGGTGGGGGGGGGGTGCTTGTAGGCAAGAGAAGAGTATTAGTAGAAGAATAAAAAAAGCAGTTACTCCAATAGCTTGAAAAAGAGCTTCATAAAAAAAAGTTAACTTTTACAAGTGAGATTCATATCTTTTACAGACGCTCCTTCTATACAGAAGATTATTGAGATTCAATATTTATGAAATTGCCAAATGTGAAGGTAAGACATGTTAGAGAAGGAATAATCATACAGACAAAACTCACTGGTATTTAGCATTGAAGATAATAATTTAACATTTCAATAGTGAGATTCAAGATTTGTGATGTTCCCAAAAAAATCACTTAAATTTTGCATTGAATATAATAATATTGTGTCCTATTGTTTAAAGCATCCTTTTGTTTTATCTGGGGTCATTATCTGAGGCTGTATACAACAGCTCATAATACATTACCCATGATAAGATGCTCATGTTATCTTTTACTATTCTCAGCTGTAAAAAAACCCCATTTTTTTCCTTCTCATTAAAGTAAAATAATTTTTAAAAATCAGATCTCACCCAGCATTTTCCACATCATCTTTGATGGCACAAAAACAAGTAACTCTTCTGCCTTTCAAAATTTTTGCGGAACAAAGCATCCAAGCTCCATGGCATATTGTTGCTAATGGTTTGCCTGTATATATTTTAAAATGCGTTTATTTTCTACTGTGAAATTAAAATGCTTTTAAAATCTGTTTAAAAAGTGAAAATTACTGAGTGCATAAAAAAAAAGTTATAACAATAATTTACACATTATTTTTCTTTAAAACTTACATTTTAATATTTTCAAATTAATTTTTAAATGTTAATTTTTCATAAGTGTCTCCCTTGAAATTAATTTTTATTGGTATTGTTCTTTAGACATCCGAAAAGCTTCATGTTAATTCAATAAAAAATCAAATTTTACATTTAAATGTAATTACATGAATACAAACCTTGTTCGTCTATTTCTTTTACCAAATCTAAAAATCTCTTATCTCTTCTCCAGTAATCAGGGGCCCAGCCACCTGGGATGATAAGAGCACAGAGCTCCTGAAATTATGTTTATTTCTTGTTACATTTGCCTTTGTACTAAATTTACAACAAAATATTTGCATTACATCACAGTAAGATATGTATAGAAATACTAGTGGAGAAGTATGACGCACTAAAGAAGAGAAATGGAATATGAAAATGCTATCACTATCAGCCATGATGGAAGCTTTTTTTTTCAGTGGCTGGCATTACCATTTACTAATTTAAAACTTTTTAAAAAAAAGCCCACATGCTCTCTAAAAAAAATTGCATGCCATGTTGGTATCTTTCATATTTGTTTATTTCAAAAATGTCTTTTTAATTAAAAATTTAATTATATTACTATCGCTTTACTTTTAATTTGAAGTATTCTTTTCATGAGATCAAATAGGCTGTCAAAAAGGGAAAGTGCACTGACTGTCAATGTGTTATCAGATTGATTAACATGGATTACAATGTTCCAAATATTGATTATGTTATGTACCTTGGCAGAGATATTGTCAATAGCAACTTCTGATGTCACTGGATATCCATGTTTGCCGTTGTATTGTTTGCCTGCTACAGGACCAATGAGGACAGTTTCAAATCCAGCTTCTTTCATACGGTAGTAAGGGTAAATAAGCTGAAAGTTAAACAAATTATTTTCTTTTTCATAACAGTATGATACGTTATAGTTATATTACTTAGCCAAGGCTCACTTCCAAATTGAGATATATCATGGCCAGAACAGAGAATAAAAATATTAAAAACTAAATGTTACCATTATTAAGATTGGTTTAAGTTGTAAAAACTATTTTGATTTATATTTTTTAAATGCTATACTTGATTAAAAAAATTGATAAAAATGAAGGGAAAAAAATCTATACTTATAATTTGGTATAATTGATGCATCATAGTCATAGTCTAACCTTATGTCTATGTAACATATTTCTGTTTTCTACTGTTAAGAGTTAGGAGGAAAAGTTCACTCTGATACTGATATTAAAATGTCTCATACACTTAATTAAGCTATGACCTAGTATGACTTAACCTCCACTTTTTTAAACAATTGATGGAGCACCATCAGTGATGTGAGTAGAAATTAACGTATGGAACATGTTTAAAGAATACTGAAAGTGGAGAGCGTGGAAGAGGACGTTCATGATCATCTGAACTGCAGTATTTATCAGCAGGACTTTTGCAGAAGATGCCTGACAATTGACAATGTTAAGTGAAACAATGTGAAATGCATCAACCATAAAGATCCAGGGCCTTGAAGCAATGGTAGTTTGGTGTCTTTTTTAGAGGAAATAGAGTCAGCAAATAATGAAGTTATCTACGTTACAGAAGTACTTGACTTAAAAAGGGGAATTTCTTGAAAAGGTCTTTTGAGTTGAGAACAGAAGTCAAACCCTTCATGGCAATATGTTATTGTAAGAGTTTAATTGCAATCAAGTTCCCTTTTCAGACCATGCTGGCCTATGGTGCAAGAGAAGCAGCGTTCACAGGTTTCTATAGCCACGACTGTGCGGCTAGCACAATGCCCAGCCGCCTTTACTTCCCCAACTTATGTCAGGTACCCATTCGGAGTTGGGTGGACTCAGGGATGCCCTTTAGCCTCGGAAACAAGACCCTGCCTTTACCTAGACCTGCCAGCCGAATTTTTTAAATAATTTCAGCTGGCTGACATAATTTTTTGGCTGATATCCGGATTAGCCGAATTTCTCGTAAATTGACATTTGCGGCTGATTTTCGGCTGATTACGAAATATTCAGCTGAAATTCGGCTGAAGCCTGGCCAATAGTGAAGTAATAAAACTTCAGCAATAAAACATTTTTACAATACTTCAGAAAAAGTTTTATTATTTTTAACAATAGAAAAAAAAAGTTTTATAAGCTGTCCTACTAATACAGTGCATGAATGCATTCCACTCATTCAGTTTCTGTCACTCAATACCTGATAGGCACTTAGAATATCAGTTAATAATTGCCAAGAATAAAACAAAGGCGATGCAGTTTAACAGTATCAGCTGTTAGGCTTGATCGTTTGCTGTTTATTATAAAACCAGCAACCGAAAACATGCACTCCACCGGTAAAGATGATTCTGATGATGATAGGTGAAGACAAGCCAGTTGAGTAAGTTGTGGATACGAGGATGATGCAGCACTGCTACGCCAGAAAGCGAGAACATCATGAAACTGAACAACAGGCGCCGCTTTCAAATACAATTAGTTTGCAATTTTGACAGCTAACTGAAATAAATGTTCAAAAAATCAAAACACAACAGTACTAACTGCTAGGTTATATAACATTTCATTATATTACAAGTAGATGTAATATTTAGTTTGTTCAGTTAATATGTACCAGTTTAAAAAAATTGAAATAAAAACCTATACTAAATGTCACTAAAAGTATTTAAATAGCTTAGTATTTAAATACTGTATGTATTTAAAAATATTTTACTACAAACTGAGAGCAAAATAAAACGAAAACTATTTCAATGCCAATATATTAACATACAATACCTTATCAGTACATTCGTTAGGTGACTGCTCAGTTCTCAGCTCATTCATCAGCTCCATTCGCAACCGCTTACATCGGCTTTCTTCAGAAACATCTTCACTGACCAGCTGTGAATGCGATACATCAGCTTCAGACATGATGAATCAACGGGCCACTGCTGACTGTATGGCATTCTCCACAATTGTTGTTGCTTCTGACCGTGGAATCAATGATTTGGAATTTGAATCAAGCAGCTGATGCAGCTTGATGAGATAATTGACAGGAAATTGATGGTCAAGTTGCTTGAGAACTGACTGCTTGATCATTCGTATCTTGTTATCATCGGCATTTGATGCAGAGCAGATTTTTGTGATGTGCATTTTCACCAGTGGAATAGTTGATAAGGTTGGCATTGAACAGCTAAAGAGATCAGTTAGGTCTTGGAATGGTTTCAGAAAGGTAACGGGTTCACTTAAGAAGTCAATTTCATCTTCATGGAGACAAATATCATGGAAAGCAAAAACATTACATTACGGCGGCTTGTTCATTTTCGGCGGATTTACGGAAGACAAAATACGGCGGCTGATGCGGCGCGCGGCGTTGGCTGAGGGGGTCTACCTTCACCAAGACTCGAACCCGTGACTTTCGGTACGACAGCCGAGCGCGCTGCACTAAAGCTTTAATATATTTTTAAAAAGACACATTTTGCGTAAATAAAAATATAATAAATTAAGATTTAACAAAAGTCAATACAAATATAAATTGAGATGGCTGTACTGAGGTGGTATTTGTTTTTTTTTCTGTACTAAGATTACGTTATTCCAATTAAAATATATTTCTGTTGAATGAGCACAACAAGAGGTTACAAGGCCTAGCACTCAGAAAACATGTGTTATGGAAAGCCCAGATCAAGGCTCAAGCTAGAAGAACCTATTTTTATCACAAGTTTGAAGACTTCAAGTTCAAGCCAAATTTTCAAATTTGTGTTGTTACTATTTTGAGTCTATTTTCCTTCACTGGGGAAGATGCACTTGAAATGTAAATAATTGATCGGCAGTGCTTTTCTGAACTCAAAGTTAGGTTCATAGAGATGAATGAGAAACAGACAAGATTAGACTTTGACTCATCTTGACTCAGTTTGACAGTTTATGATTATGAGACTTGGGTAATCCCTTATTTAAGCGCATTTTAAAATTTTAGAACAAAATAAATAAAATAACTTACTTTTACTAATTTAAACACTTAAATCAGATATTAAAAAAATTATTTAATGCTTTACAATTAGTTTTTCGTTTGTTTTGTTGAGTTTAAAGGGGTTTTTAACTTAGAAAAAAGGTTTTTAAAAGCAGACTTCTAACAACAACAATGGCGCCGTTAGTCACAGAAGATAGTGAAATATACAAATTTTTATTTCATACAAATCGTAAAATAGTAATTTTATTTCAACAAAAAAATAATGTTTTAATTTTAAAATAGATTTCATAATAATAATTAATGAAGTAAGTTTGAAAAAATGTTTTTTTTGATGACATGAAATATAAAATGCGCTGAAATAAGGGATTACCTGAGACTTGACCTCTACTCTAAATTACTTGAGTTATCCTTGTTCAAGCAGTGGGACGCGGTGGTCGAGTGACAGCGCGCTCGACTGGCGTACCGATGGTCACGAGTTCGAATCCATGTCAAGGCAAGGATTTGTTCCCGGGGCCTAGGGCTAGGGCATCCCTGAGCCCTGAGTCACCCAGCTCCGAATGGGTACCTAACACTAATTAGGCGGCTGGGTAATGCGTGGAACCCACAAAGCCGTGGCCTGTGAACGCTTCATCACTTGCCAACAGATCATCTGTCATGGTCTGTGGACGCAATTATCTTCTGCATAGAGGGAGCGTCTGTATAGATAAGATAAGATAAGAAGAAGTAGAAGCAGATCATGTGCCTTTTCTGACTTTTCATTTTCAGGGGCAAATATAGCCTACAGATTAGCATTAAATTGAAACTGAACTGAGGTTCTATTTAATCTAAGTGACTAAGTGTTAGTGTATAATAATTCATAATGAAAAAACAATACTATTACTAATTACTATTATACTCAATACAAAAATCAATAATTGATTTGTTTGGTCCACCGTTTGCCGTTTCCGTTTTGTGTTTACCTCTGGTTCTTCAAAATTGTATTCAATGAGAATTCCTACTTTAAGACTTGCCATATTACCAAATTGTTATCAAATATATGTAAACGAGCTCAATTTTTTTTTAAACATAGGCCCTATTTGAAGTGAAGTATGAACAGAACACTGCAAATTTATCCAGTTGCCGTTATTAAAATAAAAGAGTAAATATAAACTTTCCTGGAATCTGGGTTAAACTAAAATCCATAAGACAACTGAAAACACACAATCAGCTTCTTATTCTTGGTTGCATTATCAACTACATCATATTTTTGTGAGTAAAAGAGTTTGTTTTTTAAACTGATTTTCTTTTAGACATGAAAGTCATTTTGAGTTACACTGTATTCCTATTTATCATAAAAGTCTAAAAGCAACATTTTGGATTGATACCACTAATTACCTATCAATGGATTTAAATCCGCACCAATGATCTCAGGCGTTCCATAAGGAACTGTCGAATGCCCTCTACTCATACCAAAAAGTTAAGTTATTCACTGATGATTGCATTATCTATAGATAATTAAAGCAGAACAAAATAGTGAAATTTTACAAAGAGACCTGGATTAATTAATTCAATGGGAAACTAATTTGAGTATGTATTTCCATAAAATTTCCATCCATGAAAGTGTCTCTCAGAGAGACATCACATAGGGACCAGGGAAAAAAAACTTTTCTTATTCCGTTTGGAAGAGCAAACACATACAAATTCGTGTTATTTCCGTCTGGAATTCGGGCGTAGAATTGATTGCCTGATCAAACCAGGTAAACTAAAATACTGTCAACATTTAAAGATCTAATTTAAAAATTGCAGGACAAGGCATAAACTTAAGCCATAGTCCTATGCAATAGTTTTATTCCGCTATATGGTGATAAGGGGGTAAAATTTTCCGAATCCACGAATTTTAGTAAATTTTACTGCAATTTTTTTTAAAAACAAAAATAGTCTCAGTTTACAAGCAGTGAACTACCGTAAAGCAAATAGCAAATATGAAACTTACTTTTTAGTATATTATTTTATTAGTACTAGTACTTCAAATTCAATGGGATATGATCGTCTTAATTTCAAAAGAAAACTATTAGAGAAATCATATTTTACTCGTCATTCACCCACTAGTGACATCAAATTAAGAAAGAAAAATAACAAATATCCCATATAGCTGCTCTTTTAAATTATTTTTTATTATACTTATAATAAAGTGTACTTTAAAAAACTACAAAACTTAATATTAATTTAATATGAATTGCTTTTCATAATTTAGTGTTTTTAGGAAGTAAGGGTGATTGGGGGCGTTAATTTTTATACTATAAACAGTGTCGGGTCTTTAATTTGATAGTTTTTACCCGGTCGCCTCTTTTTTGGTCTGTCACATGAGAAACTACTTACTTAAATTAATTATTAAAATATATAAATTATATAGACTTTTAAATATAGTTTTGTTTCCAAAATTTTATATGACAAAAAAGTTTTATATTTTAATTCATTTTTGTACACTGTAATTTCCCGTACTTTAGTTTGCTTATGAACTCTCCAATTTTGGTGAAATCCAAAAACTCACTTTGTTATGATACGATACGTTTTTTTAGATTCTATCATTCCAATTGTGATCAAACTTACTAACTTTAATGTTTAAATTTTAAAAAAATACATGTTCTCATTTGGGTTCGGTATGTAAAAAAAAGACAATGAATTCATTGAATTACGTTTTTTTAAAAATGTCCTTAACAACACAAATATAGTACTTTAGTGTACTGAAATGTACTAGTTAGACTAGTACGCCAGTGCCAGTACGGTTAATAATTTAAATTTAATTAAATTTAATAGTGCAATTTCAATAATAAGTTATTGACTTGTTAGTCCTGTATAGTACTCTTAACTTTTAGACTTGGTACTTAGACGTTATAAAACTGAACTGAACTATCCATTAACCCGTTGTTGGGTCGTTGGGGTACCATCGTGAACTGCTCACTAACACACGCCATTTGTCACGGTCCTGTGCTGCCCTTTGAGTTTGAGAGTCGCTGAATGACAGGCCGGTCCACTCTTTGATATCGTCCTCCCATCTCTTCTTTTGTCTGCCTCTTTTCCTTCCTCCCTGGACTGTGCCTTGTAATATCATCTTAATATGGTTTTTGCGAGACCTCCAGTTCTTGTCACGTGTCCGTACCATCGTAATATCCTCTTCTTAATTGATGTGAGTAGGTCCTCGTAGGGGCCAATGACAGTACTTATTGTGTTGCGGACCGCTTCGTTTGTGATGTGTGCTGTGTAGGAGATGTTCAATATCTTTCTGAAACATCTCATCTCTAGCGCATTGATTCTTCTTTGGAGGTCTTCAGTGAGCGTCCAAGCCTCACAACCATACAAAAAGACCGACATCGCTAGAGAGCGCATTAGCCGGATCTTTGATCTCAGGGAGAGCTTCTTACTTTGCCAGACGTTATAATACCTACCTATTAATTCCAATTTACTAATACGTGTCTAGTAAATTTAGCCAAACTAAAAACTAAGTGAATAAGACCATAACTAAAACTAAAGGCCAAGGCTACCTAGTTCTGTGAACCATGACTCATGACTAGAGCTGTCAATATTGTTGAAAAATGCTTCCCGGGTACCCGTCCAAATTTCTAACGGGTGCCCGGGTTTTTTGATGGAAACATCGCATAATTTTCCCCGTCATGACCGCTATACAATGCTACCTAGGCACCTCTCTTGCACCTCATTTCACTCAGTAGCTACATGACCGACGTCTTACGGGCCGTACATAAATGACGTCAAGCGATTTTGGCCGATTTTTACCCCCCCTCCCGTCACAGGTTGTCACAAAAACTTAGAGCCCCCTCCAATATGACGTCTTAAAGCTTTGCGCCCCCTCTCCCCCATAAAAGCCGTACTTCCTTTTTGAAAATGAGCATGTGTCAAATAACTTAATTTAATTTTGTATTTAATGTGAAGTTGAACTCAAAAAATCGCTACACGCTTAAATCCATATAAAACGTCTCACCCATCTTAAACTGTTATTAACTATTTAATTTCTTAACCTTAAAAACTGACAACCTAGTACGCATTATTAACATCAGGTTTTCTAGGTCAACATGTGTTAACGAACACAAGAAACACAAGCGAATAGAAAGGGTGTGGTTTTATAGTATAGGAGTGGATGGGGGAGATGGGGTAGATAATTGGTATCAATCGAGGGGACGCGGTGGTCGAGTGGCAGCGCACTGGACTGTCGTACCGATGGTCACAGGTTCGAATCCGTGTGAAGGCAAGGGTTTGTTCCCGGGGCCTAGGGCGTCCTTGAGTCACCCCGCTCCGAATGGGTACCTAACACTACATGTAGTTAGGCGGCTGGGTAATGCGTGGAACCCACAAAGCCGTGGCCTGTGAATGCTGCATCACTTGCCAACAGATCATCTCTCATGGTCTGTGGACGCAACTATCTTCTGCATAGAAGGAGCGTCTGTATAGATAAGATCAATCGGTAGCCCAAAGTCGGCATATTTCAAAGCAATGTTAGTGTCAAAGCAGGAAAGTTTTTATTAACAACAACCAACAAGGCCTCTTTCATCTCTAAACACTGCATCCTTATTTTCGGCAGAGGAGTTTTGTTTTCTTTATATGATTCATTCAAAGAACCAACATCTTCTTGTGTTTGCGATTTCTGTTTCATTTTCATGAGAAAAATGATGTCTCAAAATACATTGTTGTTTGTCGAAACCGTATTGTATTTCCCGTTGACAGATAGTTCTCCTTAGATATATTTCACATCATATATTTGAAACAAAAATTTTCATTTAATAAATTGTTTCGCGAGCCATAAATTCGCGTATTAAACACAAAAAGCCGCATGCGAGCCGAAGTTTGGTTAATATTGACATTGAAGGCACATTTTCACGGGTACCCGGACTGAATTTTACTACCCGGGTAATCTCATAGGCAACGGGTACCCGTTGACAGGCCTACACATGACATTTTATTTTAATTACAGGACCATGACCTTGGGATTGGCCATGAGACAAAATTTAAGTTTCTTTTTGTTTTTACATTTTCATTTTGGATTATCTGTATAAGTGTAAGGGCCTAAGTCTAAGGGTTGCAGCAGCTGAGTAGAACATTAAAATAGTAACTAAAGTTACTGAAAGACTAAACTAAAACTTTAATTTTTAACTACTATGAATTAAACTCTGCATGAGACATACATTGTCAACATTTTGCAAAATGTAAGTACTTTTACGTCTGTTTTTATAACTCTTGAGATGGAGTGATAGAGACTACCTGTGACTGCGCCAAAGGCTAAGCTACGAGTACTAAGACTAAAGAGACAGATTGCGCGCCTTGCATTTAGTTTAAGTTTAAGCCTAGTTTTCAAAAAGATAACTAGAACAATTCAAATAAATAATTTGAAGCATTTTATAATTTATATTATCCTAGTGAATTGAATGAACTAATTCTAATGAATGTCATCTGTATGCAGTAATAAAGTAAACTAAAATTGCAACATTTATAATTTGTATGCAAATAGGCCTACTTCAAATGGGATATCCTGATTTGCATAACGAAGTGTCTACTGCTACGACTAGTCGTAACAGTAGTTTACTGGCTACTGTTACAACTAGTCGTAAAAAAATATGTTATGTGCTTAGAGTTATGACTAAAGCTGCACTTTAATTATGCTAGTACTAATCATTAGTTCTCATAATCAAATTTCATGATTACTAGGTAAGCCGATTAATGAATTTTAAAGGTAAAAAAACTTGATTGGTGTCCATTTAACAACAAATAGTTATAATTTTTAAAAATCGCAATTTAACATTAGCCTCCCTAGATGAAGTGATAGGCGGATGTATGATTGATTGTTGTTAATAATGATATGTATTTGAAATCCTGATGGAGGTGACTTTTTTTAATTAAATTTTTTTTTAAACCACAATGAGGGTGGTGGTAATTGTAATTTTTGTACTACTTATCCTGAAAAGCGGAGACGTTGACTAAATATATATTTTTTTAATTTAGATTTTAGAATTAATACACACCCTCCTACCTGTAAATAAATATAAACCCAGATCTATTAATATCCTATATTAGGCATGTTTATATATACAGTCGAACACACTTATCTCGACCTTGGTTATCTCGCCAACCCTATTAAGTCAACGATTTTGAAGTGGAATCGCCAAATTCTCTCTTTGTCTTAGCATTTTCTCATTGGTTATTTCGATTCTTTTATGTCGCCGAACCCTAAAATCTCGAGCACAAAAGAGTGCCAAATTTGCAATTTAACATTGGTTATCTCGATCCCCATGACCAATCGCCAGCATTTTTAGTTGAAAATAGGATCCAAATATCGCTTTCCTCGAGACGTCCGGCTCTTGTGTGATTCAACGAGATTTCAATAAAAATTACCGGATGTTTTTATCTTGTTTCACTATTGATCCATGTGTGAGTTAGTTTGACGCGTCTCCATCGAGTATGTATTCACCCGAGGTGCCAAAAATCGAGTTACCTGTCTTTAATCGTCATTATTTCGCAGTGCATGTTATATTATTATTAAACTTAATTCATTTCCTGATGCATTAAACATTTTATTTTTTAAGATAAACGAATATCTTTAGAAAAGAAAATAAAGGTTTGTAATAGTTTGTATCGAGAATCGTCAATGGTTTTTATTTATATTCGTTAATTTCTGCTGTTTGTAGGTGCACATATGCCTTTTGTTGTTAGCAAACATGTATGTACATTTTTTATAGCATGCCGTTTGCTTAATCAAACAAATAACAGCAATGCTGTTGTGTAAACAAAACCTCCAAAAACATGTGCATGTACATTCTCATTTATTAACAAACATCATGTACATAAAGAAATTTCAAGCACATGTTAATATTTTGCCGCCATATTGGTTTTCATTTATCTCGACCATCGGTTATCTCGAAGCTTTTTGGCATATCCCTAGTTCGTCGACAAAAAGAAAATAAAAAAAATATATATATATATATGTTTATTAAGTAAAGGGCCGTCCATAAATGACGTCACACGTCGTCACAAAAACTTAGACCCCCATCCAATATGATTTTAGTAAATAAGTGAAGTAGTTGTAACACTAGTATTCCTATCTTGTGTTACGACCAATGTTCCCTCTAAGGTTCGTCGGTCCGTGTGCAAAATCATAAAACTTGTGTGCAAAGTTGCTCAGCATCCATATGATATTTTGTGCAATATTTTAGCAAATTTGCTGCGCAGTAATTCCAAACTGCTGCGCAGCGTCTGTCAAATATCTGCGCGGCCGTGCACCCGCGCAGCTTATAGGGGAACATTGGTTACGACTAGTCGGAGCAATAGTTTACTGGCTAATGCTACGACTAGTCGTAGCATGATGAAATAATTTTATTGCTACGACTAGTCATAGCAGTAGCCTCAGTCGGCTGTCAATTTTTCTGGTTGTTCTGAAAATCGAAGGCGTTGATTAAATATATTTAAATAAATTTAGATTTTAGAATTAATACACACACTCCTGTCTGTATTTTTTTGTATAATCGTAACAACATGAAATAATTTTATTGTTACGAGTCGTAACAAATACAATAGTAATAGTCAATGTGTTTACCGTTGCGACTAAAGTTGTATTTAATAATTTATTCACACAGTTTTGGCTTGTTAGTTAATAGCGTTATTTGGCCTAGGTGCACCGCTGCTAAAATAATGAGCCGATATCACTATATTTAGGCTAAAATGTGTCATTCCTATGGCCTATGATAATACTAAACATTAGTATTGAGATAATCAATATTAATTTAAAAACTGAATTTTTCAGGTAAAACTAGTGCAGTCCAAAAAATAATAATAATAATAATAATAAATACATGTAGTTATAATTTAAAAAATCCCAATACAGTCATCTATTTTTCTTGTTCTTTTTTTTTAACCATAATTAGGTTGTTGGCAAACCTGGTACATGTAATTGTTATTTTTGTACTGCTTATTCTGTAAAGAGGAGGAGTTGATTGAATATATTTTTAAAAATTTAGATTTTAGAATTAATACACACATAAATAAGCCCAGATCTATTAATATCGTATTATATATGCGTATAAAATATTATGAAGAGTTCGCTAAGATATTATTAATTATTATAGCGACTTAGTTTTTTCCAAGTGTCTGCTGCTACATATTGTCGTAACAATACGAAATAATTTTATTGCTACGACTAGTCGTAGTAGTAGTTTACTGGCTAATGTTACGACTAGTCTTACAACTAGCAACATCCTTTGCATAATTTATACATAAAATTTTATGTTAAACTCAGAACTGTCAAAGCCTTTCGAATTTGCAGCATTTTAATTATTGTAGCAAAAATATGTCCTAGCAAGGTCGCATACATTTTATAAAAAATTTTTGGGGACCTTTGAAACATAAAAAATCCTGCAAAGTGACAGAACATTATAAACATGTGATGGAAGCAGTCATTAAAATTTAAATGGATATAATGAGGCAGAAATTGGAGAACTAGTAAGTAAGTAGTCTGATTAGCAGGGATGGTACAAAGACTGGTCAGCTATTCTTGAGGCATGTTGTTTTTTTTGGCAGCTAGGTGAGCCTTTTGTCTTAAGCCACTTATCCCTGGGCCATGAGAACAAATGGGCTAATGATCTTTAAAGGTTTCAATCTGTTACTAACATTAATTGTTTCTCACTCAAATGGCAGGAGAAGCTTAACCACTTTTATTTTAATGACTTCCTTTATTTCTGTCTATTCACAAAGTCAGCTTGTGTTTCGATGGATATGTTTGTATTGAGCCTTTTTATAATTTTGTTTTGCTTATATTGCATTCACCACCGTCAAATAGTTGGGTGAGGGAAGGGTGGGCTGAGGATATTAGATCCAAGTAGAGTAAGTTGTTTTTAATGGAAGTTTATAATTGGTATATGTATAAGTGTATTTATGACAAATCTGACACAAACCTTAACGTTTGCTTATCTATTAATTATTCATGTTAAATTCCCAGAGACAAGCCCCATAAAAGAAAATTTAAACTAAATATAATTTGAGTTTTAAGATTGTCAAAATGCAACATTTGCTTCATGCACTAATTTCATGACTTTTAGTTTTTTTATTTGTCTAGAGCATAAAACAATCCGAGGATTAATTTGCAATTACTCTTCAGTTTTTTTCACCAAAACTCTTTATTTACCATCAGTTTTTAAAATTAATAAACATGTTAAATCTGGTAAAATTCTGCTTTTACTTTATCAGTTTATTAATATATGTAGGTTGATTGACACTATTATTCATTTTTATTCTTTTATATTATCTTAATAATACAATAGTTGCTTTTTTTCCTGGTATTTGAAGCTGAAATTTTAAAATGTACTGTAATAAATTATCTATATTTATCTATAAACCTGATTACAGACTCACCCATATTTTGTAATAAATTGCAGCCAAAATTATATTACGATAATCTCATTTTTATTTATCTGAACTATTTGGAATTTCTTTGTAATTTAAGAAAAGTACTCAATGGATAAGCTATATTTGTATACTTTTAAATGTAGCAGCCAAGGTCATCAATTCTTACTATTTTACCTTAACTTGCAACATAACAATAGACATCTAATAACACAGGTTTGCTATAATATTTGTACAATTTCAGATCTATTAAAAAAAAGAAAAGCTAATATTGAAAATGGCAATAGCTCGCCCACCTGGCATGGACTTTGATCACAACTGGCCTGAGAGTACAGAGTGCTTAACTTTAGACTTTGGGCCTTTTGAAACAGTTCATATGTGGAAACCGATGCCAGAATGTGATGAATTTGTAGGTGCCAGGTAAGTTGTTTACATTTTTAGCACTGAAACTTCTTAGAGTTAGATCACATAAGACAGTCAGTAACCTGAAAGTTGTTTAGAAATATTACTCGCTCATTGAAGGCAAAGTTATGCACATTATACATTTCAGAAAGTTTTAATGTAACCAGTGTATTTCTTTAAAAAATTTATTTTTAGATTTTTTAATCCAAATGTGCACAGAGGTTTATGCACCAAAAGGTTTCTATATTATTTAGAGCACTAGCAACAAAGCCCGTCCAAGGACATTCCGCCACCGTTCGGTGGCATGTTGTAACTCCCCTCCAACAGACGTCTCAACTGGCATACATGTGAACTTGAACTATCCCTTAACCCGTCGTTGGGGCACCATCGTAAACTGCTCACTATCTCACACCGTTTGTCCCGGTCCTGTGCTGCCCTTTGAGAGTCGCTGAATGACCGGCCTACATGTGCATCACATCAAAAATACTATTCATTATAGTTAAAATAAATAACTCCTAAAAACAGGGCTTTTGACTCTAAATCCCAACGCACATAACTCAAAATAAAGTCTTGGAAGAAATACTCCACCAAAAATAACTCGTTTTTAGCGTCCACGTAAACGTGTTCAATATGATTGGCTGTAGGAGTCATATGTGTTTGAGGGACCAATCGCTATCGATGACCGGACAGAACATTGCCTTTTATTATATAGGATATGAACAAGACATATATTTTAATAGCATTAAAGTTACATAATATGCCTACTTTGCGATTTAAAAAAAAATCCATCTCAGTTATTTATTACACAATATTTTGAAAAGTTTGGAATAAAAAGTACACTTTATTTTTCAGGAGAAGCAAGCACACAGTTGTGGCATACAAAGAATCTCTTTATGTTTTTGGTGGAGATAATGGGTAGGTGGAGATTTTATCAACCTTATACCCACTTTTTGTTATAAAAAAATATATATTTATCTGAGTATAGGTTGTTTCATGTTAAACTTGAAAACATATTGTATTCTCTCTAATGCTTTCAAGTGTGCAATTAAGTATGTACTTTTTTTTTCTTCTAAATCTTAAAGTTACAAATAAAATCTTATAAATTTTTAAAAATTTATCCTCCCCAATATCTAGTAAAAATATGTTAAATGATCTCCTTCGTTTTGATGTGAAAGACAAATCCTGGGGCCGGGCCTTCACCACAGGGAAACCACCTGCACCAAGATACCACCACTCAGCAGTCGTCCATGAGAGTAGCATGTTTGTCTTTGGTGAGTTTTAACAAACCTCAACACTGACAATTTTGAATGGGAATATTTAGGTACTATGTATGCATATAAATTATTTTTTAAATTAAATGAAACTTTTATTCTTTGTAAATAATTTGAAATTTTAATTTGAAAGACAGCATGTCTTATAACAGTGATCATATGTCTTATAACAGTAATCATTTGTCTTATAACAGTAATCATTTGTCTTATTACAGTAATCATAAGTCTTATTATGGTAATCATTTATCTTATTACAGTAATCATGTCTTATTACAATAATCATATGTCATCTTACAGTAATCATATGTCATCTTACAGTTATGTCTTATTACAGTAATCATGTCTTATTACAATAATCATATGTCATCTTACAGTAATCATATGTCTTATTACATTAATCAGGTTTCCATTGTATACACACACCTTGACACTTCATACAACCAAACTTTAAGAAAAATCTGTGACTGTTTAAAATAATGGCTGGAGTCAGAATTAGCTTTGAGGAAAGAAAATTCATTTCATATCAGAATCTCTACTAAATAAAAAAACTAATGACATGGCATCAGTCCCATCCCCCTACTAACTGTAGACCACTTCCCTGTCTCAACATGTCTCCACACACATGACGTTTGGCTGGGTCAAATGTTTAGTGAAGGCCATCAGTCCCATCCCCCTACTTGCTGTAGACCTTTCCCTGTCTCAACATGTCTCTACACACATGACGTTTGGCTGGGTCAAATGTTTAGTGAAGGCCATCAGTCCCATCCCCCTACTTGCTGTAGACCACTCCCTGTCTCAACATGTCTCTACACACATGACGTTTGGCTGGGTCAAATGTTTAGTGAAGGCTATCAGTCGGTCATAGAAAAGTTATGACTATGTGGGAACAGTTCTTAGTGGGGTAATGAAGAGATTTCTCTTTCAGGTGGTTATACTGGATAAATCCATTCCAACTGTAATCTGACCAACAAGAATGACCTATTTGATTACACGTTGAATATTTCTCTTTCAGGTGGTTATACTGGAGATATTCATTCCAACTGTAATCTGACCAACAAGAATGACCTATTTGAGTACAAGTTTAACACTGGTCAGTGGATAGAGTGGAAGTTCGACTCCAGGTATGAGTCATGTAATTATTAGTCTCATTTAAAAATAGAATAATTTTATTCAACAAACATAAGGAATAGGCCTACATTTTTTATTCCATTTTAAACTGAAACATAATTTAGGTTTTATTCACCTTGAAATTTTAATAGGCGCCACTTAAAGTTTTAATTTTTTATTTTATCTTGATTTTTATAAGTTTTTTCAGTGGTCAATTAAACCCTAATGCTTCAATTAGCTCTGGCTATTATATCACCAGAGATGACCTTCGAGACCCTCTTCCCAACAAAGTGAACAGTCGCACTGTTCCCAGAACACAACGCTTGCCTGTAGCCCGTGCCGCACACGGAGCCGCGGTTTATGATGGCAAACTATGGATATTTGCTGGCTATGATGGAAATGCAAGGCTCAACGACATGTGGACGATCTCACTGATTGGAGAAGTCAAAGGATGGGAAGAAGTATAGTGATTTTCTGTAAACTTTGAATTATGTAACTGCAGGGTTTTCATTGGTTTTGTGTTGCTATTTAAATCAGTTTCAAAAAGCTAATAAAGAACATCTACCAAAAACCTGGCAGGTCAACAAAATCGCTGTGGACATGTTTGTGAAATATCTAATGAATGCTGGTTGTAAACTGTACACTAAATGCTTGACATCAAGATAAAAACAAATTAACAATTAAATGTCATGTGTGACATCAAGATAAAAACTACTTAGCAAATAAATTTCATGTGTGATATCAAGATGAAAACTCCTTAACAATTAAATGTCATCAAACATTAAATGCACATTAAACTCCAGCTGTCATGGGGCCTACTTTAAAACGGATCACATATCTCTTGTTTGATATTTTTGTGCAGAGTCTTTAACAACAAATACTTGAATAAATCTGTTTCAACAAGTACTTGAATAAATCTGTTTCAACAAGTAGTTGAATAAATCTGTTTCAACAAGTAGTTGAATAAATCTGTTTCAACAAGTACTTGAATAAATCTGTTTCAACAAGTAGTTGAATAAATCTGTTTCAACAAGTAGTTGAATAAATCTGTTTCAACAAGTACTTGAATAAATCTGTTTCAACAAGTAGTTGAATAAATCTGTTTCAACAAGTACTTGAATAAATCTGTTTCAACAAGTACTTGAATAAATCTGTTTCAACAAGTACTTGAATAAATCTGTTTCAACAAGTACTTGAATAAATCTGTTTCAACAAGTACTTGAATAAATCTGTTTCAACAAGTAGTTGAATAAATCTGTTTCAACAAGTAGTTGAATAAATCTGTTTCAACAAGTACTTGAATAAATCTGTTTCAACAAGTACTTGAATAAATCTGTTTCAACAAGTACTTGAATAAATCTGTTTCAACAAGTAGTTGAATAAATCTGTTTCAACAAGTAGTTGAATAAATCTGTTTCAACAAGTAGTTGAATAAATCTGTTTCAACAAGTACTTGAATAAATCTGTTTCAACAAGTACTTGAATAAATCTGCTTCAACAAGTACTTGAATAAATCTGTTTCAACAAGTACTTGAATAAATCTGTTTCAACAAGTACTTGAATAAATCTGTTTCAACAAGTACTTGAATAAATCTGTTTCAACAAGTACTTGAATAAATCTGCTTCAACAAGTACTTGAATAAATCTGTTTCAACAAGTACTTGAATAAATCTGTTTCAACAAGTACTTGAATAAATCTGTTTCAACAAGTAGTTGAATAAATCTGTTTCAACAAGTACTTGAATAAATCTGTTTCAACAAGTACTTGAATAAATCTGCTTCAACAAGTACTTGAATAAATCTGTTTCAACAAGTACTTGAATAAATCTGTTTCAACAAGTACTTGAATAAATCTGTTTCAACAAGTACTTGAATAAATCTGTTTCAACAAGTACTTGAATATATCTGTTTCAACAAGTACTTGAATAAATCTGTTTCCCTCAAGGTCCACCAAAGTGGAGATATCCCACCTACCTGTTGTAACTTTGCTCTTGCTGTGGCCAGGGACTGCATGTATGTCTTTTCTGGACAGAGTGGAGCCAAGATCACCAACAACCTCTTCCAGTTCAGCTTTGATGAAAAACAGTTAGTAAATAGATTAATATATATTAGTAAATGAAAAATTATGTTAGTAAAAAGAGAGATTTAAGTAGTGATTTATTTATATTTTTCAAGCATCTTTACAATTTAACTGTGTATTTTAGAGTTAACCCACATTTTAAAAAATTGAATAACACCCTTTGCTACATCTGTCACAACAAAAAGTTTACACTGAGTAGGTCACAGACATAAAAGGAGTCGCCCAAGTTTAGAATAACTTGAGATCAGATATATCATTTTTTGGGGAAACTATAAAACTATATAATTTGCAATTGTCACGCAAGTCAGTAGTGTCTGTCAGTCAGTCCTGACGCTACTAATTTTAGAAAGCAGGGAAAACCAAATTACTGCACCAAAGCATCATAAGGTGTGCAAATTAAAAAAATATTATATGACGTCATTGTTTTCGCTCATATTTTAATTTTGGAAAAGGGAACATTGTAATAAAACAAACCCGTAAAAACAAAGTTTTTGACTATAAATCCCTTAAATATGAGACATAACTAACAGTGTTGATTATTTTTAAACGCGTCAAACATTTACAGACTGAATCTGTGTTAACTCAACTTTGCTTCATAACCCTGGGGGGGGGGAGTCTGGTCACCGATCGCTGGTCCGAGCTCAGCGTGACACGTAAAATGTAAACAAAAGCACGCCGGTACTTCGATGGGTCGCGGCAAAGCGTCAACTCAAACTCACACGTGGAAAAAAAACAATAACAAACCGTGAATTTGAATTACATATCTTATATTAGGATAAACTAAAAATGCATTAACTCAATTACCATACGATCGATCGATATGAAATTTTGATACGATGCATTGTTAGGTGAGAAGGGTCCATGTGCCAAATTTTAGCTCGATCGCATCACAGGAAGTGGGTCATTTTTTACTTTTCTTTTTTCGCCCGACCGACGTACGAAGACAAGATTTCGAAGTTAATATAAGGGATTTAAAAAGAGAATTAGATGGTGGTTAATAGTAAAAATAAAAAAATAAAGGGGGCGCCGTAGGCAACCCCTATTATAAAATACTTTGTGTACATTTCAGAAAGTTTAATATTTCGTATTTATCAAACAAGGACAAGTTAGTTGGGCTTTTGAAAAAGGTCGGCGCCGTAGGAGCCCTAAAAAAAAGTGCATATTTTATAAAATAAATAGATTTCAGCTGAAAACTTCCGTCATTTTTGACGGGTGTACGCTAGTGTATAAAATATCTCACAGATTTGTTTGAAACAATGCAATAGAAATTTGGGTAGAAATGTCTAATTAACAGTTGTTGTTGGACAAGTAATGCTGGGAGAGAATGCTGACAATGTTATTGTGCTAAGTACTTGTTAAGTGTTAATTATCTTTGAAGTTATCAGTAGAGCTCCACTTGATTCATGTGCCATTTAATGGTCATTTTATTGTGTGAGAATATTGCATTTCAAACAACATTTCTAGAAATCTGATAACATAATGTTCATGTTGAATATCTAAATGACCCAACATTGCTTATCTCCACATTGCTAACCCAAGTGTTCGGCTAAGATTGGGCTTACAAAAGGACACACCAAGCCGCCACAGTGCATAAATAGGATGAAGAGAGTGGTCCTTGTTGATCATGACGGACAAACAACAAAAAAACAAAACAAAAACAATCCCAACATTGCTAATTCCAACATTGCTAATCCCAACATAGCTAATACCAACATTGCTAATCCCAACATTGCTAATCCCAAAATTGCTAATACCAACATTGCTAATCCCAAAATAGCTAAACCCAAAATTGCTAATCCCAACTTTGCTAATCCCAAGATAGCTAATCCCAAAATTGCTAATACCAACATTGCTAATCCCAAAATAGCTAAACCCAAAATTGCTAATCCCAACTTTGCTAATCCCAAGATAGCTAATCCCAACATTGCTAATCCCAACATTGCTAATCCCAACGTTGCTAACCTCAACTTTGCTAATCCCAACATAGCTAATCCCAACATAGCTAATCCCTAAATTATCTTATGTGTTCTGTTTGTACTGTCAGATGGACGAGAATCTCAACTGAATTAGTTTTACGTGACACCCCTCCGCCTCCTGAGAAGCGCTACGGACACACCATGGTGGCGTTTGATCGTCATCTGTTTGTCTTTGGTGGAGCCACCGGGCAGACGCTCCCCAATGAGTTACATTGGTATGTACAGTGTTATGGATTATTGTCACTTAATCTTCTCTTGTTGATCAGATTTGCTTTATTACACACAGAGTGCACAGTCTTTGAAGGTTGGAGAGAAATACCCAGAGATAGGAAAGTTTGGGGATCCTACTTGTAAAAAAAAATATCACTTTAGTTCAAAATTTTGGATTTTGTCACAAAGCATTACTTTCTTTGAAAATGTTTGAGAATATATTCTTTAAAATTTTGATATGAGAAAAATGATGTTTCTATTTAGCTAGCATGATATGTGCACATTTTTTAATAATTCTTAAACATGCAAAACCATTTTTTTTTCTCATATTTCTTGAAATGAATTAGATTTTTTCATAACGTAGAGACAAAACGTGATAATTTTTTATAGCCTACTGGCCAACAAGATCTTAAGTAAAATATTGTGGGTTATTTATTTATCACTCTCCATTTCTTAAATCATTTTTTAAGTTATGCAAGACAACCTTACGCCGACATTTTCAGAAGTTTGTTCAGTCTCTTAAGGCAAGGTTTATCCAACCAGTTTTAATGATTCAGTTGTGTCACAGCTATACCAAACTTAGAATCAATACAGCACTAATTAGGCACAATTCCTATAAATTAATGTTTCATTTGAAAAATATTCCCTAAATTATTTTCTTCCAGTTTTGACCTAGATTCTCAGACTTGGTCTATAACAGAACCAGCTCAACAGAGTGAGGTAAGTCTCTAAACAAATGCTTTACTACACATACGACTGTCGTCTATCCAGGCTATGATAATAAATCTCTCTTGTCTAGCAAGACGATGATAAATAAACAAAACAACCCTGCCATATATTAGAGATAATGTATTGTTCCAATTCAATACTTCACTAAATATTTAGATATTATATCTTTGGGTAGATCCCTGCTTGTTGGCTGTATGTTTGTGATAGGTATGACTTTCAAATATGTAAATATTAATATTTTTCTTATCTAGATCCCTGCAGGTCGACTGTTTCATGCCGCTGGAGTTGTTGGTGATGCCATGTACATATTTGGTGGAACCATAGATAATAATGTCAGGAGTGGTGAGATCTACAGATTCCAGGTGAGTGTCATGGGAAAATTGCACATGTCTTCTGTTGTTGTCTTAAAGATGTTCATCTCAGTGTGTGCACCATGTCTTGTGAAAGTAAATCTATTTTAGTGTCTTCTGTGGGTATCTTCAAAATGTACATCTCAGTGTGCACATGTCTTGTACATGAAGTAAATCTATGTTAGTGTCTTCTGTGGGTATCTTCAAAATGTACATCTCAGTGTGCACATGTCTTGTACATGAAGTAAATCTATGTTAGTGTCTTCTGTTTGTATCTTCAAAATGTACATCTCAGTGTGCACATGTCTTGTACATGAAGTAAATCTATGTTAGTGTCTTCTGTTTGTATCTTCAAAATGTACATCTCAGTGTGCACATGTCTTGTACATGAAGTAAATCTATGTTAGTGTCTTCTGTTTGTATCTTCAAAATGTACATCTCAGTGTGCACATGTCTTGTACATGAAGTAAATCTATTTTAGTGTCTTCTGTGGGTATCTTCAAAATGTACATCTCAGTGTGCACATGTCTTGTACATGAAGTAAATCTATGTTAGTGTCTTCTGTTTGTATCTTCAAAATGTACATCTCAGTGTGCACATGTCTTGTACATGAAGTAAATCTATGTTAAAACATGCATCCTGTAGTAAAATAGAGAAAAAAAATAATAAAGTATCCATTTAGACTACTGGATACTGGTTACCTGAACAATTTAATTAACAAAGTGGATTTGTTGTGGGCTCTATGTTCATGTCTTACCTTTATATCCACTAGCACTCATCTGGAATTAAATACTTAATAAAGTGATTGTTATTAGCAAATATCTTCAACAACCTTTGTGTTCTCTTATTCTTCAGTTCTCCAGCTACCCGAAGTGTACCCTTCATGATGATTACGGACGTCTGCTAGAGAGTAGACAATTCTGTGATGTCGACTTCCTGGTCGGCGAAGTTGGTGTGGTCAGTTTCTTTTATATATTAATTTGTTGTTAACCACTGGCATACAGGATGGAATGTCAGATTAGTGAGATACATACGACATACTTGGGGAAAAAACTCCATTTCCACTGGACAATGAATGAGCAGGGCTAACAGTTTGTTGACATCGGAAGTACTGGAAAATGTCCCTTTAAGCTGCGCGGCAGCGCAGACATCAGATTGATGCCATGCAATAGTTTTTAATTACTGCGCAGCAAATTTTGTAAAATATTACTCAACAAATTGATGCTGTGCAACTTTGCACATGAGTTTTTTTACTTTGCACACGGACCATCGAATTTTAGAGGGAACATTGGTACTGGACCAGTTTGGGGTGGAGTGTGGATATATAACTCAACAAGATCGATAACAAAACTTGGGAACTTAATTATTGTTGTGTTAAAGATACAAACAGTCATAAGTGTAAGGATTAACAATAGAAACTCTTCATGCTAATACGATGATGTGTTTCAAGCTGGACATCACTTAACATTATATCATAATTTTTTCAAGGATCAGAGAAAAATTTCAGCTCACATAGCCCTTGTAGCTGCCAGATCACCATGGTTACGAGACAGGATTAGACAAGCCAAAGCACAGGTTAGAAGCTGAATGTGTGTTATTTCCCCTTCTTTAGCAGGCTTTTTAATCTCATTATTTCCCTTTTCATTCACGACTGTCAACAAACTGAAACACTGAATGTGGACACTTGTAAATTAAACTTGTCCACGAGTTTGGATTGAAGCTGAAAAAAATATTTAACATGAGTTGATAAATTTACAATAATAAATCTGACTTAAAAATGCTCCTCTATTTACTAGTCTTATATTAACTTGCTTTGTAAGTTTGATCGGAACCGTCCCACTATTTGTTTATAATTTTTTCACGTGCCCAGTTCACACGTTGACGCCGACCGTCACTGTTCACACCCCCTACCGTCCCTGCGCCCAGTTTTAAAACCAGGGGAGATAATTGTGTTTCAGTCTGTAAATGTCGCGTTTAAACATAATCACTACTTTTAGTTATGTCTCATATATAAGGGATTTATAGTCAAAAGGTAAGCTGGCTTTGCACTTACAGTAAAATGCATAGACTAAAAAGTAGAAAATTAGTGCATTTTTAATATAAGACTAGTTTTTAAAAAGTGTTTTTAATGTTGATTATTAATATTGAATATGGAAATAAAATACAATTCTATCAACTGTTTGAAGTTAAAGATGACTGACAATAAAGGAAAGAGACATGAGTCAACATACACACACGAACAGAGGGACAAATTTATCCTATCCAATAATACAAATTAATCAACACATGTATGAATAACAATTGGAATAATAAATATATAATCAAGACAGTATGAATAGAGATAATAATTGATTGTAAACAAAGTTTGTGTTTATGACATGTTCAATAGAGAGACCAACAGACAAGCTTTCTCTTTACTCAACTGTTGTGAGTGCCTAACTTAGAGAATAGAGAAGTTAATGTATCAAATAATTTTCATATTAGGCTTGAATGTTATTCCTTTCTCTGAGATGAAGACAGTTTTGAAGCCCACAGGATTTTATTGCCTTTCAGCAAGCTGTTAAAGGAGATACTAGCAGACTAGAAGTGCTGCTGGCTGATAAGGATCCTGGTGCGTTTGAAATGATTCTGTCCTACATCTACACTGACAAGATTCACCCTGGGAAGAAAGGTCAGTGGAATGATCAACTACGAATGGTGATTGTACAAATATTAACTGTTGATATTATGTGCCGCGATAAAAATTTATTTGAAAACATTTTAAAATCTTCTTTCACTCTCTATGGCATCCGTCCATCCTCATGGGATGATGGCGTTTCCTCCTGCTCCTCTACCCTCCTTCCCCTCTACCCTCCTTCCCCTTTCTCCTGGCCCTTTTCTCCTCGCTCCTGGCTGTAAGGGAAGCTTCCGCGACTTGAATGCCCTCGCGCACTTTTGCCCGCCAGGAGGTGCGCTCCTCAGCAATGGTCTCCCACCTTTTATGGTCTATCTGCGCCAGAGTCATGTCATTCTTGCAGACATCCTTGAAGCACAAGCAGGGGCGTCCTCTCTTCCGCACACCAGTTGCCAGCTCGCCGTAAAGCAAAGCTCTTGGAATGCGCTCCGAGCTCATCCTGTGGACATGTCCCAACCACCGCAGGCGCCTCTCACTCAGGATTGAGTGCATGCTCAGCATATGACTCCTTCTGAGTACCTCGACATTCGTGATCTTGTCCTGCCACTTGATGCTTCTTTCACTGAGATGACACTATTGCATGTTTCCTGACAGTGTAAACAACTGGAGAGCTTGTTATGAAGTCATTGGCATAATTTTAAATTCAATACGGTTAAGATTATGTTGCAGGTAGGGGTCTGACCAGCAAACGTTTCAATAAAGATTATGTTACAGGTCAAGATGCTAACAACAACGATGTTATCCTTGCAATGATGGAAGTATACAGACTCTCATTACAGGTAGAATATCCCTAGGCTGACTGGATTAGAAATTATTATTCTTTTCTTATAATTTAAGATGAGTTATTTTTAAAGAGAAAAAAAGGTATTCCAAAACAAATATTTAGTTACATCAGACAAAATTTTAAACAACTAACTAAAACTACTATGGTCTTTAATTTTGTAAAATGAAATTCCGTTAAAATGGTGGTAACATAACACCGAATGGTCCGTTAAATCCACAAATTCTATCCATCTCCAAATGGGTCGCTTGCAACATCAAATTACCGTTAGCATGGCACTGAATGATCCGTTAAATCCACAAATTCCTTCCAGCTCCAAATGGGTCGCTTGCAACATTTGTGCGTCCAGTTCCTGGAGGCTAGCATTGGGATCAAGAGTGTTTTATTTGCCTTACAGAATGCAGCACGCCTTCAGCTTGATTTCTTAAAGGTATGTTAACCTCAATCAAGCCATTAAGCAATCTGTTTGAAAACAGCAGAGGGGAAAAGGGGGGTGTGTATACCTATTAATTCCAACAACAGTTGTATGGTATAAAACAATGGGAAAGGAACACTTCAGCTTCCGTGGTAACACATAAATACATCCCCCCACTCATTTTATGATTTCTGGTGTGAATTTTAAAACATCAAGGTTTGAATATCAAATTTAAAATATAAATACTTTTGAAGTAAATTCTGATGCATAAGAACTTCAGAAACTATTTTTGGACACGATTCTATATGATGGAAGAGTTCAGTCATCCATAAAATTAACTATATCCAGAATTATCCAGCTTTCTATTGATACTGATAACAAATAGAAGTGTTAGGTACGTCAGAGTTCACATCACAAACCAGTAAAAACACTTGAAATATTTGGGTCATAAATGGACTTTATACACCTTTATTGAGTTTAAACAATTATATTACAATATTCTACAATATTCTATTACATTTAAAATGATTGGTTGGAAAAAAAAACATTTTAAAAAATGATTATATACAAGATTATATTTAATATTCCAGAAATACTCAAACTATTTTTTTTTAAATTTACATCACCACCTTCCCATAGCAGATCTGTATAAAATATCATGTTTTTGTGTTGTTTTCTTTTTAAAGAGAATTTAATTAACGTTTAATGCCTCAGAAGGTTTTTGCCAAACTTCCGCCTCAGTCCCGTAAAGGATTTCCCGGATATTACTATCAACTGGTTATGAAATTAAAAAAATTGCGTAAAATTTATTTATATTATTATTGTCATACTGACTTCATCCTTTAGGATAAAATGGTTATTTTACGTATCAAAACGACTGTCTTGAGCTTAATACTATTTTTACCTATAGTTTAATACTATTATTCTTAAAATAACGTATAGCGAAATCACATTTTCAACAAAAAAACAACGTAAAAACGACCAAAAAACTTCGCGCATCGAGCGATAACACTAACGAGGCCGGAAGTCGATTGAAGCTTCTCTCGCTAAATGAAGAATTTCTGCTTTCTATAATTAACATTACTAAAGAGAGTGCTATCGAGGCGCGCATTACCTTGCTTTGGCATTTAGACCAGGCGCGCATTACCGCGCTTTAGGGCATTAAACGTTTATTTGTAGCAATAGCATCACGGACCATCTAGATAATATATGAATCTGTTCACAGCTCTCTTAAATAAATAAATCTGCTGATACTGTTGCAGGGCTTCTGTTTACGGTTCATTGTGAAAGAAGCCAACTTCAACCAAATCGTCATGAGTAAAGAGTTTGAGACACTGGACAAACCGCTGATAGTTGAAATTATTCGCAGGAAGCTGGAGCCCCCAGTGCGTCTGCTCGATCCTCAACCAGAACCTCTAGCAAGTGAGTCCAAAATTTCACATTAGCCGAATAAATGGTCTCTCTTTTAACCATGTATTTTCTTTTAAAATTTGATAAAGTCTAACTTGTTAAAGGAAGGTATGAAGTAAATTTAGCTTGACATTAATTAGACCACATTTTCTTTAAACCTGGTATAAAGAGGACTCAAGGGATATTTTAAAGACACAACTTGGATTGATAGCAAATTTTTTAAAATAAGAAGATGCCATTGAAAATTACTCTATAAAGTGTGAACTAGAATGGATCTTGTCAAGTTTAATAATTAAGACTGTCTCTCAAAACATTTTCAGGGGGTTCAATTTAGATTCAGTCAGATAAATCATTGGTACCAGCTTTACAAAAAATTGATATGCCTGGCACTGACATTGGATTTTCTGGATGTAAAATTGTGATGTCTGACTCTAGAATTATTTCCTTTGATTAATAGAAAAGTTAAAGAACATTTTTTTTAATAAGTTTAAGAAATTCAAAGTCCTTCAATTGCAATACGCAAAGAAAGTCAGTTCAGAAAGAAAAAAATTAAAATAAAAAATCATAAAATTTGAATAACTTTTGTCTTCATTCTATTTAAATCATTTAAAATAACTTACTCTTGCACATTTTATAAGTTAAGCTTTTTATGGAATTTTAAAATAATTTTCCACTTTTTAGTGTGTCCTTGACATCCCAATTGAAAAAAAAACATTTTAAATTTTCTTTTCTTATTTTAGTATTAAAATGTATTTGAATAACCAGCATAGATAACATTATTAATATTTTAAACCGCAAATGTTTATAAAATGCTACTGGAAGCTAAATTTCTTGTCCTTGACCCAATCTTAATGTATATTTTTAGTCCTAGCATTTTCTTGTCGTGTATTGAATAGGATTTTATGCTAATTTACACTTTTTATTGTCATTTATCTGTGTAAATATTTTGCACATAATATGTTGATTTTTAAACTATATGTAATTTTTAAACCACAATAATTGTTGCAGGTAACTCGTTAGAGCAAGACCTGGCTCAGTTTCGTGTGGGCGGCCATGAATTTTGTGACATAACTCTTGTACTAGATGGAATTCACATCCCTGCCCACAAAGCCATCCTTGGCGCACGGAGCAGCTATTTTGAGGCGATGTTCAGGTCCTTTACACCACAGGATAATTTAGTCAATGTAAGTGTAAGCTGACCACAGGACAATTTAGTCAGTGTAAGTGTAAGCTGACCACAGGACAATTTAGTCAGTGTAAGTGTAAGCTGACCACAGGGCAATTTAGTCAATGTAAGTGTAAGCTGACCACAGGACAATTTAGTCAGTGTAAGTGTAAGCTGACCACAGGACAATTTAGTCAGTGTAAGTGTAAGCTGACCACAGGACAATTTAGTCAATGCAAATGTAAGCTAACCACATGATGATTTAAATAATCTAAGTGTAAGCCAAAACTCAATTTTTTTCTATTTTCTTTGTTTTAAAATTTGAGATTGAAAAATGTATGTAACTTCCTGTCAGATTAATATTTAATCACTATCTGTTACCTTTTTATCTTGAAGCACAACTTAAAACCCAGTTGCTGTTTTTCTTAATGAAGCCCTAAAAATCACAATTAACCTTTAGATCAGTGGGATCAAAATAAAACAGATGAAATACATGTTGTGCTAATAAAACTGCAGTAGGTGAAGACTTAAATTGAAGTCCCAATGATAATTAATACTGATATTAGTTGTTGTTTTTCACTTCTGAATTTCAGATTGCCATTGGTGAAATGGTTCCATCCCGGCAGGCGTTTGATAGTTTGATGCGGTACATCTACCACGGGGATATTGTCATGCCACCTGAGGATTCCTTGTACCTGTTTGCTGCTCCATATTTTTATGGCTTTACCAATAACAGACTTCAGGTGAGTACCTGAGATATTTGATTTTTGACAGGGATAGGGATACAGATGATTACATGAAACAGGTAAGAAATGACAGGTATACTGAGGATTAGGTGAGTCTTGAAAGTTTTCAGGGAGGTAGGATTTCTTCCCTACTGATCTCTTAAATCATGTTCTTTTGTGACTTGTAAACAATGTTTAGAACATTGCTTATAATTAATGAAATTATAATTTTTTTCATGTAAATTTACTTTTTTTATCTTTATTCTGTTTGATTCAATTTGATTTGTGTCTGTTTATGCAGAAATTATTTTGTTTGTTTAATTACTTCTCTCTCCTCTATTCACCATGGCCAGGCGTTCTGCAAACATAATCTGGAGATGAACGTGTCCTATCAGAATGTCATACAGGTAGGTTCCGTTATGTCAGTAATGAAATTTGAGTCCCCTGTATCATCAATCAATGAAAGTTTCATTATTTTTAAACAAAATTGAAACAAATTTTCTTTATTACGGAACCTGATAAAATATTTGTGGGCATTCATAGGTGGGAGCCGAATGAACAGAGTAGAGTCAGTAGATGATCAAATGAACAGAGTAGAGTCAGTAGATGATCAAATGAACGGAGTAGAGTCAGTAGATGATCAAATGAACAGAGTAGAGTCAGTAGATGATTCATTGAATTTGTTGATATGATATAGTTCTGTTCCTTACCTGTTGTTTCTCTGTATTCAACTGTTAATACCTAAAATTGTTTTATCTCTTTAAGTTATCAAAATTCTCTTACTTCCATCTATATCTAGTTTCAAGAGGAAAATATTGCTTTAATTGTGTTTTTCATGGATTGGAATTGGAAAGGAAGTTCATACCTCATTTCGTAATGTTACTATTTTTAGACTAGGGTTTTTCATAAGACAATGTTTTCCAGCATACATATGAAAGTAACAATACATATGCAAAATTGTATTGTTACTGAAAAATATCTGTTGAGATAAGTCCAAACAGATGACCCTGATACATGATTGATATCTCAATGAAATGTTGCAATTGGATACCCTGGATAGTTCTTTTTTTCCCTCCATGTTATGATAAGACTTATTAAAATAATGATTTGTCACAGTATCATTGCATTTATTAAATAGTGACTAGTTGTATCTGTGATTATTTTCATCTGTCACTATTTGTTACCCTTTAGATCCTTGAGGCTGCAGATAAAATCCAAGCTACAGACATGAAGAAACATGCACTGAGTATCATTGTGCACCATTTCACTAAAGTAAGTCATTAGATAGTATCATTGTGCACCATTTCACTAAAGTAAGTCATTAGATAGTATCATTGTGCACCATTTCACTAAAATAAGTCATTAGATAGTATCATTGTGCACCATTTCACTAAAATAAGTCATTAGATAGTATCATTGTGCACCATTTCACTAAAGTAAGTCATTAGATAGTATCATTGTGCACCATTTCACTAAAGTAAGGCATTAGATAGTATCATTGTGCACCATTTCACTAAAGTAAGTCATTAGATAGTATCATTGTGCACCATTTCACTAAAGTAAGTCATTAGATAGTATCATTGTGCACCATTTCACTAAAGTAAGTCATTAGGTAGTATCATTGTGCACCATTTCACTAAAGTAAGTCATTAGGTAGTATCATTGTGCACCATTTCACTAAAGTAAGTCATTAGATAGTATCATTGTGACCATTTCACTAAAGTAAGTCATTAGATAGTATCATTGTGACCATTTCACTAAAGTAAGTCATTATATAGTATCATTGTGACCATTTGACTAAAGTAAGTCATTAGATAATATCATTGTGACCATTTCACTAAAGTAAGTCATTAGATAGTATCATTGTGACCATTTCACTAAAGTAAGTCATTAGATAGTATCATTGTGACCATTTCACTAAAGTAAGTCATTAGATAGTATCATTTTGACCATTTCACTAAAGTAATTCATTAGATAGTATCATTGTGACCATTTCACTAAAGTAAGTCATTAGATAGTATCTTTTATCTTAAAGTAAGTCATTAGATTGTATCTTTTATCTTAAAATAAGTCATTAGATTGAATCTGTTATCTTAAAGTAAGTCATTAGATTGTATCTGTTATCTTAAAGTAAGTCATTAGATTGTATCTTTTATCTTAAAGTAAGTCATTTGATTGTTAGATTTATTTTAAAATAAATGAAACGTTTTGATATTATCACCATGTTAACATGTGAAACAAAAATACATGGATAACATTTACCTTCTGTGGTGAGATTCGATCTTAGTATAGAATATTACTTTTTAAAATTGTATTATCTAAAATTGCAAATTATAGATTCAAATCTTTTTACCACAGTAGTAACCATCTTTATTTAATTTGCTTTAGAAACCATCATTTTACTCCCATAAAGAAACCATCTTTGTTGAATACTAAATGGAAACCATTTTTGTTGAATACTACATAGAAACCATCTTTGTTGATTTGAATGCATTGAATACTACGTAGAACTTTCTCTATATAATATAACATAAGAATAACACTTAAGCTAATAGCTTTATTGAAGACATTATAATGATCATCTCATTTCATTTCAAGGCCGCTAGACTCCCCTCATTAAGGAGGTTGAGTCGAGAACTCCTGCTGGACGTGCTTGACGCCCTAGCCGATGAGTTGAGTGACTCGCGGGTGTGTCAGGATCTGTCTGGAGTCAGCCTCACTGACTCAAACATGTCTTTGTGATGTCTCTGAAAGTAGCAGTCTCTTAACTTGTGAACTTGTGTAGACTAACTTGATCTGATGACTTCAATCTGTGGTCATAGCACTTACAATATAACGTACCCCGTAGCAAGGGTTAACTTTTACCATGTTGCAAGGGTTAACTTTTACCATGTTGCAAGGGTTAACTTTTACCCTGTAGCAAGGGTTAACTTTTACCATGTTGCAAGGGTTAACTTTTACCATGTAGCAAGGGTTTACTTTTACCATGTTGCAAGGGTTAACTTTTACCCTGTAGCAAGGGTTAACTTTTACCCTGTAGCAAGGGTTAACTTTTACCATGTAGCAAGGGTTAACTTTTACCCTGTAGCAAGTGTTAACTTTTACCATGTAGCTCTTGAACACATACCATGTTGTTAAAAACTAAAGTGTCTAATAAAAGCGTTTGATGGACTCATACACCTGTAGATACCTTACGTTAACAGTACAGGATTAATTAGAAAAAACATGACGTGGAAGTCATCCAGGGTTAAGCACAAGTCAGCAATGAACGCCAACTTCTCTAAGTGCCATAATTTGTTGTTGTAACTAACAGCTGTTTTTTTTTGTAATACATTGTTAGAATACACTGCAAATTGATATTTATCAACAAAATGTAAATTTTATTACATTTTCTCATGAATCTTCAACTTGATTCTTTTTCAAATATTTCAATGTATATGTTTCTAAAATAAGTGTCAATCTTGATTGTTTCATCAAATTGATTGTTTCATCAAATTGATTGTTTCATCAAATTGATAGTTTCATCAAATTGATTGTTTCATCAAATTGATTGTTTCATCAAATTGATAGTTTCATCAAATTGATTGTTTCATCAAATTGATTGTTTCATCAAATTGATCGTTTCATCATTCATCAAATTGATTGTTCATGTTGACTTGATTGTTTATGTCTCTTGATCACTTCAGGGATGAGACAAGAGCCTAATCTTTTCATTTTTTAATTATTTTTTTTTAATACCATTTCGTGGGCCAAACAAGCCCTGTAGAGGCAGAGAGCCTGAGATAATTCGAATGGCTCAAAAACGGGAAGTGGCTCTAAAAAGTCAAGTCATGTTTCTATGACTTGGCATTCATCATTTTGCCAGGCTCATCTTACAGTGTCACCTGGAGTAGTGTGCTCAAAAAGGTATTGATCTATATATGACTTTGTTATGTATTTGGAATATGTTAACAGCCAACTGCCCTATTTGTATATAGATGTTCATTTAGATAGAACCACAAAACAAATTGGTAGCGAATGCGGGTCGTTATGTTGTATGTTGAAAGCTGTATGTGTGACCTGATTTAAAGATGGTTTAAGGGGGTGGGGGGGGTGTGGAGTCGTATGATTGGTGATTGGTGTTTTGTAGTTATTGTTATAGTTATAGACCAGCATGATTTTTACAAGATCCATTGCTTTATAATCTATATGTATGGAAATTGTAACAGAAAAAGTATTAATAAATGATGTTATTGTCATCCATGTGCAAACATATTTTGTTTTTGTCAATCAGTGATTCTCAAATTTCTGATATACGGCCACATAACTCATTGGCTCACCACTGTCAGGGATTCTTAAACTCTGGTTCATGGGTAAGCAAACCACTGGCTCATCAGGATATCTCCCTAACTGCCAGCAGAGTTTCCTTAAATATTGGCTTGCACGCTATAACAGTGGTTCTTAAATTGTTGACTGAGGTTGCACAAACCATTGGCACATCCGCACTTTAGGGGTTTAAACATTTGGTCTACGGACACAAGCCACTGGTTTACCAAGGTACGGTACAAAATCTGTCATAATATCAGGGATTCTTAAAATTTTGACCTCTGTAGACCAACAATGGCTCACCATGGCATCATTCATTAAGTTTAAGGTTTTTCTATGATTTTTTAAATAATTTTTTTCTATGAATGGAAATAGCAAAAAAATTTATTTCTATCTTATAATGAAATATTTCTGTCAAAGGCTTTTGGCATTCATCCAAAAAGGGTCTGTCTAACTGAAAATTACGTTAGTGAGTTAGTGATTCATTGTGTTAAAAAAATCAAATGTTGGCCACATTTTAACACTCTAGAACAGGGGTGGCCATACCTGCAGTTGCTGAGAGCCGCATTGAAGTACTAGGGGTCACGACCCCACTGGCAATGAAAATTTCCTTTTGTGATTTTTTTATAAAAATGATTTAATTTAAAGATTTAAACATTTCAATCGTTTTAACACCAACTGAGCTAAGTGTATTTTTGAAGAAACTAATGTGGTTCAGTTAAAAAAAAATCAACAAATATTTAAATATTTACAATTATTTGTATGTAATATATATCAAACAAAAAGTTTTAGTTTCATAAACATTTTGCAAGTCGCGATGTGGACTCAGAAGAGCCACATGTGTCTCTTGAGTCGGGGTTGGGCCACCATTGATCTAGAAGTTGTTAAATGTTGATCAAAGTCAGTTAATTACAGAGAGCCAAACCAACCAAGACATGATTTTAACTAATAGTAACAGCATGGTGTTTTCATCAAATGATATGTCATATTCATGTTACCCAAGTAAGAATAGTAAGATGCAAAATTATGTTATTGAATGTTAAAAATTATTTATGTAATGTGCTAAAGTAAAAATAAAAAAAAATTCCTTTTATTTAAACTTATGTAAGATGCGAAATTAAATAATGTCATGTCATTAGACACCTGATGTAAGATGTTAAATTAAAGATGTCATGTCATTAGACACATGATGTAAGATGCTAAATTAAAGATGTCATTTCATATTACACCTGATGTAAGATGCTAAAGTAAAGATGTCATTTCATTAGACACATGATGTAAGATGCTAAAGTAAATATGTCATGTCATTAAACATATGATGTAAGATGCTAAATTAAAGATGTCATGTCATTTAACACCTCGTTTAAGATGATCCTCTGGTAATTACTAATTGTTAACTCACTGCTGCAACCTGCACATAAATGTTTAGACTTCTTGTTGACAATGATTTGCTTTCAAACATTTCTGCCCAATATTTAGACTGATGTGTGTCTGTGCATGTCGGCAATTATTTATGATCTGATCTAAGAAAAAATAGTTCTATCAAATAAATATTTATATGGGTTGAGGTGTTCAATTGTCATACAATAATAACTTGTTTATTTATGTAAATGTGTTCGAATGCCATCAAATTTTAACATGTTTGTAGTTAATGTATGTTGATGTGATCAGATGTCGAAGTTAACCCCACCTCTCCATTTTCATCATCTACCTCTGCCTTCCAATATCTCACCACGTTCTGGTCTTTGTCAATATTTAGCTGGTTACTCCTCTGGTGATACTTGTATCATTATTTGTGTTGATATTAGAATAATACTCTCTAAATGGCACTGATGTCGTTTGGTGTTAAAACGTGTGACAGCGTGAGACTGACATACCAGGGTGGAAACACTGGCATAAACTGGTTAGTGAGATATCAGAGTGGAGGCAATGGTATAAACTGGTTAGTGAGATATCAGAGTGGAGGCAATGGTATAAACTGGTTAGTGAGATATCAGAGTGGAGGCAATGGTATAAACTGGTTAGTGAGATATCAGAGTGGAGGCAATGGTATAAACTGGTTAGTGAGATATCAGAGTGGAGGCAATGGTATAAACTGGTTAGTGAGATATCAGAGTGGAGGCAATGGTATAAACTGGTTAGTGAGATATCAGAGTGGAGGCAATGGTATAAACTGGTTAGTGAGATATCAGAGTGGAGACAATGGTATAAACTGGTTAGTGAGATATCAGAGTGGAAACAATGGTATAAACTGGTTAGTGAGATATCAGAGTGGAGACAATGGTATAAACTGGTTAGTGGGATATCAGAGTGGAGGCAATGGTATAAACTGGTTAGTGAGATATCAGAGTGGAGGCAATGGTATAAACTGGTTAGTGAGATATCAGAGTGGAGGCAATGGTATAAACTGGTTAGTGAGATATCAGAGTGTAAACACTGGTATAAACTGGTTAGTGAGATATCAGAGTGGAAACAATGGTATAAACTGGTAAGTGAGATATCAGAGTGGAGGCAATGGTATAAACTGGTTAGTGAGATATCAGAGTGGAGGCAATGGCATAAACTGGTTAGTGAGATATCAGAGTGGAGACAATGGTATAAACTGGTTAGTGAGATATCAGAGTGGAGGCAATGGTATAAACTGGTTAGTGAGATATCAGAGTGGAGGCAATGGCATAAACTGGTTAGTGAGATATCAGAGTGGAGACAATGGTATAAACTGGTTAGTGAGATATCAGAGTGGAAACAATGGTATAAACTGGTTAGTGAGATATCAGAGTGGAGACAATGGTATAAACTGGTTAGTGGGATATCAGAGTGGAGGCAATGGTATAAACTGGTTAGTGAGATATCAGAGTGGAGGCAATGGTATAAACTGGTTAGTGAGATATCAGAGTGGAGGCAATGGTATAAACTGGTTAGTGAGATATCAGAGTGGAGGCAATGGTATAAACTGGTTAGTGAGATATCAGAGTGGAGGCAATGGTATAAACTGGTTAGTGAGATATCAGAGTGGAGGCAATGGTATAAACTGGTTAGTGAGATATCAGAGTGGAGGTAATGGTATAAACTGGTTAGTGAGATATCAGAGTGGAGGCAATGGTATAAACTGGTTAGTGAGATATCAGAGTGGAGGCAATGGTATAAACTGGTTAGTGAGATATCAGAGTGGAGGCAATGGTATAAACTGGTTAGTGAGATATCAGAGTGGAGGCAATGGTATAAACTGGTTAGTGAGATATCAGAGTGGAGGCAATGGTATAAACTGGTTAGTGAGATATCAGAGTGGAAACAATGGTATAAACTGGTAAGTGAGATATCAGAGTGGAGACAATGGTATAAACTGGTAAGTGAGATATCAGAGTGGAGGCAATGGTATAAACTGGTTAGTGAGATATCAGAGTGGAGGCAATGGTATAAACTGGTTAGTGAGATATCAGAGTGGAGGCAATGGTATAAACTGGTTAGTGAGATATCAGAGTGGAGGCAATGGTATAAACTGGTTAGTGAGATATCAGAGTGGAGGCAATGGTATAAACTGGTTAGTGAGATATCAGAGTGGAGGCAATGGTATAAACTGGTTAGTGAGATATCAGAGTGGAGACAATGGTATAAACTGGTTAGTGACATATCACAGTGGAGGCAATGGTATAAACTGGTTAGTGAGATATCAGAGTGGAGGCAATGGTATAAACTGGTTAGTGAGATATCAGAGTGGAGGCAATGGTATAAACTGGTTAGTGAGATATCAGAGTGGAGGCAATGGTATAAACTGGTTAGTGAGATATCAGAGTGGAGGCAATGGTATAAACTGGTTAGTGAGATATCAGAGTGGAGGCAATGGTATAAACTGGTTAGTGAGATATCAGAGTGGAGACAATGGTATAAACTGGTTAGTGAGATATCAGAGTGGAGGCAATGGTATAAACTGGTTAGTGAGATATCAGAGTGGAGGCAATGGTATAAACTGGTTAGTGAGATATCAGAGTGGAGGCAATGGTATAAACTGGTTAGTGAGATATCAGAGTGGAGGCAATGGTATAAACTGGTAAGTGAGATATCAGAGTGGAGGCAATGGTATAAACTGGTTAGTGAGATATCAGAGTGGAGGCAATGGTATAAACTGGTTAGTGAGATATCAGAGTGGAGGCAATGGTATAAACTGGTAAGTGAGATATCAGAGTGGAGGCAATGGTATAAACTGGTTAGTGAGATATCAGAGTGGAGGCAATGGTATAAACTGGTTAGTGAGATATCAGAGTGGAGGCAATGGTATAAACTGGTAAGTGAGATATCAGAGTGGAGGCAATGGTATAAACTGGTTAGTGAGATATCAGAGTGGAGGCAATGGTATAAACTGGTAAGTGAGATATCAGAGTGGAGGCAATGGTATAAACTGGTTAGTGAGATATCAGAGTGGAGGCAATGGTATAAACTGGTTAGTGAGATATCAGAGTGGAGGCAATGGTATAAACTGGTTAGTGCGATATCAGAGTGGAGGCAATGGTATAAACTGGTTAGTGAGATATCAGAGTGGAGGCAATGGTATAAACTGGTTAGTGAGATATCAGAGTGGAGGCAATGGTATAAACTGGTTAGTGAGATATCAGAGTGGAGGCAATGGTATAAACTGGTTAGTGAGATATCAGAGTGGAGGCAATGGTATAAACTGGTTAGTGAGATATCAGAGTGGAGGCAATGGTATAAACTGGTTAGTGAGATATCAGAGTGGAAACACTGGCATAAACTGGTTAGTGAGATATCAGAGTGGAGGCAATGGTATAAACTGGTTAGTGAGATATCAGAGTGGAGACAATGGTATAAACTGGTTAGTGAGATATCAGAGTGGAGGCAATGGTATAAACTGGTTAGTGAGATATCAGAGTGGAGGCAATGGCATAAACTGGTTAGTGAGATATCAGAGTGGAGGCAATGGTATAAACTGGTTAGTGAGATATCAGAGTGGAGGCAATGGTATAAACTGGTTAGTGAGATATCAGAGTGGAGACAATGGTATAAACTGGTTAGTGAGATATCAGAGTGGAGGCAATGGTATAAACTGGTTAGTGAGATATCAGAGTGGAGACAATGGTATAAACTGGTTAGTGAGATATCAGAGTGGAAACAATGGTATAAACTGGTTAGTGAGATATCAGAGTGGAGACAATGATATAAACTGGTTAGTGGGATATCAGAGTGGAGGCAATGGTATAAACTGGTTAGTGAGATATCAGAGTGGAGGCAATGGTATAAACTGGTTAGTGAGATATCAGAGTGGAGGCAATGGTATAAACTGGTTAGTGAGATATCAGAGTGTAAACACTGGTATAAACTGGTTAGTGAGATATCAGAGTGGAAACAATGGTATAAACTGGTTAGTGAGATATCAGAGTGGAGGCAATGGTATAAACTGGTTAGTGAGATATCAGAGTGGAGGCAATGGCATAAACTGGTTAGTGAGATATCAGAGTGGAGACAATGGTATAAACTGGTTAGTGAGATATCAGAGTGGAGGCAATGGTATAAACTGGTTAGTGAGATATCAGAGTGGAGGCAATGGCATAAACTGGTTAGTGAGATATCAGAGTGGAGACAATGGTATAAACTGGTTAGTGAGATATCAGAGTGGAAACAATGGTATAAACTGGTTAGTGAGATATCAGAGTGGAGACAATGGTATAAACTGGTTAGTGAGATATCAGAGTGGAGGCAATGGTATAAACTGGTTAGTGAGATATCAGAGTGGAGGCAATGGTATAAACTGGTTAGTGAGATATCAGAGTGGAGGCAATGGTATAAACTGGTTAGTGAGATATCAGAGTGGAGGCAATGGTATAAACTGGTTAGTGAGATATCAGAGTGGAGGCAATGGTATAAACTGGTTAGTGAGATATCAGAGTGGAGGCAATGGTATAAACTGGTTAGTGAGATATCAGAGTGGAGGCAATGGTATAAACTGGTTAGTGAGATATCAGAGTGGAGGCAATGGTATAAACTGGTTAGTGAGATATCAGAGTGGAGGCAATGGTATAAACTGGTTAGTGAGATATCAGAGTGGAGGCAATGGTATAAACTGGTTAGTGAGATATCAGAGTGGAGGCAATGGTATAAACTGGTTAGTGAGATATCAGAGTGGAGGCAATGGTATAAACTGGTTAGTGAGATATCAGAGTGGAGGCAATGGTATAAACTGGTTAGTGAGATATCAGAGTGGAGGCAATGGTATAAACTGGTTAGTGAGATATCAGAGTGGAGGCAATGGTATAAACTGGTTAGTGAGATATCAGAGTGGAGGCAATGGTATAAACTGGTTAGTGAGATATCAGAGTGGAGGCAATGGTATAAACTGGTTAGTGAGATATCAGAGTGGAGGCAATGGTATAAACTGGTTAGTGAGATATCAGAGTGGAGGCAATGGTATAAACTGGTTAGTGAGATATCAGAGTGGAGGCAATGGTATAAACTGGTTAGTGAGATATCAGAGTGGAGACAATGGTATAAACTGGTTAGTGAGATATCAGAGTGGAGGCAATGGTATAAACTGGTTAGTGAGATATCAGAGTGGAGGCAATGGTATAAACTGGGTTAGTGAGATATCAGAGTGGAGGCAATGGTATAAACTGGTTAGTGAGATATCAGAGTGGAGGCAATGGTATAAACTGGTTAGTGAGATATCAGAGTGGAGGCAATGGTATAAACTGGTTAGTGAGATATCAGAGTGGAGGCAATGGTATAAACTGGTTAGTGAGATATCAGAGTGGAGGCAATGGTATAAACTGGTTAGTGAGATATCAGAGTGGAGGCAATGGTATAAACTGGTTAGTGAGATATCAGAGTGGAGGCAATGGTATAAACTGGTTAGTGAGATATCAGAGTGGAGGCAATGGTATAAACTGGTTAGTGAGATATCAGAGTGGAGGCAATGGTATAAACTGGTTAGTGAGATATCAGAGTGGAGGCAATGGTATAAACTGGTTAGTGAGATATCAGAGTGGAGGCAATGGTATAAACTGGTTAGTGAGATATCAGAGTGGAGGCAATGGTATAAACTGGTTAGTGAGATATCAGAGTGGAGGCAATGGTATAAACTGGTTAGTGAGATATCAGAGTGGAGGCAATGGTATAAACTGGTTAGTGAGATATCAGAGTGGAGGCAATGGTATAAACTGGTTAGTGAGATATCAGAGTGGAGGCAATGGTATAAACTGGTTAGTGAGATATCAGAGTGGAGGCAATGGTATAAACTGGTTAGTGAGATATCAGAGTGGAGGCAATGGTATAAACTGGTTAGTGAGATATCAGAGTGGAGGCAATGGTATAAACTGGTTAGTGAGATATCAGAGTGGAGGCAATGGTATAAACTGGTTAGTGAGATATCAGAGTGGAGGCAATGGTATAAACTGGTTAGTGAGATATCAGAGTGGAGGCAATGGTATAAACTGGTTAGTGAGATATCAGAGTGGAGGCAATGGTATAAACTGGTTAGTGAGATATCAGAGTGGAGGCAATGGTATAAACTGGTTAGTGAGATATCAGAGTGGAGGCAATGGTATAAACTGGTTAGTGAGATATCAGAGTGGAGGCAATGGTATAAACTGGTTAGTGAGATATCAGAGTGGAAACACTGGCATAAACTGGTTAGTGAGATATCAGAGTGGAGGCAATGGTATAAACTGGTTAGTGAGATATCAGAGTGGAGACAATGGTATAAACTGGTTAGTGAGATATCAGAGTGGAGACAATGGTATAAACTGGTTAGTGAGATATCAGAGTGGAGGCAATGGCATAAACTGGTTAGTGAGATATCAGAGTGGAGGCAATGGTATAAACTGGTTAGTGAGATATCAGAGTGGAGACAATGGTATAAACTGGTTAGTGAGATATCAGAGTGGAGGCAATGGTATAAACTGGTTAGTGAGATATCAGAGTGGAGACAATGGTATAAACTGGTTAGTGAGATATCAGAGTGGAGGCAATGGTATAAACTGGTTAGTGAGATATCAGAGTGGAGGCAATGGTATAAACTGGTTAGTGAGATATCAGAGTGGAGGCAATGGCATAAAATGGTTAGTGAGATATCAGAGTGGAGGCAATGGTATAAACTGGTTAGTGAGATATCAGAGTGGAGACAATGGCATAAACTGGTTAGTGAGATATCAGAGTGGAGGCAATGGTATAAACTGGTTAGTGAGATATCAGAGTGGAGACAATGGCATAAACTGGTTAGTGAGATATCAGAGTGGAGGCAATGGTATAAACTGGTTAGTGAGATATCAGAGTGGAAGCAATGGTATAAACTGGTTAGTGAGATATCAGAGTGGAGGCAATGGTATAAACTGGTTAGTGAGATATCAGAGTGGAGGCAATGGCATAAACTGGTTAGTGAGATATCAGAGTGGAGGCAATGGTATAAACTGGTTAGTGAGATATCAGAGTGGAGGCAATGGTATAAACTGGTTAGTGAGATATCAGAGTGGAGGCAATGGTATAAACTGGTTAGTGAGATATCAGAGTGGAGGCAATGGTATAAACTGGTTAGTGAGATATCAGAGTGGAGGCAATGGTATAAACTGGTTAGTGAGATATCAGAGTGGAGGCAATGGTATAAACTGGTTAGTGAGATATCAGAGTGGAGGCAATGGTATAAACTGGTTAGTGAGATATCAGAGTGGAGGCAATGGTATAAACTGGTTAGTGAGATATCAGAGTGGAGGCAATGGTATAAACTGGTTAGTGAGATATCAGAGTGGAGACAATGGTATAAACTGGTTAGTGAGATATCAGAGTGGAGACAATGGTATAAACTGGTTAGTGAGATATCAGAGTGGAGGCAATGGTATAAACTGGTTAGTGAGATATCAGAGTGGAGGCAATGGTATAAACTGGTTAGTGAGATATCAGAGTGGAAACATGGCATAAACTGGTTAGTGAGATATCAGAGTGGAGAAAATGGTATAAACTGGTTAGTGAGATATCAGAGTGGAAACACTGGCATAAACTGGTTAGTGAGATATCAGAGTGGAGGCAATGGTATAAACTGGTTAGTGAGATATCAGAGTGGAGACAATGGTATAAACTGGTTAGTGAGATATCAGAGTGGAGACAATGGTATAAACTGGTTAGTGAGATATCAGAGTGGAGGCAATGGTATAAACTGGTTAGTGAGATATCAGAGTGGAGACAATGGTATAAACTGGTTAGTGAGATATCAGAGTGGAGGCAATGGTATAAACTGGTTAGTGAGATATCAGAGTGGAGGCAATGGTATAAACTGGTTAGTGAGATATCAGAGTGGAGGCAATGGTATAAACTGGTTAGTGAGATATCAGAGTGGAGGCAATGGTATAAACTGGTTAGTGAGATATCAGAGTGGAAACACTGGCATAAACTGGTTAGTGAGATATCAGAGTGGAAACACTGGCATAAACTGGTTAGTGAGATATCAGAGTGGAGACAATGGTATAAACTGGTTAGTGAGATATCAGAGTGGAGACAATGGTATAAACTGGTTAGTGAGATATCAGAGTGGAGACAATGGTATAAACTGGTTAGTGAGATATCAGAGTGGAGACAATGGTATAAACTGGTTAGTGAGATATCAGAGTGGAGACAATGGTATAAACTGGTTAGTGAGATATCAGAGTGGAGACAATGGTATAAACTGGTTAGTGAGATATCAGAGTGGAGACAATGGTATAAACTGGTTAGTGAGATATCAGAGTGGAGGCAATGGTATAAACTGGTTAGTGGGATATCAGAGTGGAGGCAATGGTATAAACTGGTTAGTGAGATATCAGAGTGGAGGCAATGGTATAAACTGGTTAGTGAGATATCAGAGTGGAAACAATGGTATAAACTGGTTAGTGAGATATCAGAGTGGAGACAATGGTATAAACTGGTTAGTGAGATATCAGAGTGGAAACAATGGTATAAACTGGTTAGTGAGATATCAGAGTGGAGACAATGGTATAAACTGGTTAGTGGGATATCAGAGTGGAGGCAATGGTATAAACTGGTTAGTGAGATATCAGAGTGGAGGCAATGGTATAAACTGGTTAGTGAGATATCAGAGTGGAGGCAATGGTATAAACTGGTTAGTGAGATATCAGAGTGGAAACACTGGCATAAACTGGTTAGTGAGATATCAGAGTGGAGGCAATGGTATAAACTGGTTAGTGAGATATCAGAGTGGAGGCAATGGTATAAACTGGTTAGTGAGATATCAGAGTGGAGGCAATGGTATAAACTGGTTAGTGAGATATCAGAGTGGAAACACTGGTATAAACTGGTTAGTGAGATATCAGAGTGGAAACAATGGTATAAACTGGTAAGTGAGATATCAGAGTGGAGGCAATGGTATAAACTGGTTAGTGAGATATCAGAGTGGAGGCAATGGTATAAACTGGTTAGTGAGATATCAGAGTGGAGGCAATGGTATAAACTGGTTAGTGAGATATCAGAGTGGAGGCAATGGTATAAACTGGTTAGTGAGATATCAGAGTGGAGGCAATGGTATAAACTGGTTAGTGAGATATCAGAGTGGAGACAATGGTATAAACTGGTTAGTGAGATATCAGAGTGGAGGCAATGGTATAAACTGGTTAGTGAGATATCAGAGTGGAGGCAATGGTATAAACTGGTTAGTGAGATATCAGAGTGGAAACACTGGCATAAACTGGTTAGTGAGATATCAGAGTGGAGACAATGGTATAAACTGGTTAGTGAGATATCAGAGTGGAAACACTGGCATAAACTGGTTAGTGAGATATCAGAGTGGAGGCAATGGTATAAACTGGTTAGTGAGATATCAGAGTGGAGACAATGGTATAAACTGGTTAGTGAGATATCAGAGTGGAGACAATGGTATAAACTGGTTAGTGAGATATCAGAGTGGAGGCAATGGTATAAACTGGTTAGTGAGATATCAGAGTGGAGACAATGGTATGAAACTGGTTAGTGAGATATCAGAGTGGAGGCAATGGTATAAACTGGTTAGTGAGATATCAGAGTGGAGGCAATGGTATAAACTGGTTAGTGAGATATCAGAGTGGAGGCAATGGTATAAACTGGTTAGTGAGATATCAGAGTGGAGGCAATGGTATAAACTGGTTAGTGAGATATCAGAGTGGAAACACTGGCATAAACTGGTTAGTGAGATATCAGAGTGGAAACACTGGCATAAACTGGTTAGTGAGATATCAGAGTGGAGACAATGGTATAAACTGGTTAGTGAGATAACAGAGTGGAGACAATGGTATAAACTGGTTAGTGAGATATCAGAGTGGAGACAATGGTATAAACTGGTTAGTGAGATATCAGAGTGGAGACAATGGTATAAACTGGTTAGTGAGATATCAGAGTGGAGACAATGGTATAAACTGGTTAGTGAGATATCAGAGTGGAGACAATGGTATAAACTGGTTAGTGAGATATCAGAGTGGAGACAATGGTATAAACTGGTTAGTGAGATATCAGAGTGGAGGCAATGGTATAAACTGGTTAGTGGGATATCAGAGTGGAGGCAATGGTATAAACTGGTTAGTGAGATATCAGAGTGGAGGCAATGGTATAAACTGGTTAGTGAGATATCAGAGTGGAAACAATGGTATAAACTGGTTAGTGAGATATCAGAGTGGAGACAATGGTATAAACTGGTTAGTGAGATATCAGAGTGGAAACAATGGTATAAACTGGTTAGTGAGATATCAGAGTGGAGACAATGGTATAAACTGGTTAGTGGGATATCAGAGTGGAGGCAATGGTATAAACTGGTTAGTGAGATATCAGAGTGGAGGCAATGGTATAAACTGGTTAGTGAGATATCAGAGTGGAGGCAATGGTATAAACTGGTTAGTGAGATATCAGAGTGGAAACACTGGCATAAACTGGTTAGTGAGATATCAGAGTGGAGGCAATGGTATAAACTGGTTAGTGAGATATCAGAGTGGAGGCAATGGTATAAACTGGTTAGTGAGATATCAGAGTGGAGGCAATGGTATAAACTGGTTAGTGAGATATCAGAGTGGAAACACTGGTATAAACTGGTTAGTGAGATATCAGAGTGGAAACAATGGTATAAACTGGTAAGTGAGATATCAGAGTGGAGGCAATGGTATAAACTGGTTAGTGAGATATCAGAGTGGAGGCAATGGTATAAACTGGTAAGTGAGATATCAGAGTGGAGGCAATGGTATAAACTGGTTAGTGAGATATCAGAGTGGAGGCAATGGTATAAACTGGTTAGTGAGATATCAGAGTGGAGGCAATGGTATAAACTGGTTAGTGAGATATCAGAGTGGAGACAATGGTATAAACTGGTTAGTGAGATATCAGAGTGGAGGCAATGGTATAAACTGGTTAGTGAGATATCAGAGTGGAGGCAATGGTATAAACTGGTTAGTGAGATATCAGAGTGGAGGCAATGGTATAAACTGGTTAGTGAGATATCAGAGTGGAGACAATGGTATAAACTGGTTAGTGAGACATCAGAGTGGAGACAATGGTATAAACTGGTTAGTGAGATATCAGAGTGGAGACAATGGTATAAACTGGTTAGTGAGATATCAGAGTGGAGGCAATGGTATAAACTGGTTAGTGAGATATCAGAGTGGAGGCAATGGTATAAACTGGTTAGTGAGATATCAGAGTGGAGGCAATGGTATAAACTGGTAAGTGAGATATCAGAGTGGAGGCAATGGTATAAACTGGTTAGTGAGATATCAGAGTGGAGGCAATGGTATAAACTGGTTAGTGAGATATCAGAGTGGAGGCAATGGTATAAACTGGTTAGTGAGATATCAGAGTGGAGGCAATGGTATAAACTGGTTAGTGAGATATCAGAGTGGAGGCAATGGTATAAACTGGTTAGTGAGATATCAGAGTGGAGGCAATGGTATAAACTGGTAAGTGAGATATCAGAGTGGAGGCAATGGTATAAACTGGTTAGTGAGATATCAGAGTGGAGGCAATGGTATAAACTGGTAAGTGAGATATCAGAGTGGAGGCAATGGTATAAACTGGTTAGTGAGATATCAGAGTGGAGGCAATGGTATAAACTGGTTAGTGAGATATCAGAGTGGAGGCAATGGTATAAACTGGTTAGTGAGATATCAGAGTGGAGGCAATGGTATAAACTGGTTAGTGAGATATCAGAGTGGAGGCAATGGTATAAACTGGTTAGTGAGATATCAGAGTGGAGGCAATGGTATAAACTGGTTAGTGAGATATCAGAGTGGAGGCAATGGTATAAACTGGTTAGTGAGATATCAGAGTGGAAATACTGGCATAAACTGGTTAGTGAGATATCAGAGTGGAGGCAATGGTATAAACTGGTTAGTGAGATATCAGAGTGGAAACACTGGCATAAACTGGTTAGTGAGATATCAGAGTGGAGACAATGGTATAAACTGGTTAGTGAGATATCAGAGTGGAGACAATGGTATAAACTGGTTAGTGAGATATCAGAGTGGAGACAATGGTATAAACTGGTGAGTGAGATATCAGAGTGGAGACAATGGTATAAACTGGTTAGTGAGATATCAGAGTGGAGGCAATGGTATAAACTGGTTAGTGAGATATCAGAGTGGAGGCAATGGTATAAACTGGTTAGTGAGATATCAGAGTGGAGACAATGGTATAAACTGGTTAGTGAGATATCAGAGTGGAGGCAATGGTATAAACTGGTTAGTGAGATATCAGAGTGGAGGCAATGGTATAAACTGGTTAGTGAGATATCAGAGTGGAGGCAATGGTATAAACTGGTTAGTGAGATATCAGAGTGGAGGCAATGGTATAAACTGGTTAGTGAGATATCAGAGTGGAGGCAATGGTATAAACTGGTTAGTGAGATATCAGAGTGGAGACAATGGTATAAACTGGTTAGTGAGATATCAGAGTGGAGACAATGGTATAAACTGGTTAGTGAGATATCAGAGTGGAGACAATGGTATAAACAATACATTAATACAAAATTACATCAGGTCAATGCTTTTTTTTTCCTTCAATTTTTCTGTAACTCTTGAACCGACAGTTCTCAAAGTTATCATACCCTAGAACACACTAACTAGACGTTCACCTAACACTCCTTGCAATCAACATGAATCACAAAGAACAGAAAAGATGTATAGCAGAAATTGTTCTGTTTAAATGTAAGGAAATGGGTAACAGCTGTTGTGATGTCCTCTTATTTCCAGATTATACATTTTTTCTCGATGTTCATTTCTGAACCCAACGGACAATTGAAGGCCTCGGCAAACGGTTGAAAGTTGGACAGCGTCACATTTACCCTGTAAATTGAAGTTACGCGTATATTTAAGGGGAGTTTAGAATCGCAGAATGTATAATAAACAAAGGGCCGTCCGTAAATGGCGTCACGCACCTGGGGGGAGGGGGGGGTCACACATTTGTGGCCCCGGGGGGGGGGTGTTAAAGAACTGCGTCTTCACATCTAAATGTGAAATTTTAAATAAAAGTTCCACTTAATTGCTTACAATTTATTTAATGACGTATTACATGGCTTCACGTGTGTTACGATATTACAGTACAGTCCTACACCAAATGCATACTTGAATGACAATAAAGTGATTTAAAACATGCTCATTTTCAAATAGAAAATACGGCTTTTATGGGGGGGGGCAAAGCTTTGTGACGTAATATTGGAGGGGAAACTAACTTTGTGACGGTGGGGGAGGGGGGTGAAAAAAATCGCGTGACGTCATTTGTGGACAGACCCCAAAGCTATTAAAAGTAGCTGATTGATGACACAATATCAGTGACGTCAATTCATGTTTTCATTAAACACAAAGTTGGAACAATCTATAACTTATATTACATGGGAAAACTTAAACATGAAGTCAACAATAGACGCAACTGAACTCAAGCACTGTGGCGTCACTAGGGTGTGCGTGGTGTAGGGACCGCACCGGGTGACACCTTCACAAGGGACGACACCATAAAAAGGAAAATTCTGTATGTCCCCGTTATTTGGCACTGGCAGACTCTTGGGAGGTCTATGGGGTAATTCGTTAGGGGGTGACACCATGAGGTACACCGCACTGGGTGACACCACCCCTAGGGACGACACCCAAAATGTAAAATTCTGTATGTCCCCGTTATTTGGCACTGGCAGACTCTTGGGAGGTCTATGGAATAATTCGTTAGGGGATGACACCATGAGGTACACCGCACTGGGTGACACCACCCCTAGGGACGACACCAAAATGTAAAATTCTGTATGTCCCCGTTATTTGGCACTGGCAGACTCCTGGGAGGTCTATGGAGTAATTCGTTAGGGGATGACACCATGAGGTACACCGCACTGGGTGACACCACCCCTAGGGACGCCTCTTGTGAGACATGTTACACATCAGGTTAATGGATACTAAGGAGTTTATTCAAATGCAAGAAAGAAAATAATAAATGTAAACTTTGAGGAGATAATTCCATTAAGAAGTCACTATGAGCGATGACAGCTCCAATAATTTATTTGGAAGAAATACTCATAGAAATTGTTAACGAAAAACAAGAAGTAGGTGATAAAAACTAGAAACCTCTCACCTGAATGGGGGCCTGCTGTGGGCAGACATGAACATCTTTGCACGTTCTATGGCAGGTGTGGTTTTTTCACAAAATATCTGTCAAGATTTAAGTTGTTCTTTGTAAATAAAAGGTAAACGTCATTTTACAAAATGTATACGCAAAGGTTAATATTTCTAATAATTTTATACATTTAAAGCTTCCCTCAAAGTCTAAGCTTCGTTGGTGCATGTGCAAAGTAAAAACAAAAACAAAAAAACAACTCGTGTGCAAAGTTGCTCAGCAACCATTTTTGTGCAACATTTTACAAAATTTGCTACGCAGTGATTCGTAACTCCTGCACAACGTTGGTCAGATATCTGCTCGACTGCGCAGCCGTGCAGCATAAAGGGAACATAGATATAAAGTATATTGAATTGTAAATGATCTTCTTAATATTAACCCACAGTAAAGGCCTCTAACATTATGATTCTCTTTCTTAAGGTCTCTAATATAATATTCGATTGTCTCACTGAAGGTCTCTAACATTAGGACTGTCTCACTGAAGGTCTCTAACATTAGGACTGGTACACTAAAGGCCTCTAACATTAGGATTCATCCACTTAAGGTCTCTAACATTCGATTGTCCAACTGAAGGTCTCTAGCATTAGGATTCTCTCACTTAAGGTCTCTAACATTAGGACTGGTACACTGAAGGTCTCTAACATTAGGACTGGTACACTGAAGGCCTCTAACATTAGGACTGTCTCACTGAAGGTCTCTAACATTCGATTTTGTCACTGAAGGTCTCTAACATTAGGACTGGTACACTGAAGGCCTCTAACATTAGGATTGTCTCACTGAAGGTCTCTAGAATTAGAATTCTGTCACTTAAGGCCTCTAACATTAGGACTGTCTCACTGAAGTTCCCTAACACATGAACTGTCTGACCGAAGGTCCCTAACATTAGGATTGTCTCACTGAAGGTCTCTAATATTAGGACTGGTACACTTAAGGTCTCTAACATTAGGATTGTCTCACTGAAGGTCCCTAACATATGAACTGTCTGACCGAAGGTCTCTAACGTTAGGATTGTCTCACTGAAGGTCCCTAACATTAGGATTGTCTCACTGAAGGTCTCTAACATTAGGATTGTTTCACTAAAGGCCTCTAACATTAGGACTGGTACACTGAAGGTCTCTAACATTCGATTGTCTCACTGAAGGCCTCTAACATTAGGATTGTCTCACTTAAGGTCTCTAACATTAGGACTGGTACACTGAAAGTCTCTAACATTCGATTGTCTCACTGAAGGTCTCTAACATTAGGATTCTCTCACTTAAGGTCTCTAACATTAGGACTGGTACACTGAAGGTCTCTAACATTCGATTGTCTCACTGAAGGTCTCTAACATTAGGACTGTCTCACTGAAGGTCTCTAACATTCGATTGTCTCACTGAAGGTCTCTAACATTAGGATTGTCTCACTGAAGGTCCCTAACATTAGGATTGTTTCACTAAAGGCCTCTAACATTATGATTCATCCACTTAAGGTCTCTAACATTCGATTGTCTCACTGAAGGTCTCTAACATTAGGATTGTTTCACTAAAGGCCTCTAACATTATGATTCATCCACTTAAGGTCTCTAACATTAGGATTGTCCCACTGAAGGTCTCTAACATTAGGATTCTCTCACTTAAGGTCTCTAACATTAGGACTGTCTCACTTAAGGTCTCTAACATTAGGACTGGTACACTGAAGGTCTCTAACATTAGGACTGTCTCACTTAAGGTCTCTAACATTAGGACTGGTACACTGAAGGTCTCTAACATTAGGACTGTCTCACTGAAGGTCTCTAACATTAGGACTGGTACACTGAAGGCCTCTAACATTAGGACTGTCTCACTGAAGGTCTCTAACATTTGATTTTGTCACTGAAGGTCTCTAACATTAGGACTGGTACACTGAAGGCCTCTAACATTAGGATTGTCTCACTGAAGGTCTCTAGAATTAGAATTCTGTCACTTAAGGCCTCTAGCATTAGGACTGTCTCACTGAAGTTCCCTAACATATGAACTGTCTGACCGAAGGTCTCTAACGTTAGGATTGTCTCACTGAAGGTCCCTAACATTAGGATTGTCTCACTGAAGGTCCCTAACATTAGGATTGTTTCACTAAAGGCCTCTAACATTATGATTCATCCACTTAAGGTCTCTAACATTCGATTGTCTCACTGAAGGCCTCTAACATTAGGATTCTCTCACTTAAGGTCTCTAACATTAGGACTGGTACACTGAAGGTCTCTAACATTAGGACTGTCTCACTGAAGGTCTCTAACATTAGGACTGGTACACTGAAGGTCTCTAACATTCGATTGTCTCACTGAAGGTCTCTAACATTAGGACTGTCTCACTGAAGGTCTCTAACATTCGATTGTCTCACTGAAGGTCTCTAACATTAGGATTGTCTCACTGAAGGTCTCTAACATTAGGATTCTCTCACTTAAGGTCTCTAACATTAGGACTGGTACACTGAAGGTCTCTAGCATTAGGACTGTCTCACTGAAGGTCTCTAACATTAGGACTGGTACACTGAAGGTCTCTAACATTCGATTGTCTCACTGAAGGTCTCTAACATTAGGACTGTCTCACTGAAGGTCTCTAACATTCGATTGTCTCACTGAAGGTCTCTAACATTAGGATTGTCTCACGAAGGTCTCTAACATTAGGATTGTTTCACTGAAGGTCTATAACATCCGGATGGTCTCACTGAAACTCTCTCACATACGAATTTTCTCATCATTTGACCTACCTGGCTAAAACCTACAAAGAAAAGTTGATCGTCCGTTAGATTCAGGCCTGGTAAGGTAGGTTCCCCTGTCATCCCATGTTTCTTGAAGGCTCTGTAAGCCAACCTCAAACCGTTGTTGTCGCTGATGTCCTCTGTCACTGTAAGGTTTCCTCTCAACTTTCAAATGTAAACAGTTTCTCAACATCACACGTTGATAGATTGACAACTTTCAAATGTAAACAGTTTCTCAACATCACACGTTGATAGATTGACAACTTTCAAATGTAAACAGTTTCTCAACATCACACGTTGATAGATTGACAACTTTCAAATGTAAACAGTTTCTCAACATCACACATTGATCGCTTACGAAAGTAAATAATTCACTCACCCTTTTATACAAAGGTAAGTCGTTCAACTTCACATTCACATTAGACAAGTTCTCAGTTTATTAGCAATCATATTATATGAGCCCTCTATGCTAGTTATAGCTTTTATAATTTAATATAATATAGTATAATCTTATAAAATATTATCTTAAGTTATCAGAACATGTTTCCTTTCACGCGGACGCCGTAATTACAGCTCGTGCTATCGACTTACACACACACCAGGGTAGATATGTGAGCTGTACCTAGCTATATCAACTTACACACACACCATGGTAGATATGTGAGCTGTACCTAGCTATATCAACTTACACACACACCTATAGATATGTGAGCTGTACCTAGCTATATCAACTTACACACCTACCTATAGATATGTGAGCTGTACCTAGCTATATCAACTTACACGCACATCTATAGATATGTGAGCTTTACCTAGCTATATCAACTTACACATACACCTGCATGTAGATATGTGAGCTGTACCTAGCTATATCAACTTACACACACCTATAGATATTCGAGCTGTACCTAGCTATATCAACTTACACACACACCTATAGATATGTGAGCTGTACCTAGCTATATCAACTTACACACACACCTATAGATATGTGAGCTGTACCTAGCTATATCAACTTACACGCACACCTATAGATATGTGAGCTGTACCTAGCTATATCAACTTACACACACACCATGGTAGATATGGGAGCTGTACCTAGCTATATCAACTTACACACCTACCTATAGATATGTGAGCTGTACCTAGCTATATCAACTTACACGCACACCTATAGATATGTGAGCTGTACCTATCTATCAACTTACACGCACGCCGTGGTAGACATGTTGGCTGTAAGCATCAGCCAAACACAGGGCTCTCTTGAAGTACTCTTTGTCAGAACGGGGGGTCCAGACGTCCAGTGGCAAAGACATTTCATTACTTTTTCTCAATTTCAGGTCGAACGGGTGACTAATCTCATGACTGAGGACGGTGCCAACACTCCCATATATCATAGCACTGGCCAGAAAGATACGGCGGGGGCTTTAGTAAGGGAGGGACGTAAAAAGGAGGGGGGGATTCATAGTTAACATTTCTTCTGCTGACTCAATGATAAAAAATTATAAAAATAAAAAATGTAACGTAACTATGACCAACTGTTGTAACAGCTATTTGAATAGCTAAATGTATTTTAGCACTAAATATGGCTCGTATACTCGATTGGAAAATAACATTTTCAATTAATACATTTCGTTGAGCTGAAATTAATAAACACTGTTTCTAAATTATTTTAAACACTTTCTTTCTAATCGTTTTTCAATCTTGTGGTTGCCTGAAACGGAAGGGTGGAGAGTTATTTCATTCTTTGCACTTTCGTTCGTTCTCATTTCAGTGATGCCGCTCAAACTGTCAGGGTCGTCATACTCTGCTATGTTGACTGAAGTGGTGGGTAAGGGAGCTTAGATCTACTTTGACGTTGTTAATCACTTTATTTTACAACTGTAGTGATTTAAAGCTGGCTATTTTAAAACTTTAAAGTAAATGAAAATTAAATCAAATTTTAAAGAAACATTTTTTAAAAAAAACAAAATTAACAAAGAAAGCTTTTCAACAGTAGAAAATTATTTAAAATTTGTATCAACATTTTTAAGCACTTAAAAATTTAAAAAAAACAACCTTTCATCACAAACCTTGGAAAGTTTGGTCCAATCAATGGCGGGTGCAGTATGTTGACAGTTAAAAACACTGTGTTCTTTGAGCTATCAAACAAGGGACGTCGAGCGTGTGTCTCATCGCTGGGCCTGAAATGATGGACAAACACACAATTACAATCCGCTCATTTCTATAAAGATATACCTGGGGATTTAATCATGTTGCAAGGGTCGCTTATCGCCCGATATCAAATCCAAAGAGGGGAATTTAGTCAGTCTTTACCGGTGGTTCTCAAAAAAGAACCAAACAAAAAATGTTCAAGTGCAGGCCACAAGTGGCCTTACTTGGAGGGAGCATGGGTACTTGGTGCTGGAGCATGTGTAGTTGGTGCTAGAGCATGTGTAGTTGGTGCTACCAGTCAGGTCAAACGCTTTTTTTTTATCGGGCGACAACCAGCAAATAAAAGTGTAATATTTGTTATATATTTATTTATTATCTATTTATATATCTAATACGTTTCCGTCTCCATTAAACCGTATTTGTTGGAATGCTGGAGTGTAGTAAATTTTAATTAATGATTGGATCTATCTGAAACCAGATCCACTATTTTCCCACCCATGTGTTAGAATAATCTTAAATCCTCCTAATAGTTGATCTATTTATTAGAATCTAGGTAGATATTAGTTTAACTTAATATTGGTAATACCACTTTTCTATAAAATATAATTATTATTAACCCTAAGACAGTTTTGTTTCTAAATTCGGTATAACTCTTTTCGATTTTTTTTTCATTTCCGGAAAGTTATTCAGAAATAACACATTTCTATGGGTATTATGTATATTTAATTTTATCAAAGACACTTGAATTATAATTTACGATCACCCTTCGGGTGTCGTAATTTCCACTCTGTAATTTTCAAGGTCTTTTACGCCTCCAGGGTAAATACCAACTAAGCCTGTCATAGCTTAGTTACCTCCTTTAGACAGTTGCAATCATCTCATGATACCAACTTTTAAGACTGGTGGAAAAAAAAACTAAATCGTTTGAATTAACTTAGAAAGGAAAAAGGACAATATGTGTGTGCAAAATTACTTTAAAGAGACATGGACGTTATCCCAAGCCATGGTAGCTAATCAGGGACATGGACGTTATCCCAAGCCATGGTAGCTAATCAGGGATATGGACGTTATCCCAAGCCATAGTAGCTAATCAGGGATATGGACGTTATCCCAAGCCATAGTAGCTAATCAGGGATATGGAAGTTAATTATTCAAAGCCTTCTAGGTAGTCCGGAATTTGGTCTATCCAAGTTTAGTTGAGCAATGAAAATTAATATATTAATTTTACTTCCCCTTTTATGCAGCTTAAACCAAATATTCAAATACATTAAAAAAAATATATATTTTACAAAAATGTTTCCTTCAGCTCTTTGGTATAACGCCTTTTGATCAATTCTTCCATGGCAGACCTAGTCGCGTAAAAAAATTCACCGGCCTCAACCTTGACATTTCTATAGTAATTATCAACGTTGTTGGCATCAAGTATCCAGTCCGGGTAGCCGAGGTAAAACTCCAGACTTCGGGCCTTTCTCAATAATCTACTTCTGACATTTCCCTCGAGCCAGAGAGCCTTTCCGATTGACTCAACCATCTGCTGTTTCAGTTGTTCTGCCACTGTTACGATCTAAGGGTGGAGACAATAGCAAGACGATAGTAATACAATGGCAAGACAATAGCAAGACGATAGAAAGACAATAGCAAGACGATAAATCACCCACAAGCACAATAATTTAACATCGTAGATATGTGAACGTAAATCAACAAATGTTTCAGCAGAATGGTTTCATCGTTTTTAACAAAATTCTGTTATACAAGAAAAGGAAATAATAATAATAATAATAATAAATTGATTATTTATATAGCGCTATGTCCCAGTAAGGAACTGGGCTCACAGCGCTTTACATAAAAGAAATAACATACTTATAAGTATTAAATTAACTTTCATATCACAACAAACACAAAAAATTACAATACATTATACATAAGCTACGTTAATCATTTACAAGAAATGCTCTTTCATCAATTTTAAAAATAAGTTGTGAAAAGATGTGTCTTAAGTGCAGTCTTGAAAGACTTGGTTGTTTGAATACTACGTATGTGTAATGGTAGAGAATTCCATTGTTTGGCTGCACAAAAAGAGAATGACCTTTCACCAAACGTTTTGGTGCGTGTCGTAGGAACAGAGAGAACGCGTGTGTCTGCAGAAGATCTTAGCTTGCGAGTGGGTGAGTAGACCGACAAAAGTTCAGTAAGATACGATGGGCATGAGTCCGAAAAGAAATTGTGACAGAGAACGGCCAGTTTGTAATCAATACGGGCTTGTATAGGCAGCCAATGAAGTGAGCGAAGAAGTGGAGTAACATGGTCATGTTTTTTTGCCTTGAAATCCAAGTGGCCTTATTTCCTTTTATAAAGCACTCCAAAAGGTATCATTTATAGTTGCCTTGGTAATAATGGAAGGTGAATGGCACTACGTTCTATTTGTTATTGAAAAGTGCGACACATAAAAATAATTACATTGTACTCAGAAAAGGATTAATCTTCTGTTTTATTCTCTTATATATATATATATATATATATATATATATATATATAATATATATATATATATATATATATATAAACTATATAATTTGCAATTGTCACGCAAGTCAGTCAGTCTGTCCTGGCGCTACTAATTTTAGAAAGCAGGGAAAACCAAATTACTGCACCAATGCATCAAAAGGTATGCAAATTAAAGATACGCTGTAAAACATATTATATGACGTCATTGATTTAGTTCATATAGTTTTTATATCACTTTTGTCTATCCGCTACATATTTTATTTATCCATATCCAACATATTTTATCTTAAGTATTTCAGGAAATCCTTCTGTACAGAAGATTATTGCAGCACACGCTTATCCATGACAGATGAATAGTCTTGAATTTCTATTAGAGTTTCGAATGTCGATAGTTTGTTACTTTTCCTTGTTTTCTGCAGGGAACTCATTTCACGCCCCGACTGACAGATAGGAAGAAGAGGAAATTGTGTGTTTGTTCTTGTAAACGGAACAAGAAAATTGTGTTTATCCTTATATCTATATAAGAGGGGATTAGATTAATGTATTGTGTTTCTTAGTTTGAATTTAATGCCTTATTGATCATCTCTACTTCACTCTTTGTTCTTCTACCCTCTAGGTTTAGTGATTTTAACTAATTTGACTCTTGTCAATCTTGAATATTCTCCAGTGATTAATCCTTTGTGAGTCGTTCGACCTACCACATTTGTTTATTTATCCACGTGTCTATCAATCAACCGCTTGAATAAATCTTTCCATATAAAATTCTGTCTACTGACAGTTGTTCCTATTTTTCAAAGCCAGTAATATGAAGGATTAAATAAATAAAAAATGTCCTGGAGAGGTTTTAAAAAATTCCTAACCTTGGATTTGTTGAACTGTGTACTAAATTTCTCCACATACGCTCCAACAAGAGCCCCGCCAAAGAAGTTCACTGTCTGTTGAAAACAAAATGTTTCTCTTGAAAGTTGCTGTCTAACTCGCTTTGGGATCAGCAAATACTCCCGCATTGATTCTAAGGCCAGTGCCAGAAGGTAGTTGGCCAGTACGCTGTTGCAAAGTACGGAAAACATCGTTAGAATCATGTACAAGAACGAGTCAGGCCCAATGGTGAGATGGGTGTTTAGTGATAAAGTCAGGCCCAATGGTGAGATGTGTGTTTAGTGATAAAGTCAGGCCCAATGGTGAGATGGGTGTTTAGTGATAAAGTCAGGCCCAATGGTGAGATATGTGTTTAGTGATAAAGTCAGGCCCAATGGTGAGATGTGTGTTTAGTGATAAAGTCAGGCCCAATGGTGAGATGGGTGTTTAGTAATAAAGTCAGGCCCAATGGTGAGATGGGTGTTTAGTGATAAAGTCAGTTCAAATGTGTGATAGATTTTTAGGGATAAAGTCAATTTAATTTTGTGAGAGATGTTTTGGGATAAGTTAGTTCAATTGTGAGTTAATTCCTAGTAATAAATTCAGTACCATCGCATGCGACATGTATAGGGTTACATTTAAATACTATATTTCCCAAAGGTCTTAGAAGCTAAATGGTGTGTGCCTAAATAGATACTTTAAAAACCCCATGTGCATTGCATTAATATATATGACGTATGACATATTTGATTTATTATAATGCTTTATTTTTAAAAAATTTCGTACAAAATATACATTTGGTGGCTTATTTGCTGACTACATTATGTGACTCAAATATGTCACGCTGTATAATGTTTAAGGTTCGAATTATTTCAGTTTTAAATAATAGGGGTGTACCGGATTTCGACTCCGGCAAATCCAGAATCCGGCCATTTTTACAAATCCGGTTCCAGCTCTGGCAGAATTTCATTTCATAAATCAGGCCAAATCCGGCTGGAGCCGGATTTCAAAAAATTCAATCCGGTACACACCTAGTTTTGAGGTGTTTGTGTGGTGAAGTAGTGCATCTCAACTTCCCGCGTCTATAGTCTATTGAAAATTCCTACATTTAGTCATTCCATTCGATGACCCGTAGATGATCAGTAAATGACCAGCATTCTCAAACCACCCACAGTCTCGACCCACCTCCTGATGTCCACCACTAAAGCTAGATCAAACCCTATAACAGTACAGCTTCGTATGACTTAAATCCAACCAGCGAGGGAAAACTTCAACAAACTTGATGTTGTCCTATTGATCAAACACTTAACTCTTTGTTGTATCTTTTAAAAATATCATCAATGTCACCCATAAACGGTCTTTCTTGTATAAACAGCCGCATGTCATCTGGAAACTCAACCCCGTCGAACAGTTGCTTGAGGTAGCTTCGAATGTCTAACTGGGGACGGAAGCAATTTATCATTACATGAAACATTTTATTTAAGTAACAGCATCAATACGCAATTAAAATTTAAAAAAAAAGTATTTCAAAACTGTCTTTGTGTTAAAAACTTCCCTCTAAAATTGTTCATAACTGTGACAGATTTATTGGTCGGTTTAACTGTGACAGATTTATTGGTCGGTTTAACTGTGACAGATTTATTTGTCTGTTTAACTGTGACAGATTTATTGGTCGGTTTAACTGTGACAGACGTATTGGTCGGCTTAACTGTGACAGATTTATTGGTCGGTTTAACTGTGACAGATTTATTGGTCGGCTTAACTGTGACAGATTTATTGGTCGGTTTAACTGTGACATATTTATTGGTCTGTTTAACTGTGACAGATTTATTGGTCGGCTTAACTGTGACAGATTTTATTGGTCGTTTTAACTGTGACAGATTTATTGGTCGGTTTAACTGTGACAGATTTATTGGTCGGTTTAACTGTGACAGATTTATTGGTCGGTTTCCTTGAGGCGGTCGTGTGTCTTTGTTTCTTATTGATATTTAATGTTTAACGTACAGGATGACAAAAGGACTTGGTAAAATTATCTCAGACAGGATACCATTAATACTAGTGTTCAGTCAGATGGCTTAACACACAGCTAGATTATGATTGGTGCGGGAACTAGATCTTGGCCGGAAAGCTAATAAATCGATCAAATGTCATTCATACCAAGAAAACTGAGAGCTAATTACTTTCATTACCCAAGAGTCTGTCTTCTCTGGTAAACTCTTCAGTAAAAAAATTTGACCACTGTTAAAGCGGGGCCCAGCTGGAACTCGCATAGCTTGTGCCTAGATGAAAAGATGACAAACCATCAAAACATATGCCGTCTCTAAACGACCAAATAGTTTTTTTTTAGATCTTCATGTGCCTGTGGCTTCATGAATGTGTACCTCTTATGGAATTCTACACGTTTATCGATTTTGTAGAGTCTTTCCACCCCTCCATTAAGTTCACTTATCAAATTTCCGAACTGTCTGTTAACTTTCTGGACATTACTGTAACTCTCCAGAAAGACTGCCTCCTCACTTCGGCGTACTTTAAACCTACAGACAGCCACCTACTCTATCCCTCTTCTCATCCCAAATCCTGTAAGGACTTTATCCCCTTTTCTCAACTTCTTCGCCTCCGTAGACTGTGTCAATCTCAGGAGGACTTTTGGGAAAAGGCGTTGGAAATCGTGACTTTTTTTTAGACAAAGTTCTTACCCTGAAGCTATACTTCAATCTGCGCTTCAGCGAGTTAAAGGCTTCACTCGTGCCGACACCTTTGTATCAAGCATAAGTGATAGTAGTGAGAGGAGCAAACTGGCTCTCACATACCATCCCCACAACATCAGGGCCAGAGAAATCTTTTTGAAAAACCAAGCCATCCTCCTAGCGGACCCTGAGACTAACAACATATTATCTGTCCCACCCCTCTATGTATTCAGGAGGGACAAAAATCTGCGAGACTTGCTTGTACATAGCCACCTTTCTACTCCACCCTCCCATCTGGGTACTAAACCATGCGGCCGTCGTCGCTGCAAGACATGTCCTTTTGTTACCCAGACGGACAAGATTGTCTTCCCTAAGGGTATATTTAAGATTAGGAATGGCTTTTTTTGCACCAGCCGTATTGTGGTCTACACCATCGTGTGTAAGCGCTGCTCTTTGAAATACGTATGTGAGACGGGAGGTTACTCTCCTGTCGTATCGCAGAGCATGTGCATGTGATTACACAAGACAAACAGTGTACTGTCTCCCGACACTACCATAGACGCGACCATATTGGCGTCGATGACCTGTCTATCACCGCCATGGCCTCTTGCACACACCCGGCAGGGTCAGTCTGGAGAATAGACTAATCCAAGAGTATGGGACCCTTGCACCACATGGGATGAATGTTGTGTTTGCGCTGACAACCGAGTGACTTTCCACACCCACTCTCTCCTTTCCTATATAAGCTCACACTACTCTCTTCTTACTATTGTTCTCTTTGTCTCTCTTTGGATTTTACCGCAGCTTTTTTTTTAAAATTATTTCTTTATATTGCCCTTATTTGTGTAGTATTTGTTCGTTAAGGAAGGCTCTTTGCCGAAACGTTCGCTAGTTTTGTTTATTCCTTTCATGTTCACTCATACTCTGTTTACATGTTATCCATTTACTAATATTTACTTCTGCAAGTTCTGCTGTTAATTTGGCAATTTCATCGAGTTTCTTAGTTACTGTCATCTCGTCTCCGCCAAGATCTAACAGCAGCCGAGTGAAAGCTGACCGAAAATGTTCATCACTAAAAGTATACATTGCAATCACCATATCGCTGACTTTGAACTGAAACAATCGAAAATGAGAAAACGACAAAATTATCTTTATATATAAAGGGGCCGTCCATCAATGACGTCACGCGCCTAGAAGTGGGGAGGGGCGTCGCGCATTTGTGTCGATGAATGACTAGGAGGAGGGGGGGTGTTTAAGCAATGTGACGTCACGTCAAAACAGGCAACTTTAAATAAAAGTACCACTTAAATATTTGATTGCTTACAATTTATTTAATGTCGTTTTCAATGGCTTCACACGTGTTACGATATTAAAGTGCAGCCTTAAACTAAATACATATTTAGTGGCAAAAAATTTATTTTCAACACGATTATTTTCAGTTAGACAATACGGCTTTTAGACGTCAAAGTTTTGTGACGTCACATCGGTAGGGGGGTCTGAGTTTTTGTGACGAAGTGTGACCGGGGGGGGTTGGGGCAGGAGGGGTCAAAAATCGTCAAAAATCGCTTGAAGTCATTTATGGACGGCCCCTAATGAATGTAGGTCTGTTTGTCGTTTAAGCCTTTAAATACCATTCATATTTGAGACATTGTTGAGGAGTACACGCCCGTAAAAGACACTGACAAAATTTCTGTTCAAATTACGTGTCATTGGTGTCTCGGTTAGAGTGATAGTAAACTAACTTCTTGGGTGCGAGTGGATGACTTACTTATCGTATTGAAAATGGTTTCATTTTTAGTAATAGCCCTTTCTTCGACTTGAAGAGTTTTAAAAAACACTCTTTCATTCGAAAAAAACACTTAATTTCTGTAAGATATATTGTCTGTGTTTGATATGAATTATTATGTTGCTGATTGGGGATAATTGGAATGTACATGTACTTGATATGGCCTTGCCTCAGAGAAAACCTTTTCTCCTTCCCGGCTATCACACCAACCTGTCACTATTTCTTGTCCTTCCCTGCTGTCACACCAACCTGTCAATATTTCTCGCCTTTCCCTGCTGCCACACCAACCTGTCACTATTTCTTGTCACACAAGCTGGATACCATTTCATTACTTTTTAAATAGTATTGAAGCAAACTAATGAGACAAGCCCTTGATGTATGCAGCAACTAACTTTATTAGTCTTTTCCCATAATTTTTTTAGTCAGTATGAGTCTAGCTGACAAAAATTCTTCTACCTAAACGGAGCCTAAAATGCTTACATAAAAACAGCCAATATGGTCACACATCTGGGTAAAAAGGGGGAATATGAGACTCAAAAACAAAGTATTTATATTTTTATCATGCTGACCCCGTAGCAAAGCACGGTTATTGAGCTAGTTCGATATTACTGAAACAAAGATGTTTAACTTTTCAAACTTTTGATTAATTTTGTTTTCCACTTTCGCAGAAGGTTTGGGGGACCCTTGAAATGATATCATTTCTCAGTTTTATTTTCTACGAAAAGTCTTTTAGTCAACATATTTCAAAGCATTCAACTCAATTTTCTGCCTACGCGACGACCTCTGACCTTTCACTTTAGAAAAAAAATAATAACTTAGGTATGGCGCCACTCATCAGATGCTTGATGGTATAGAACCAATATACGACACCATCATAACTTAGGTATGGTATGGCGCCACTCATCAGATGCTTGATGGTATAGAACCAACATACGATATCATCATAAAGGTAAGAGAACTACTCACATAGATCAAGTAATCAGTCGAGTTAACTGGTCGTCCCTTTACTTTCATCACTTCAACTTGGAACATTGACCACACCGCCATCTTATGCATCTTCACGAGAGTTGTCAGAAAGTCCCACTTTGTTGGGTCAAAAGGTGGGACGCTCTCGTTGGTTAAAGTCCAAGACCCGAGATCACTTATTAGCTGGGAATCAAGACAAACACATTTTTGCGGTCTCGAACGTGAATTCGTTCTGCTCATAGGCGTCACAAGGGGGTGCGGGGGGTGCGGACCGCACCGGGTGACATTATCACAAGGGGTGACACCAAAGGGTAACATTCTGTGTATTCCCGTTTTCTTTTTACACTAGCAAGACTCGGCAGAGGTCTACGGGTTAAGTCAAGAGGGGGTGACACCATAAACTACCGCACTGAGTGACACCAACCCTAATGACGCCTCTGGTTCTGCTTAAGTCATTAAACTCATGATCATTATGGTTTGCATTTAATGCCGATGTAAATAAAAAGATTTTCAATCCGTCAGTGTAATTAAAATACAGGCTTTTTTAAAGTATTATTCAATATTGCCCGACTTAAAGCCAAGACCAAAATAAGGAAGATTTTGCTGCGCGAGCTCTTATTTGCAGACGATGCCGCCATAATATCCCACACAGCAGACGGGCTGCAGAACCTTGTATTCAGCTTCTCCGCTGCCTGCAAAGAGTTTGGCCTGACCATAAGTATAAAGAAAATCAACATTATGGCACAGGATGCTGCCTCTCTCCCGACTATCACCATTGACGACTGCAACCTGGATGCTGTTGACAGTTTTACTTATCTGGGATCAAACATCTCGAACACCCTCTCACTGGAAGATGAGATAAGTAGTAGGATAGGGAAGGCAGCAACTGTTATGGCTAGACTGTACAAAAGAGTCTGGTCCATTGCCAAAATCACAGCAAGGACTAAACTGCAGGTACTCCAGGCCTGCGTACTGAGCACACTCCTCTATGGATGCGAGTCTTGGACCATCTATACCAAGCATGAAAGAAGGCTCAATAGCTTCCACCTCCGATGCCTGCGCCGCATCCTAGACATCAAATGGCAAGAGAAAGTCCCCAACACAGAGGTCATGGCTCAAGCAAGCATGAGTAGTATTGCAGCAATATTAAGCCAAAGACGCCTCCGTTGGCTTGGACACGTCAAGAGGATGCAAAGTGGTCGCATACCCAAGGATGTGCTTTACAGCGAGCTGGCGACAGGGAAAAGGTCGGTTGGTCGGCCATGTCTCAGATACGTGGACATATGCAAGAGAGACATGAAAGTAGCCAACATTGATATACAAAACTGGGAAAACCTGGCAGAGGATAGGTCCATGTGGCGGGCTATAGTGAAAGAGGGATCACTAAGAGCAGAGGAGCAAACTAGGGCAGAAGCAGTCGGGAAAAGAGCGAGGAGAAAGGCCAGGCAACACTGCCCCACTGCTTTCGTGTGTGTGTCATGCAGAAGAGACTGCCACTCAAGGATTGGTCTCATCAGCCACACCAAGAGCTGCAAATAATAAAGATAAATCTATCGTCTTTCGTAGACGGACAGATGCCATACATATTAGGGCTGTTAAAGATTAATTTAAATCTAATTTTATGATGTCATAAGTAAAATAAATTAAAATTTATGATGTCATTAGTAACACTTATTAAACGTTCTTGTTGAAAATCTAAATAAAACTGGAATGTCTCCTTTATCTGTCATCTTTTAACCAACTACGCAAAAAGATAAGTGTGTTGACATTATTTGGTTCAAGTGATGAGCGGATCTAATTGACAATCTAACCAGCCGAGCTGAACAATCATTCACATGGAACTGAGGTAACTGGTATGCACAAAACGGTCTTGGCAAGGAATGACATTATCGTATATCGTTGTTCATTAAGTTTCCACCATTGCAGATGGTTAATGGATTCAGAAACTTTCATCGGTAATTCATCAGAAGAGCTGTCGTCATTTTCTATCTCTGAGTCAGAATCCATTACTGCCAATAGCTTTTTACGCTTTTCATTTGTTTGTTAAGTAACCGAAGTGTTACAACCATGGCAGGCAAATTGTATCAACATTTTGAACATTCCCGTCAGTCAATAGTTTAAAACCAAAAAGTTTCGTGAAATCGTCAGGAATTTTTTTATTTATCGGTCGCTTTTGTTATTATTTAAAAAAACTTGTTTGAATTCCAATTTGTATGTGATGGGTCAATTAAACGTTAAAAATAATTTAATCGTTAAATATTTTTAACAGATTAATCGAGAAATCAATCGTTAATTTCCGCAGCCCTAATATATATATATATATATATATATACGTAAGTAGACATTAATTTCTATTTCTGTCTAATAGTGATTAAAATATCCTTACCTGTAAAATATCTGATTTTCTTTTCTTTTTGATCGTTTCTTCGTCTTTACATAACTTAAAATACAACTTCGACTTGGCGAGAGCGCTGGAATTCTTCCCGGACAACGTGTTATCAGGCGATGAGATGATCTATGTGTTCAAACAAGAGATGCAACATTTTAAAAACAAATCGCTACAATGGCATTTTAATCAAAAGATTACCTCACCATTAACAATGGTATGCAGTCTCTTTACCCCAGCCAATTTTTTAAATATTTTCCTTAACAATTAGAGTTTGAATAAGGGGCCGTCCATAAATGACGTCACGCGATTTTGACCAATTATTCACCCCCTCCCCTACCTCCCCCCACTTCACACATCGTCACAAAAACTTGGAGCCCCCCTCCAATATGACGTCACAAAACTTTTCCCCCCCCGCCCCCCCCCATAAAAGCCATATTTTCAATTTTAAAAATTAGCAAAGTTTCAAATTACTTTTTTTTGTCATTTAAGTATTGTATTTAGTGTAAGACTGCACTCTAATATCGTAACACGTATGAAGCCTTGTAAAACGTCATTGAATAAATTGAATTCAATCAAATATTTAAGTGGAATTTTAATTTCAAGTTGCCCGTTTTGATGTGACGTAGTATTTCTTAAACACCCCCCTCCCCCTCGTTACAAATCGTCACAAATGCGTGACCCCCTCCCCACCCGTAGGTGCGTGACGTCATTTATGGACGACCCCTTATCACTCATTATAAAAATAGATTTTTAAGCCCTGTCTTTATTCTTTCTGCCTGCGGTAGCTACGTTTTAAGGACAAGAGGAAAACGTATGTGATATGTTATGTTTTCTTTCGTGGTTTGGCGTGATCGTATTTAAACATTGACATCTCGTAGAATTAGTTGCCATGGGGTGAAAATATTATATGCGGCCTAAGTACGCATCATTGATATAATCAAATATTTGCTGTATTCGAGTACTTTGTGACAATCGGACTCGTAATTATCACAAGGATCACCCGAAGAACCTCGCCAGCTGTTTTAGTGTCGAAGTTTGTTCGCCATGATTTGGCCAGGTAGGTGTGTAGTTTTATTTATGGTGTCAGAGTATCATAGTATCATGGTATCAGAGTATCATGGTATCATGATATTAGAATATCATGTAACAGAGTATCGTGGTATCAGATTATCAGAGTATCAATATTTTATAAATTGTTTAGAAAAAAACTGAATTTTTGTTTACACTTCTCCAACAAGAGAAAGTTTCATTTATTTATTTTTCGCTTTGAATATTAATAATTTAAAGTTTAACAATTGAAAAATAAACACAATTTAAAGCAATGTAAACACTTCCAGGTTAAAAGTGTTATTAAGATAGAGAATGTATAATTACTTTTAAAAGGAAATTCTGTAGTCGAGAACACAGATTGTTAAATTTGTTTGTGCAGAGCATTGTCTGAAGAGCTGAAGTTTCCATATAACAAGTTTTGTTGACAATTTCACTATCATTGTAACTTCTTATTGAATATAATAGCAAGAAAAGCCAAGTCTCTGGGTCGTATCATTAAGAAATGGATTATTACTACATTGTGTTGTAAGATATATTTGTGCTTTATCCAGCCATCCGTCCCGATATATCGGTACCGTTACCGCTATGGACCTTCGTGTCCCGATATATTGGTACCGTTACCGCTATGGACCTTCGTGTCCCGATATATCGGTACCGTTACCGCTATGGACCTTCGTGTCCCGACATCCCGACAAAACCCTATTTTGTCACGATTTTGCAAAATACTGTTGCTGGCTTGGCTCAAGAACTGAAATATCTTCAAGCTGGCTCGCAAGGAGTTAGGGGCCGTCCATAAATGACGTCACGCACATAAAAAAAAAGGGGGGGGGAGGGTTCACACATTTGTGACGATGTGTGACGAGGGGAGGGGTAGGGGTCTTTGATAAATGTGACGTCACATCAAAACTCGCAACTTAAAATAAAAGTTAGACTTAAATATTTGATTTCTTACAATTTATTTTATGACATTGTACTTAGCCGCACGCGTGTTACGATATTATAATGCAACCTTAAACGAAAAACATACTTAAATGACAAAAAAGTGATCTGAAAATGCTCTTTTTCAAATAGAAAATACAGCTTTTATAGGGGGGGGTGGTTGTCAAAGCTTTGTGACGTCATATTGGTATTGGTGTTGGGGGGGGGGTCTAAGATTTTGTGACGATGCGTGACGAAGGGCGAGGGGGGGGGGAATCGGCCAAAATCGCGTGACGTCATTTATGGAAGGCCCCTAAATAGATTGCAGACTTACACTAAATACATATTTAAATGTCAAAAAAGATATTTGAAACATGTTTGTTTTCAATTAGAAAATACAGCTTTTATGTGGGGGTAGTGTCAAAGCTTTGTGACGCAATATTGGAGGGGGGTCTAAATATGTGTGAGGAAGTGTGACCGGTTGGGGGGGGGGAATAAAAAATCGGCCAAAACCGCGTGACGTCATATATGGACGGCCCCTTTTGTAAATAAGTGAAAGGGAGAGAAAGTCTTGCTGAAAAAAGGAGATAACTTCCGAAAAATATGGGGTATCGATTTTTTAAACTACTTCTGCCCCAACAAGTTCCATGTAATTGTGTCCTAAAAATTTTTTTTTAAATTAATTAATTCTATTAAATATTTTTACTGCATTTCTGCACCTCCCAATGTATAAGTGGGTTTAATTAAGTGCCATAACTAATCAAGAAATGGATTTAATTGTGTGCTAATCAAGTTGTGAGTTTTATTGTGTCCACAAGATATACGTGCACAAGTTGTCCAGTTATATAATGATGTGATCATCGGAACAATCTAATGAGCACATAAAAACAGAAAGTAAGTAGACAGTACAACTTGTGCCCGTGGCTAACTGTTATCCCGAGTCTACCGAATGGGTGTGTGTGTCCCATAACCTCGTGGTCGTAGGGGGTCCTAATGTTTCCATTATAACTTTCTCGGGGCTTGGTAGACCTTGGCGGCGCCCATCTCCTCTCCAGGTCAGAGGAGGACTTTTTAGCGATATTCATTCATCAGCATTTTTATTATGGCTTTAACGTGGGCTAGATCCCTCGCCCCTCAGCTTGTGAGGCGAGCGCACTATTGACACGCTATCCAGCCGCTATCCGAATGGGTGCCTGACACCAAATAAGGAAACAAAGGGGGCTGGGCTTTGCGTCACACAATCCTCTTATAGCCGTGACCAGGTAACGCTGCGTCACTTGCCAACAGGCCAGCATGGTCTGTGTGTTTTTATAAGACCGTAGGATGCAAGAATCTACTGCACAGAAGTAACGTCTGTAATTTTTTAAAATCTGGTTTTATATTAGCCATGAGAATTGGTCAACAACTATTGGCGAAGTACTGGACACACCTAATGGTGCTTTAGTCCTATGCAAACTGTAGATTGAATGATTGACTGAACATGATTCCAATACTTACCTTCAATACATCAGTTTCAAACTGACTTTCTATTTGGGAAATCATGCCCTTGCCTAACGGAGTTGAGTTCCTCGTTATGATTTTGCCACAGGAAAACAAGTACATGTTCTCGCATGGATCTACAGAGAAGTCCATTTTGTCCATGATGTAGGTGCTCATTTCAACACATTCTTTTGTCGTACACACCTGTGGAAGAATATTCACATTTTATTCTTAACTTAGTTGTACTTTGATTCGTTATTAATCAACAGATAGATTGGTTTAAAGTTAAACTGAACAATAGCGACTTTTTGTTGAAAGGATGTGTTTGATGAACAAACCGTGATGTGCACGAGAGCACGTATTGCTTTACAAGTGGACTACTAACGTATTGCTTTTCAGGTGGACCAATAACGTATTGCATTTCAAGTGGACCAATACCGTATTGCGTTACGAGTGGACTAATAATGTATTGCATTGCAAGTGGACCAATAACGTATTGCGTTACGAGAGGACTACTAACGTATTGCATTGCAAGTGGACCAATAACGTATTGCGTTACGAGAGGACTACTAACGTATTGCATTGCAAGTGGACCAATAACGTATTGCGTTACGAGTGGACTACTAACGTATTGCATTGCAAGTGGACCCTATACAAGGGGACCAGTAACTAGAACGTGATGTGAGGCTGTACTCCCCAAAGAGCAATGTCCAGCCTGTCCCCATATTCTAATTTAAATTAACTTCTCCTTGACTTTATCTTCTTCAAGCCTTCAATTGTTCGACCCTATGAGGGGCACGGTGGTCGAGTGGCATGCGCGCTCGACTGGTGTACCGATGGTCACGGGTTCGAATCCATGGATTTTGTTCCCTGAGTCCACCCAGCTTCGAATGGGTACCTAACACTAGTTGGGGAAACAAAGGCGGCTGGGTAATGCGTGGAAACCTTATAGCCGGGGCCTTTGAACGCTGCGCAATGATCTTCTCATAGATGGGGCGTCTTTATAGATGAGACGAGACCCCGTATTTGTTCATCGATGGTGGAATACGATGAACGTCATCTCGTGATGCAATACTTTGACGTCTGTTTTGAATGTTGCTCTAAGATCATGAAATTCTTCCCATGAAACCTAACAATGACCTCTAACACGTAAATAACCCCAACGCCGTTTATATAGGTCACGTGACGAACTCTTCAACCCTCTGGGGGGCAAGCGGGAATGATCATGACACAGTAGAGATTGAGACAGTGTCTCAGGAGATTTTTCATCTGAGCAACTTAATACATTTTATTGTAATCCCCAGTTACTTATCAAAATTCGAGAGATGATCAGCTTCCAGATCTGAAAATAAAAGTAAAATCTTCACTTCTAAAAATAAACCATTTTGTCAAAATCTCTGCGGACTGTCGAACCTTAGAATTGCCATTCATATATAAACCAGGACACGAGAATGTGGGAAAAACTATGCAAGAAACATTCAATGAGCAACCAAACATTACTGGTTTGCTTAACACTGAGATCGGTTTCAGAGGAGACAAACGAAAGGATAAGTAGTTTAATGAATCGAATGTGATGAATGGTATAACGCATCGGTTTTTTGTTCTTTTTTTGGGCGGGGGGCTCAAATTGAAGATGAGTTTTCACACACTTCCCCTATAGAGGGTCGCGGTGGTCGAGTGGCAGCGCACTGGACTGTCGTACCGATGGTCACGGGTTCAAATCCGTGTGAAGGCAAGGGCTTGTTCCCGGGGCCTAGGGCGTCCCTGAGTCACCCCGTACCCAACACTACATGTAGTTAGGCGGCTGGGTAATGCGTGGAACCCACAAAGCCGTGGCCTGTGAATGCTGCATCACTCGCCAACAGATCATCTGTCATGGTCTGTGGACGCAACTATCTTCTGCATAGAAGGAGCATCTGTATAGATAAGAAGATAGACCCTTTGAATCCAACAATTTACCTCAAACGAATTCTTCGTAGACATCCCAGTAATACAGTGCTCATCACTTTCATACCGATGTGCTTATTAACTACTATCTCTGGCATTTATGGATATATTAACTGGTTTCTTGTTAACATATCACAAGATTCTGACACTATCTTTTGGCTGTATGGACGGAACAGCGCCGCAGTATTTGAAGAAGTTAACATCGGAGTATGCATCTCTAAAGGGACTGCGTTTCATTACGCAGACCGTTCTGAAAGTTGAAGGAGTTAACAGTTATTTGAATCGGCGGCAACGAAATTGGGGAACAGTCTTCTGAAATTTTCGAAAAAGTGTGACAACAAAGATAAAAATTAGAAAATTTTGAAAAGTTTTATTTGAGCGAGTTTTTGAACATAAGAGCTCAACGAGCATGTTGGGCTACCATGGACAGTGTTAGCGCTATAGAGCATGCTGGGCTACCATGGACAGTGTTAGCGCTATAGAGCATGCTAGGCTACCATGGACAGTGTTAGCGCTATCGAGCATGCTGGGCTACCATGGACAGTGTTAGCGCTATAGAGCATGCTAGGCTACCATGGACAGTGTTAGCGCTATCGAGCATGCTGGGCTACCATGGACAGTGTTTGCGCTATAGAGAAAAGTCATCATCATCAAACCCAACACAAAACAACTGCGGATAAGGAATAAATTATTTGACTGATATCCGAAGGTCACATGCCTGAATGCCCTCTGAATATGAAAGATGACAGATGATGACTAGAAAGTTTTAAAAATAATTAGGAATTTTTTTTATAAAACACAAATGCATCAAACATAACTTTCCAAAACACTATCACTAATTTAAAAAACCCGTAAAAGCAAAGTTTTTTCACTATAAATCCCTTAAATATGAGACATAATTAAAAGTATTGATTGATCATGTTCAAACGTGACAAACATTTACAGACTGAAACCGACAGATCTCCCCTTGCTGTAAACCGGGGGAGGGATGGTATTCGATGGCTGGTATGAACTCAAGCAAGGGACACGTGCTTGCAAACAACAAAAGACGCTACATTGAGTTATACAGAGATAAACTAAAAATTAGGGCTGTTAACGATTAATTTAAATTTAATCGTTAACTTTTGAAAAATTAACGATTATTAATTAATCGTTAATTTCGATTAAAGCCAAAAATTAAAATGTATTATGTCATAAGTAACACTTACAAACGTTCTTGTTGAAAATCTTAGTAACACTGGAATGTCTCCTTTATATGTCATCTTTTAACTAACTGCGCTAAAAGATAAGTGTGTTGACATTATTTGATTCAAGTGATGAGCTGGTCTAATTGACAATATAACCAGCCGAGCAGAACAATCATTCACATGGAACTGAGGTAACTGGTATGCACCAAACGGTCTTGGAAAGGAATGACATTATCGGATATCGGTGTTCATTAAGTTTCCACCATTGTAGCGGGTTAATGGATTCAGGAACTTTCATCTTCATTTTGTAACGCAGTAATTCATCAGAAGAGCTGTCGTCATTTTCTTTCTCTGAGTCAGAATCCATTATTGTCATTAGCCTAATACGCTTTTCATTTGGTTTGATAAGTAGCCAAAGTGTTAGAACCATGGTAGACAAACTATTTCTCACAATGGATACAATAAACTTTATCAACATTTTGAATATTCACGTCAGTCAATAGTTTAAAACCAAAATGTTCGTGCAATCGTCAGGAAATTTGTAATTAATTATCGGCAGCTATTTTTTTATTATTTTTTTTATTTTTTTTACTTTTTTACTTCCAATAATTTGTAAGTGATGGGTCGATTAATCGTTAAAAATAATGTAATCGTAAATTTTTTTTAACGATTAATCAAGAAATTAATCGTTAATTTCCGCAGCCCTACTAAAAATGCATTAATTTAATTAGGGTACGTTCGATCGATCTAAAATTTTGATACGATGCATTGTTAGGTGACACGAGTCTATGTGCAAAATTTCAGCTCGATATGGCATCACGGGAAGTGTGTCATTTTTTACTTTGTTTTTCCGCCCCCCCCCTCCCCGCGAACGACAGACAGACAGAGAGAGATGACGACAAGATTTCGAAGTTAATATAAGGGATTTAAAAATAACAATTATCGTGGCAATAGACGACCATTTCTTCATTTTATAAAATATGAAATTTTGTAACCGAAGTGGGAAGTCTTGTAACGGAAATGTGAATTTTGGTAACAGAAATGGGAAGTCTTGTAACAGAAATTTGAAGTTTGTTAACAGAAAGCGGAAGTCTTGTAACAGAAATATGAATTTTGCTAACAGAAATGTGAAGTCTTGTAACAGAAATATGAAGTTTGTTTAAGGAAATGTGAAGTCTTGTAACACACTTGGGAAGTCATGAAACATAAATAGGAAGTAAGAGAAATCGGAAGTCTTGTAACAGATAACTTTAAATAAGCTTGAAGTAAAAAGAGAAGACGGTGAAATATAATTTCCTATCAGGCGATCTCTTGTACACACCATATTAGACAAAAATAATCAAGCTACCCAGCCGGTGTTGAAAATTTTTGTTTTCAATATCTTATAATTTGTCAACTTGTATAAAATTTCCGCAGAGACAATGAATTTTTAATTAATATATATCATCCTTTGGTCGTGATAATTTTTTTCCGACATAGACCATCATAATTTATTTTTAAATACATTATCTGTAGTCCTACTCCAGTATTGGCTTAGCGATGTGAGGCGATTATCGAACTTTGTCGTGTGCTCTTACGTGTAGATCCGTGAGTTAGTAGTTCTGTTCAGCCTCCTACAAATTACTGATTGTAATTTAAATTTAAACGTACAGCTCAGCAAATGTACCAAGTCTATCAATCTATTGTTCACGATAGCCTACCTCTCTCGACGTCCCATCAATGCTGACACGTCTGACAGAGCCTCTGTCAAGTCTATTCCTCAAAGTTGAGAGATACACGGTGCTCCCGGAGAGAGCCATCACCAGGAAACTCGCCACAACCGCCCAGTACTTCAGCGGAGATTTCCTCGACTTCCTCACACGTCTGTCATCATCATCCTCATGGTCATGGAGCAGACCTATTGTGACTGTCTTCATCTTATGATTTCATACGTTATTTTATTGGAGAAAGTATAAGCTTATCCTTCCCATGTTCAGATGTTTGTTCGGCTGTTTACCAATGCAGATTTTATTTCTGTTTACAGTGGTCGTTATGAGGGTATCATTAAATAGTGATGGTAATGAAAATACAAAGGCACCGACGTCATTATTAATCACATTGAAATATATGCTATGGAAATTCCCGTAAAATATTACATTTTAAACCCTCACGAAGTGCGCAAGTTCTGCAGAGTTGCAAGGCGTTTTACGTGAAGCGCCATCAGTATATTGATTTAGCTAGTTCCTCGTGTTCAAAGCATTTGTAATTTTTAAAAAAAAATGTAATTGGTTCAGCGTATTCAAATGAACCATTGAATCTTTATATTGAAAACTGTGTTGTTAATTTTGAACTTGCTATTTGCTGAACAGTTGGCTGATGAGACTGATTCGGTGTCATCTCTTTTGAGCTTTGTGTTCGGTAGCAGATGTTTAGTTGTATGGCTGTTTAGATCCTTTGTGTTGGGATAAAAACCACGATGCTAGTGCCTTCGTCGATTATTCCCGGATGATTAAAAAAAACAAACAGGTTTCTACATCATTTTAATTTTATTAACTATTTATTATCTAAACTTTTCAGAGTTGTTTGTGCTTCATGTTTGCTGTAAAGATATCCTATCTTCTCATATCTTACCCGTTGTGTTATATTCAGCCGATGTTAGAGAGAAACAATCTGCTATTCAATTATGGTACATAATCTACACACAACTATAAATATGAAGATTGAAATAGTAAAAATATTTTTCTTGCACATTAGGTTGAATTGGATCTTGTATTGGATATTGTATTGGATGTTGTATTGGATATTGTATTGGATGTTGTATTGGATCTTGTATTGGATGTTGTATTGGATCTTGTATTGGATATTGTATTGGATCTTGTATTGGATATTGTATTTTTGTTTCAGCATAAAGCCATGCCATCGCCCCTGTTTATTAAATAAACTGACTCATCAATTTGATTTCATGCGAGTTATTCACTCATTTCGTTTTTTCTTCTTTCAGCAGAATAAAGTTGCTTAGTTTTCAGGTCTAAAGACAGAACAATTTCATTGTAAACCAACAAGACTGGACCATTTCATTGTAAACCTAGGTAGGTCATTGATGATCCCCCGCTTAGCGGCGGTCCTAATTATTGAGACTCGCGTGCTTTGCCGTGGTGGCGCCAAAGCGGTAGCGGGTCGTATTAGGGAATTCCACACCCTCCTTGTGAGGTCAATTTAGTGGGAGGTATTTTCGACTTTCTGTCTTGGATGCCCAGGTGGCGCTTCAGAAACGACCGCTTCCGGTGCGGTTTCTCGGCTGTTACGTCCCCTTGGGGGGTCAGATAGCTGAGGGGGTTTTCCGGGAAGACCCACAAAGAGCATTAGGCTCGGGGCTACTGATTTTCTTCCACATGTAGGTTCATTGTAAACCAAAAAATTGGTAACTACACTCTTAACTGGCTTTGCGCATTTCCCCCTTCAAAAACAATTAGTTCATTAAGAGAAAAGAAAATAGTTTTAGAAACTCTGATTCACTCCAGAATGTTCTCCCCCTTTCTTAACTACTTTGGTACAGGCAAGTTTTACACTTGACTTGATGTGACATTTGGTGTACTTTGGTACAGGCAAGTTTTACACTTGATGTGACATTTTGTGTACTTTGGTACAGGCAAGTTTACACTCTGTGACATTTTGTGTACTTTGGTACATGCAAGTTTACACTCGTGTGACATTTTGTGTACTTTGGTACAGGCAAGTTTACACTCATGTGACATTTTGTGTACTTTGGTACATGCAAGTTTACACTCGTGTGACATTTTGTGTACTTTGGTACAGGCAAGTTTACACTCGTGTGACATTTTGTGTACTTTGGTACAGGCAAGTTTACACTCATGTGACATTTTGTGTACTTTGGTACATGCAAGTTTACACTCGTGTGACATTTTGTGTACTTTGGTACATGCAAGTTTACACTCGTGTGACATTTTGTGTACTTTGGTACAGGCAAGTTTACACTCATGTGACATTTTGTGTACTTTGGTACATGCAAGTTTACACTCGTGTGACATTTTGTGTACTTTGGTACAGGCAAGTTTACACTCATGTGACATTTTGTGTACTTTGGTACATGCAAGTTTACACTCGTGTGACATTTTGTGTACTTTGGTACAGGCAAGTTTACACTCATGTGACATTTTGTGTACTTTGGTACATGCAAGTTTACACTCGTGTGACATTTTGTGTACTTTGGTACATGCAAGTTTACACTCATGTGACATTTTGTGTACTTTGGTACATGCAAGTTTACACTCGTGTGACATTTTGTGTACTTTGGTACAGGCAAGTTTACACTCATGTGACATTTTGTGTACTTTGGTACATGCAAGTTTACACTCATGTGACATTTTGTGTACTTTGGTACAGGCAAGTTTACACTTGATGTGACATTTTGTGTCCACTACCAGACGCTAAGCATGAAGACCAAATGACAGGAGCAGATCAGACTCCCTTAGTTCCTCCTCACTACCAGATGCCAAGTCTGAAGACCAAATGACAGGTGCAGATCAGATGTCCTTAGTTCCTCCTCACTACCAGATGCCAAGTCTGAAGACCAAATGACAGGAGCAGATCAGACGTCCTTTAGTTCCTCCTCACTACCTCAAACTTACCTGGGGATGACCCCTGGGTCCCTGGTACCTGCTAAAAATAGAATAACATTCCTGGTCTAGCCTCATCAGCCAATCATCTTTAGGATATCCTGTGTGGTGTAATTAATAGTTCATTGGAATGGGAAGAGACAACAAAAAGACTAAATGACAAAAATAATTCTGTTTTCAGTTCTCATTTATGTCTTTGAATTATTTTAACCGTCAGACCACAACATTTAAGTTTTTCAATCTATTGTGGTGCCATGTCAGTCATCACAGGTTAGAGAACCATTACATTCCAGTAAAGCTACCAATAAGAAATATCAGCATAGGTAAATAGGTAACTACTGACTAATAAACTATTAAAATTATTGAAAAAGAAACTCTACAGGTATGTGTAAAAATCACAGGCTTTAACATTTTACAAAATTGTATAAAACTGAAGTAAATGGACGGAATCATTAGTCAATAAAAAAAAAGCTTTGCAGCTTAATTATTTCTTTTCTTTAAAAAAAATTCTGATTGTAAAGAGCATTTCTTTAGAGGACAAAGAAATAAATAGGTGAAATCAACTTTAAATATTTAAGTGCTACTGATAAATAATAAAATAATGGACGGAATGTTAAAGATAAAACTACAACAACAAAAAACAACAAATAAGGACATCATTCAACATAACTCTCTGCTCACTGAAAAAAAGATGAAGTAGTCAAACATACACTTCATACAGGTGGAAATTAACATAACATGGAGATGCAGGTTTATAAATGAATTGGAGGGGAGATAATAGAATGACATGGAAAATAACTCCAAACAAACAGGTGTTATGCCCCATGTGATTGGTTTTAATGGAACATGAAGACTAGATAAGATTAACACAAAAGTCACAGGCTCGCCCAAACAGCTTCATCTCAGAGCAACACAACATCGTCATAGCAACAACACATTCACAAGCAACTCTACAATGTTAAATTAAATAGAGGTAAAAAAAAAGATTTTTAAAAACACTACGTTTGTATAAGTGGATTAAAAAGAAGAAAATAATTTAAAAGTTTTAAGTGTAAGTACATGAATTTAATATGACTAAAAACGTGGGGCGCACACGTATGGGGTTTTACATATGCAATTTACTCACTCTCTCACTTATAGAACTCTCTTTTGCCTTCTCAATTATAAATCTTTAATTTTTATACCAAACACCCGCCCCACGTTTTTAGTCATATTAAATTAAAGTACTTGAACTTATAAGTTTTAAATTATTTTCTTCTTTTTAGTCCACTTATAAAAACGTGGTTTTTAAACATCTTATTTTAAACTCTATTTATTTTATTCTCTTTAGTTTAAGTGTAAAATCATAAAGTATATCGAAAATTTTATTTCTTTAAACGCATTGCGTGTTTACAGACTGAAACTGATTGAACTCCCCTTGATGTAAACACGGGGAGTGGTCATCAAGGGCTGGAGTGAACTGGCACGTGCTGTCAACAATGGCAATCGGATACAGATGCTATATAAAGATAAACTAAAAAATGCAATAATTTAATTACGGTACATTCGATCGATCTGAAATTTTGATACAATGCATTGTCATCCAAGATCTATCTGTGGTAAAATTTTCAGATCTCTAGGACCATCAAAAGTGGTTTAATTTTACGTTGGCCAATTTGAAAAGTTACGGACAGGAACGAAAGCAAGTTAATAAAAACGTTGTAACAAGCTCCTCTCCTACATAGAAATCAATAATTTCATCCATTCAATCAAGATTTTACAACAACAAAGACTTCCTGCTCAATTTTCTCTTTGAAATTAAAGACTGAAATTCCCCACAAACAGAAAGAATAAAAAAGTACTCCCATGTTTCAATTGCTTAAAGTTCAATTATCTGAAATACAGATTTTTTAAATAATATCATCTTTACAATACATTTCAAGTACACGCATGCTGACATCAACAATTGTGCCCCTTATCAAACTAATTTTCCATATTTTAACAGTCACTTGATCATTCATCTCTGAAGTGCTATAACCCGTCTACCCTCTGGACCTGCCTCACATCTTTCCACTAAAAAAGGGGAGATAATTTTATATGCAAATGGATTTACTACTAAATTTAAGTTTTATCCATAGTTTCCTTAAAACCCCAAAGAAATTTTGGTTAATTCAGAAAATTCTATAGGCTAACCAGTACAGTGACGACAGTTGACAGAAAAATTGTTGCATCTATGTCAACGTCACTGAAAAACTGAGATTTATTAGTATACACAATGCAGTTTTGATATTATTGGGGTGAACATGCACTGAAAACCACATTCTTGGTTGGAAGATTTGACCCTAAAACTAAAATCATGACAAGCAGCTAGGCTATTGTTTACATTTTAGAAAATTTGAAACTATTCAATAAAAAAAATGAATACAAAATGGAATAATACAAAAATTTGATGAATGATTCAACAAAGTATTTGGAATTTCAATGAACATGTTATGATTGTGTTTTCGGATAATTTTTTAAAAAATCTCTGGGAACTTTAAGATATTTAAAAGGCACAAGTAAAGACATTTGGAAATTGGACACCACTGTTTTTTTTATCAATACATAGGGTGTTTTAGATTATTCCAGGGGAAAATTCTTGCTGTGGCATTGTTAGAAACCTGATAATTTAAGACATTGATAAGATTGAACATGAATTATAAATAGTTTTGTCAAAAAATTAATTTTTTGCAATCACAAGTTTAAAAAAAATATTTCTTTAAATAATATATACAAAAAAATAAATTTTCCAATATCACAGATTTATATGCTTAAACATGAATTTACAAACATCAATGATCTATAAAATAAAAATGTAATCTTTAAGCTGCACAGACTATAATAACATTTTCAAATTTAAAATGACACATTAAATGAACCATCAATTATTTAATTACATTGGAATGAACCATCAATTATTTGCTTACATTGGAATGAACCATCTATTATTTGCTTATATTGGAATGAACCATCTATTATTTGCTTATATTGGAATGAACCATCAATTATTTAATTGCATTGGAATGAACAATCTATTATTTGCTTATATTGGAATGAACCATCTATTATTTGCTTATATTGGAATGAACCATCAATTATTTAATTACATTGGAATGAACCATCTATTATTTGCTTATATTGGAATGAACCATCAATTATTTAATTACATTGGAATGAACCATCTATTATTTGCTTATATTGGAATGAACCATCAATTATTTAATTACATTGGAATGAGCCATCAATTATTTGCTTATATTGGAATGAACCATCTATTATTTGCTTACATTGGAATGAACCATCTATTAATTGCTTACATTGGAATGAACCATCAATGATTTGCTTACATTGGAAATACAAGAATTAAGGACTGAATGTTCAGAAATACATCAATATAAAAAACATCTAAAAAATGTTTAACCATAAAAAAAGCCTTAATTGCAAATAGGACTTTTTCTTTAAAAAATAATCTTTTTGAAAATATAATAAATGAAAAATACTTAATTGCCATTTTAAATTAAGGCAGTCTTATTTAAACTATAGTAAACTAATGTAACATGAGAATCTTCCATACAAAATGTATACAATACTAATGTATATCATTAGAGTTCCCAAACTGGTACAGATTTTTTAAACATCTGGAGTTTAAACTTTTAAAAATGAAATTTATTTCAACATTCCTACAACAAATCCCGTTTGGCACAGTTAAATATATAATCTGATTTTTCAAAAATATTTTTAGTTGGGTGTCCGAGGTCGATGTCTGCGTCCTGATGCAGAGCTTCTGCCTGGGGGGCGTGGGTTATGGCGAGGACTGGCAGAGGGGTTACTGGTCCTGGTTTTTGGAAGTGGTGGTTTAGCACTGGTCAAGATCATTCGTGAGCTCTTGTTGTCCTAAATTTAGAATGTGTACAGCAGTGGAATTACTTCAGAAGTCGACTAAACTACCAGGTTTTTAGAAAGATTGTAATGAACAGTTCTAAATCAACTAATATTATTTATAAGCAATATAACTATGAATGAATTTTATCAGATCTGAATAGGATAATAAATTACTTTAAGGGTCTATATGTAATTTACATTAGATGTCCAATGTTATTGATTTGAATCAGCTAAATTTTCAATTAACAATATCTTCAGGCTTCAAAAGGTTAATGAAGAGAATGCTTTTGTGTTGATCATTTAGTTTTTATAGACACTTTGAATCTATTAGAGAACAAATTCATTAATAGTATTAATAGAATATTACTTTTAATGAGTTTTCTCTGTACATAAGATTTAAATAAAGATAATTAACATTTAAGCTAAATTTCTTTCAAGAAAAACAGTTTTTTTTATAAATATACTCAAACTATTCATCGAAATCAATGTGACATAAGATTTCATCCATAAAAATTGAAGCATTGAGAGCAGCTTATTGAATGTAAAACAAACATTTTTTATGTGAAATTCTTCAACAAAAGAGTTCAATTAGATACAGGAAAATACTAGTCAATTACTAGAACTTTTTGTGAATCACTAGAATTGATTGTGAAAGAAAGCCGGTAGAGTGATGTCAATAAGGGCAATACACTACTATCATTTGTCTATCAAATATGAACCCTACTCATACATAAAGCTGAGCTTTAAATTCATTTAAGAACAACACTAGATCAATAAGGCAGCTTTTTTAAAATTTAGTATATTTATTCCAAACCTGCACTTTGATAAATTAGAATTTACAAACTTAAATTTGTCGACCCTTTAAAAATCAACTTTTCTTACAGTACTGAAAGATTTTGGATTTTTATTTGTCATTGTTTTCTACATCTATATTTTAAAAATTTTAAAAAATAGAGAGAGGCATGTTATTTGTATTCCAATACAACATACAGACTATATAGCACACAGAACATTAAGCTAGAGAAAATCAATGAAAAGGATGTAATGAGCAAAAAATTAATTATAGGAGTATTCTACATGAAGGTTTTTTCATATTCTTGTTCAGTGATTTCTTAAATTCTCCACAGAATAAAAAATGTGACTTAATTTCCATAAATAATAAGTTAATTCTTATTTAAAATCTTCTAAATAATTATAATGTAGCCTTTGGAGACCATTTCTGATACAACTTTTTCATAAATCATGAAATCTACCAGTATCTTCTTTTAATATTGTAACACACTTGAGCTCCCAACCTAAGTTCTTTACCGCTTGAAAATTACATGCAGTTGTGCTTTCTGTGGTAGATATAAAGCATATACCTTGTACACTTTGGAGTGGGGGAAATAGAAAAGATCAGTGATTCTCAGCACACATACATGACATACATTAATGCATAAAAGCTGCTTTTTATAAAACAGGTGGTTAGACAGCAATGATGACATAATCTTACCATGGGTATGTTGGGAGGGATAGGCAGACTGGAAAGTAATCTAAGAATAAAAACGATATTGTGGTACGGAAATGGGGGGGGGGAGATATCAAACAATGCTTTGATTTTGTGAAATCCCTATCTAAAGATGATATCTTAATTCAGTTGAATTTGTGTGGAATGAAAGTCGTAAGAGATCATTTTTAATAATGTATCATCTTTAAAACAGTTTTGACATTAATTTCTTTGCTATAAATAAAGTATTGTACATCACAGGGAGAAAAATGATTTTAAACCAAACAGTTTGCGCACAACTCAATGTTAAAAACATCTTCCTTTTTTGTATAGCTACAAGTAGCATTTCTTTTTTTACCAGAAAGATGTAGTTACAATAGAATGAAACAAACTTTGCAATGATCATCCAGGTGTGACTCTGTAATCATTCTTGCATTAAAACATTGGTTAGTCATTGGGTGAGAATAGTGTTTACATTAGAAACAAAGCTGAATGTTAGCATTTCACTCTCTGCACTACAAAACAAACTCTTAGTTCAAGGATATTTACAAGTCTCACCTGTGGCATGGACTGCGCCAATGATTTACCTCCCCTGACAGCCCCTCGGAAGGGAGCCGGGGGTGGTATGAGAAGTCCTCCTTCCTCTTCAGCTACCGATGTTTGCATGACCTCATCCCCTTCATCCTCCACACCATCTCCATCTGGCCCTTCCTCTTTATTTCCTTCCAGTCCTCTCTGACCTGGTTTCCCAGATTTGGCAGCCCCATCCCTCACCTGGACAGCTGAGCCATTCACAGTAGGTTGCCTCCCTTCTTCTTCTTTATTCTCATCCACATACCTTTCAAAATAAAGTCAACATGTTTTCAACATTTTTATATAACATCTATCATAAGATAATTTCATGCTAGACTCTACCAAACTATTTTTTTCAAAAATGCTTTAATGCAGCATTATCCCAGTAAATTATAATTAAATATCCATTGCTAAAATCGAAGTGTCATACGTACTTCGCATTAAAAATAGCATAATTGAAGAGTAAATAGTTTTGGATGGCACAACACAAATAAGTCTAGAACAGTATAATTAGTTAGCAGGTTGGTGCAGTCTAAAATCTTAAAATACAATATGAGATTCAACAATCACTAAAAATAGCCTTTTATCTTCTTCTATTCTTTCAAAACTGTGCATAGAGGGAAAAACACCAATTTGTTTCTTTTAACACTCAACGCCCTATAAGGTTTTCTGTACACTTATGCCTCTATCCTGTAAGGATTACACGTTTATTACAATCAATTGAGTTATGAATTTTAAAAAATGGCTGAAAATGTATTCTTGCCATACTGACTTCATCTTTTAGGATAAGCTTAAAGAATGGATATTTTACGTATCCTAAAGACCATCTTGAGTTTAGAACTATTTTTACCTGTAGTTTAGTACTATTTTTTTTGCCGAAAAGTTAGCAAAATCACATCTTTTAAAAAACGGTAAAAACAACCACAAAACTTTGAGAAACGAGCAAAAGCACTGGCATACAGCAAGCATCAACATTGCCAGAAGACAACTAAATCTTCTCTCACGCACTGAAGAGTTTCTACTTTCTATGATTTCATTGCTAAAGTTAGCGCTATCGAGGCGCGCTTTACTGCGGTTCATCATTAGAGGCAAGGCGCGCATAACCGGGCTTTAGGACATTAAGCATTAAACAAGAACTTACAATTAAGAAAAGGTTTTTTCAAAAATTTACCTGCAATATTAACTGATCACAAATGTATTTTGCCATTTAGCTCATTTGCATTTTGAGCCGATACATTTTTACTTCAATAAATAACTATTGTATGTGATGCTATGTAGGCCTTACCTTGAGTCTGAGATAGCAGGTGTGCCCTTGGAGTACCTGGGAGCTGGAGGTATTGCTGAGTTGATACGAGGCCCTTGGCTGCCCTGGATCTGAGTGAAACCAAATCTGACTTAACTTTTTATTTCACTTAATTCATGTCATAATAATGACCATAACCTTTCCAGATAGCTTAACAATGAATTTAAATAAAGCAAACAAAAATGTGGTCACAAAAGCTGCAGATTATAGGTTAGAACAAATAAATTGTATAGTTAAAACCAAATACATTCCTGAACAGTGTACAGCCACAGACCAACACAACTATTTAGTGTGTTCCAAAACATTTTGGAAAATTCTTCTAGACACAATATGTTTTGGTTCTTTTCATAATAAATATTGTTAACATAAAATTACTTAAAATGCTGTCAAAAGGCTTATTTTTATTAGAAACCTTAGCAAATTATACATTTTTTGAAAGATAAATGGATTGTCTACAAAATTATTAAAGTATTCTAATGGCATCTATAAAAATTAATGATGTTATGAGCACTTGAAAGAAAGACATTTTTTTCTCAGTACAAACAAGACTATGAATTGACTTCCAGTCATACTGGCTAGTTGCCACCACAATTGGATATTTCTAAGTACTGACCGCACCCTCAATGAGACGAGGAACTGGATGATAAATTGTTTTAACAACGGATGTATGTCTTGACAATGAACTAAAAGAAATCCTGAAATAGATCACCAAGCAACAGTCCAGGGGTAAGCCCTACCTGCAAATGTGGGTGTAAAGGGGCAGCAAAGCCCCGAGGTGGGGGGATGTCGGAAGGATGCTCAGGTTTCTGGGGTGGAGATTTCACATCTCTTTTATCTTTGTCTTTTTTCTTTTTCTTCTTCTTCTTCTCCATCTGATCAAAGACATCCAAGTTAGGAGGTGGCCTTGGGGCATTTTGAAGAGGTGTCAATGCAGGTGGTGGTATGCGTCTGCCTTCCAATATGCCTGGGGAAAAAATTGTAATTTAACTTTCTTTTCTTCAAAAAGAAACAAATAAGTTTTACATTACTGTACCTCAACTCTAGCTTTCTACATGAACCTTGCCTTTTTGTGCTGTGCGAACATGTGTTAAAAAGTTCTAAAAATAAATATTGTGTTTGACCCACCTGGTGGCTGATTAGTCCCCGAGTTGGGCCGGTCACCACGACTAACATGTTGACTCTCAGAACTTTGGCTGGGTGGGCTCGGCTCCCGGGCAGAGGGAGAGACGGACTCCCGGGGTTGCTGAGGTTGGACAGGTGGCTGAGACCGGGCTATGGAAGGTGGAAGTGGCTGCTGTTGTCGCAGCATGTGAGGTCTCTGCGGAGTACTGGAAGGAGGTGAGGGGATGGGCCCCCCTCTTGAGGGACGGTAGATTGGTGTCGGAGGCACCCTGGCCTGCGGCCGACCTCCCAGTAATATCCTCCCTTGCTGGTTCTCAAGAAGGTGTGGAGAAGGTCCGGAGGCAGCGTCTTCAAACTCCATCCTGTGGTGTTGCTGATTTGGCAGGCGCACATTGTTGCTGTTATTCTGGTTGTTAGCAAATACACTGTTCATATTGCTCAGTAAATTATTTGCCTGAAAGATGGTAATTAAAAAATAACAAATACTAATTATGTGTTGATTACACAAATCTGCGGCTACTATAAAAATAATGAGAGGTTTCTTGGTCAGACATTTATCTTAGGGGTCTACCGATATATCGGCTGGCCGATATATCGGTACCGATATCTGGATATCGGCAATATCGGTATCGGTAGCATCTAAAGGCCCCGATATTGACGTCACCGATATTTCATAATAAGTGACATTTTGACCCCAAAAAAAACGGAAACAAAAAAACTATTATTTACAATATCTCGACAAATTAATATATCGACCCCGATACCGGTATTGAAATAGTCAAAAGAGTCCTAGTATTAATATGTGCAGCCACGATACAGTGTGCCATGTGCTTTGATATTGTTTAGGTATCGGCCGATTTTCGTATACTCAGAAATACTGTGTAAATAGTGCCGATGCCAAGTATACCGTAATTGCTCTAATAAATGTATAACATGTAAACATTATGTTCACGCAATTGCTCTAATAGCAAAGATGCACGCAGAATCGCAGATGTCTAAAACATTTCGTTTCGTATGGAATAACAAAATGTACCGTGTGAAGACTTGTTGTCATTGGCAACCATTCATCCTTCAACCTCATTTTGACTCAATTACTACTGCTTTGTTCTCATTGTTTCATTCATAAAAGGTGGCCGTGTGCAAAAGCCATTAAACTATTGGTTAGAATTAATAATTATGAGTCAAGGTTGAAGTTTCAAAACGAGTACCTAATATGATTGTACATTTTTATAAAGGACGGTTCGTTTTGTTATGAGTCCCATGTAGGTCATGATCTGGAACTTGTAAACACATCGGAAACTTCGTTTCGGGAGAAAAAAAAACGGTAATTTCGTCAAAACTGGATATGGGTAGACCCCTTAATTATAAGATATAAATAATTACGAGTGATAAATTTAAGAATGACGTCATCAAATTTGACCGCTGTTATTTTTGTCCTAACAAATACTCTATCGGCAATCATATCGGAAAAAAATATCGGTAATATCGGCAAAAATGCTTATCGGTAGACCCCTAATATAAAATATAAATAATTAGGAGTGATAAATTTAAGAATGATGTCATCAAATATGACCACTGGTTTTTGTCCTAACAAATACCCTATCGGCACTCATATCGGCAAAAAATATCGGTAATATCGGCAAAAATGCATGTCGGTAGTCCCCTAATATAAAAGATAAATAATTACGAGTGATAAATTTAAGAATGACGTCATCAAATATGACTGCTGATTTTTGTCCTAACAAATACTCATATCGGCAAAAAAAATATCGGTAATATCGGTATCGGCAATATCGGCAAAAAGGCATATCGGTAGACCCCTAATTTATCTACACATGATTTTTTTTCTTAAATATATATATATATATATATATAATATATACATACATATATATATCTCTATATATATAAGACGCATTTGTTGTCTGTCTGTTCCCTAATAACTCAAGATCCAGACAACAAAATAACGTGAAATTTGGTACACGTACACAAAATTATACCGGAAGGGTTATTAAACAGGTTTCGTTCCATATATATAAGATACTGGGGGCCGGGGGCCCAAAATGTAGCTTTTCCTTATATGAGCTATATAAAATAAAAATTATTGAAAATTAAGACGTAAAATAATGACGCAAAATAATAAACATTTTGGTGTCAAGATTAACAAGAAGGCGACTATCGCCATAAAATAATTGTTTTGCTATTGTTGTTGATTTGTTGTTGTTGCTTTTGTTGTTGCTTTTGTTGTTGTAGTTGTTGTTTTGTTGTTGTTGCTTTGTTGTTGTTGCTGTTGTTGTTTTGTTGTTTTGTTTTGTTTTTGTTGTTTTTGCTGTTGTTTTGTTTTTGTGGTTGTTTTTGTTGTTGCTGTTGTTGTTTCTGTTGTTGTTGCTTTTGCTGTTGTTGCTTTTGTGTTGTTTTTGCTGTTGTTGTTGTTGTTGTCCACATCCCTTTGCCCTGCGACGACAATGTCCTTCATGTTGTTGTTGCTTTGTTGTTGTTGCTGTTGTATTTGTTGTTTTGTTGTTGTTGCTGTTGTTGTTGTAGTTGTTTTGTTGTTGTTTTGTTGTTGATTTTGTTGTTTTTGTTGTTGTTTTGTTTTTGTTGTTTTTGTTGCTGTTTCTGTTGTTGTTTTTGTCGTTGTTGCTGTTGTTGTTGCTGTTGTTGTTGCTGTTGTTGTTAAACCCGGGCAAAGCCGGGTACTTGCCCCTAGTCTCTATATATATAAGACGCATTTGTTGTCTGTCTGTCTGTCTGTTCCCTAATAACTCAAGATCCAGACAACCAAATAACGTGAAATTTGGTACACGTACACACAATTATACCGGAAGGGTTATTAAACAGGTTTCGTTCCATATATATAAGATACTGGGGGCCGGGGGCCCAAAATGTAGATTTTCCTTATATGAGCTATATAAAATAAAAATTATTGAAAATTAAGACGTAAAATAATGACGCAAAATAATAAACATTTTGGTGTCGAGATTAACTAGAAGGCGATTATCGCCATAAAATAATTGTTTTGCTATTGTTGTTGATTTGTTGTTGTAGTTGTTGTTGTTGCTTTGTTGTTGTTGCTGTTGTTGTGGTTGTTGTTTTGTTGTTGCTTTGTTGTTGTTGTTTTGTTTTTGTTGATGTTGCTGTTGTGGTTTTTGTTGTTGTTGCTGTTGTTGTTGCTGTTGTTGCTTTTGTTGTTGTTGCTGTTGTTGCTTTTGTGTTGTTTTTGCTGTTGTTGTTGTTGTCCACATCCCTTGCCCTGCGACGACAATGTCCTTCATGTTGTTGTTGCTTTGTTGTTGTTGCTGTTGTAGTTGTTGTTTTGTTGTTGTTGATTTGTTGTTGTTGCTGTTGTTGTTGCTGTTGTTGTTTTGTTGTTGTTTTGTTGTTGATGTTGTTGTTTTTGTTGTTGTTTTGTTGCTGTTTCTGTTGTTGTTTTTGTCGTTGTTGCTGTTGTTGTAGTTGTTGTTGCTTTGTTGTTGTTGCTGTTGTTGTTGTAGTTGTTGTTTGTTGTTTTTTGTTGTTGTTTTTTTGTTTTGTTGTTGTTTTGTTTTTGTTGTTTGTTTTTGTTGCTGTTGTTTGTTTTTGTTGCTGTTGTTGTTAAACCTGGGCGAAGCCGGGTACTTGCCCCTAGTCTATATATATAAGATGCATTTGTTGTCTGTCTGGTTGTCTGTCTGTTCCCTAATAACTCAAGATCCAGACAACCAAATAACGTGAAATTTGGTACACGTACACAAAATTATACCGGAAAGGTTATTAAACAGGTTTCGTTCCATATATATAAGATACTGGGGGCCGGGGGCCCAAAATGTAATTTTTCCTTATATGAGCTATATAAAATAAAAATTATTGAAAATTAAGACGTAAAATAATGACGCAAAATAATAAACATTTTGGTGTCGAGATTAGCAAGAAGGCGATTATCGCCATAAAATAATTTTGTTGTTGTTGTTGTTGCTTTGTTGTTGTTGCTTTTGTTGTTGCTTTTATTGTTGTAGTTGTTGTTTTGCTGTTGTTGTTTTGTTGTTGATGTTTTTGTTGTTGTTTTGTTTTTGTTGTTGTTTTGTTTTTGTTGTTGTTTTGTTTTTGTTTTGTTGTTGCTGTTTTTGTTGTTGTTGCTGTTTCTGTTGTTGTTGCTTTTGCTGTTGTTGCTTTTGTGTTGTTTTTGCTGTTGTTGTTGTTGTCCACATCCCTTGCCCTGCGACGACAATGCCTTCATGTTGTTGTTGCTTTGTTGTTGTTGCTGTTGTAGTTTTGTTGTTGTTGCTGTTGTAGTTGTTTTGTTGTTTTTGTTGTTGTTTTGTTTTTGTTGTTTTGTTGCTGTTTCTGTCGTTGTTGCTGTTGTTGTTGTAGTTGTTGTTTTGTTGTTGTTGCTTTGTTGTTGTTGCTGTTGTTGTTGTAGTTGTTGTTTTGTTTTTGTTGTTTTGTTGCTGTTGTTGTTAAACCCGGGCATAGCCGGGTACTTGCCCCTAGTATATATATATGTATAATGAACAACATATTGCCTCATATAAATGCAACTTCATAGTTTGGGTTAAATTAACAAGATTCCTACACTAAATCTAAAATCAAATTCCAGGAGTTTTCCAGAGTTAAAACAGAAAATCTCAGGACATTAAAAAAATATTAAAAACATGAACATGGAATTTGTTCACTCAACCCTTGGTAAAATTCAAAAGTTCAGATCCATTTTAGGAGAGAGTTTTTCAACTAAGGACTTCTAGGATTTTTTCTATTACCAGATTTCGGGACTTGTGTAGGAACTCTAAATTAAGCCCTTATCCCCTTAGTTCCACTTGGACTACTTATTACATAGAAGATAATTTACAGAAAAAGATATGCTTTTTTTAAAAACAATACTTTGGACAGAAAACCCTTTAAAAAAATGAAAATTTTGTTTACCAAATGTGGCGAGGGCGCTACCAGATTTTGTGGCCTTCCTCTGGGTGGTGGCCTTGGTTTAGGAGATTCTTGGACAATCTTTGATGACTGAACCCCATGTTCCTCATCCTCTATATCTGACACATCCATCCCCCCTTCACTTATCTCATCATTTTCATCTTCAAATATGGGCTGCACAAAATCAAATATCAACAGAAAGCTCAAAAACTTTATATTTTGATACACAAATATGACAATTCTATAAAGTCAGCATTACCCTCCTATTCTGAAATGGGTCAACTTTACTTAAGAATTGATTTATATAATATTAATACCAATGTGAAATCACGTAAATTTATTGCTAGTAAAGGTCTACAGAAATCAACAAGATAACCAAGCAGGGTACTAACTCTTGATGAGTCTGTCATCATGGTTTCCTCCCTTGCTGTAGTGAAGACTTCACCCGATGATGTACGTTTCTGTGGCGTGCTGACATTTACCTACACCAAGCAAGAGTTGGAATCATGACTGGGTAAAATACTGTTTCCAAATTGAAATAATATATCAGTGCTTCCCAGTATATACGTAAACATTAGTTCTGAAGTATTCAAAGTGTACTGGCCTTATCTTAAAAAAGAAAAGGAAAATAGGGCTTAAAAGAAAAAAATGCTTTAAAAAAAAACAAAAACAGATGCACATCATATTGAAACAAATTAACATTCAGCAAGAAAGAAAAAAAATCAATATACAGTGTGCCTATAGTTCCTATATCTAGAGGCAAACGAACAGCAAGAAGTAATTAAATTACTATAGAATATTCACTATTTTAAGAAGTAAACCATCAGCAAACATAAATCACTAAACAACTGACTGAGATTCTCTCCTTTCTTCCACTGTTGACATTCATGGGAAATACATCGGCCGACTGATTCATTCTGTCCCCCTCAACTGTATTCTCCCTGTCAGCACTGGTCAGGCTGTTGGACCTTCGTACTAAGATGCGGGATGACCTCGGCCGTTTTGGTGGGTGTGGCGGTGTTATGGGAGTTGACTGGTTTGATCTGCCTCGGAAACTCTACGGTAGTAAAATATGAGACCATTAGTTGCTAGAGGAGGGAGATTGAGGTCATAAACTACAATGAGCCCGTCAGTTAAGCTAGGTCAATGAGATTTAGATTACTAAACATGCTGAGAAAAATATAGCAATACTCAATTATTTGATTTATAGACGGAAAATACATACCAGGGAATGAGTTTGATTTAAAAATTCTTTTAAGTATATTACAAAGAAAACATAATGCAAATTATTTACTCGTGAGTGGTATGCTGTTGACTGGTTTCCAACAAATAAAATATTAATTAGTCCCAGACCATATTTTCCATCATAGATGAATAATTCCCCAGCACCTTCATTTAGAGAGCCAACCAACACAAAGAATGAGATTAAATCTAATTAGCTTTAGTTACCTTTTAAAAAAAAAGCCCATAAAGAAAATATTTTTAAATTTGATCCTTTTCCAAAATGAAAAGAATTTTAAAAATTTGTCCAACAAAAAGTGGAAAAGATGTCTTGAAAACTGACCATGCGACTAAAATCATCATGTACACCATTCTCTTCCCTCATCAACAAACTGAGACCGTTGGGCATGGGGCTGGCTGGATTGCTGGACAGTCGTTGACGTTGATGTGACATGATGATCAGCTGGCAGTAGTGAAGCTTACGAATTCTGGCATAGTCCCAAGCAGTTGCATTGAAGCTGTCAACTACATTCACGTCCGCTAACATTCGGGAAGATACGTTTTTTTTATTTAATCTTACTAAAACCACACAACACCAAAAATATTTTAAGTATGTTTGGAAATAATGTTATGAGAAACAACTTTTGGAAAATATTTGAATTTTCAGAATACAATTTTTCTTTAATTATTTTTTTTTAAATAGATACATGTATAATGATTTCATTTTTAAACTGGTAATAGTCTTGAAAAGTACATAAATAGCCTCATTCATACCTTTTAGCATCAGTACTTACCATTTTTATCAAGTAAAAAATTGACCACATCTCCGTGACCTCCCATGGTGGCCAGGTGAAGTGCAGTGCGGCCTTGATTGTCCTGATCCAAGATACACTTCTCCCCAGCTATCTCCACAATCAGGCGGCAGGCATTCAGGGAGCCTGTCGATGGAAGGAAAATGAAATTAGCTTGGTGAAATACTTTACCATCTGGTGATGCCAATTGTTGTTTTTCACAAGTTGAACAATGATGTGCCTGAAGAGGCGTCACCAGGGGGTGCGGACGGCATCGTGTGACACCATCACAAGGGGTGACACCAGTGTGTAAAATTCTGCATGTCCCTGTTAGTTGCCTCTGGCAGACTGGGGGAAAAGGTCTATGGGATAAGTTGTGAGGAGGTGACACCATGAGCTACCGACCCTAGTGACGCCTGTGTGTCTGTAAGCTAGACACTTATGAACAGTTCCAAGGACTTCTTCCATGACATTTGGCTACTACTGTCAACTAGGGCAACAGTGACTGTCTCACAAAATTCTCAAATATGTGTACAATGAATATAGACAGTCTAATGCAGTGGTTCCTAACCTTTTGGGGTCCATGCACCCCTTCAGATGCCCAAAAAAGTTCATGCACCCCCTCGTGAAACTTGCAGAAAATGCATAATAAACTATGTTTATTTTAGGAACACAACAGTTTTGACCATAGGCAACAGGGAATTTAGTGAGAGATCTGCTGCTTCTTATGATCAATCAGCGATTTAAATCTGGGGACTGTTTTGGACAAAGCAACTCTCTTGTCATCCTCTGCATTCAACTTATTCCTTGCCTTGGTTTTAATCGTCAAAAGTGTGGAGAATCCTGTGTCACAGAGACAGGTTGTGGCAAATGGAAGGAGAGTCAGTACTGCCCTCTTGGCTAGTTGTGGGTAGGAATCTAGCTGGGCGCACCAAAATTCAATCAAGGTATTGCAACTGAAGGCACTCATCAGTACTTCTCTGGTTCTCAAATCAATCAAGTCATCTTTAGCAAGGTCACTTTATCAATGGCTTCCTCCTGAAGCAGATATTACACCTTCATCCAAGAGTGGTAAGTTGGCCAAGTAGGACATTTCTAGTCGTCGTTCAAATAGTGACGCTTTGTTAAGGAAGGCTTGCAATCTCTCAGTAGCATCCATTACAGTCACAGCAGGTCCTTGGAGAGCTGTGTTCAACTCATTCGAGATGGTGAAGATGTCAGTCAGGTATGCCAAGTAATGAATGAAATTTGGGCAGTCAAACTTGTCAGCAAGGTCACTCTCTTTTTCTCGCAAGAAAATGGCAAGCTCCACTCTCAGAAAGTTTCTCTCACTCTCCACTCTCACTGAGAAAGTATCTGTCCCATGGACAACCAGCGCACCTCATTGTGGTAGAGCAGAAATTCATGCTCAGAGACCACCTCCTGACAGAACAACATGAAGAGGCAGTGGTTCAAGGCATGTGAGCGGATAAAATTTACAACTTGGACTGCAGTAGAAAGAACTGACTTCAAGGTTGGAGGTAGAGTTTTGCATGCCAGGGCCTGACGATGGAGGATACAGTGTGTAGTGACAATATCTGGAACTTTTTTCTTTACCGGTGCTGAAAATCCTGACTTATTACCTAACATGGAGGGAGCACCACCTGTGCAAATTGAAGAAATTATTGAAGTCCAGTCAAACTGGTTTTGAGTGAAGAATGCCCTGACTAGCTGCAGCATATCAGCAGCTTTGGTAGTAGCTAGGAGTGGCTTACAAAAGAGAAATTCCTCCTTCAGCAATCCACTGAGAACATATCTCAGAAATACAAGAATCTGACTGCATTGTGCTACATCAGTGGATTCATCTAGCAGATAATTCTAGCTGCATGCTAAATGGAAAAGGACTGCTTCTCATCTCGCACAAGACTTGATCCAGAATGTCTGCAGCCATGTCACTAATCCTGGAATGAATAGTGTCATTGGACAAAGGAACTTTCTCAACCTGCTTCCTCTGCTGGTGACCACACATCAGTTCCACCATCTCCAGAGCACAAGGCTTCACCAAAGGTCTCCAATGGTGTGGGGCTTCTTGTTCTTTGCAATAAGATATGCAACCTTGAATGATGCCTACAGTGCAGGTTTCTGAGACAAAGAAAATCCAAGCTTGGGCAAGGTACCTAAGGTAAAGAAGCGACCTCTCTTCTGCTTGAAGACCTCAACACTGTCCTTGGAATTGGATGGATGGACTTTCTCCAAGTGCTCTCGGAGTCTAACGGGCTTCATGTTGTCATTGCACAGGATTTTTCCACAGAGGAAGCAATAAGGCTTTTGTGTTCCATCTCTCTCTCTCTCTCTCTTTATTATTTATTAACGATTTTGAGGGGGTGATGACAATCGGAAAGTCGTACCAGTTACAGGCAAATTTTTAACTGACGAAGTTGATGTATTTAATGACCGGAATTGGATGCTCAACTCAAGATTTTAGATTTCAATGACGAATATTGGCTTACAATTAACGTTTTTAAGACCTTTGCAGCGTACCGAGCAATAAAAGTGAAGGAAAAAAAAATCCCAACGTTTACATCCTCTCAAAACAGTTAGAGGGTCACCGGAAGACATATATCTGACGTATTTGATGACAAAATTAAATTATTTTTAGAAAACTGACTTACAACACGACATTCCGAGGAACATGTAGAGAGAACCGATCATTTTGCGAAAAGGTATTTCCGTCAATTTCGACATGTGCAGAACGATGCGCGAACGAGTATCGGAGGGCGAAAAAAAAAGGTTGTATATGGGTGCCCTTTACCGTGGGAATGCCTTGCTTATGGTTTACATTTTCAGATTATCAGTTTTTCTTTCTTTTTTTTTCCTTCTTTTTTTTCTTCCTTTTTTTCTCTGAATGGTTCATGCACCCCCTGGAACCTTCCCTGCATGCACCACTGGTTAGGAACCCCTGGTCTAATGAATACTGCTGAACTTCTTTCAATAAATCAAGTGTTCAACAACACAGAGGTAACACAAGATGACTGCTCAGTTTATCAACACACCATGTTGGCTACAGCACACACCAACTGCTTGAGTTGTTTGTCCTATCTAAGTGTGCCACACAGCACATGGAGTAACACAGCCCCAGATCTGCTGCACTAAACTGCAGGTCACTACATTAGCACTCAAAGGTCACTACATTAGCACTCACAGGTCACTACATTAGCACTCACAGGTCACTACATTAGCACACACAGATCACTACATTAGCACTTACAGATCACTACATTAGCACTCACAAGTCACTACATTAGCACTCACAAGTCACTACATTAGCACTCACAAGTCACTACATTAGCACTCACAAGTCACTACATTAGCACTCACAGATCACATTAGCACTCACAGGTCACTACATTAGCACACACGGGTCACTACATTAGCACTCACGGGTCACTACATTAGCACTCACGGGTCACTACATTAGCACTCACGGGTCACTACATTAGCACTCACGGATCACTACATTAGCTAACACAGATCACTACATTAGCACACACAGGTCACTACATTAGCACACACAGGTCACTACATTAGCACACACAGGTCACTACATTAGCACACACAGGTCACTACATTAGCACACACAGGTCACTACATTAGCACACACAGGTCACTACATTAGCACACACAGGTCACTACATTAGCACACACAGGTCACTACATTAGCACACACAGGTCACTACATTAGCACTCACATGTCACTACATTAGCACACACAGGTCACTAAATTATCACACACAGATCACTACATTAGCACACACAGATCACTACATTAGCACACACAGGTCACTACATTAGCACACACAGGTCACTACATTAGCACTCACAAGTCACTACATTAGCACTCACAAGTCACTACATTAGCACTCACAGATCACATTAGCACTCACAGGTCACTACATTAGCACACACAGGTCACTACATTAGCACTCACAGGTCACTACATTAGCACTCACGGGTCACTACATTAGCACTCACGGGTCACTACATTAGCACTCACGGATCACTACATTAGCTAACACAGATCACTACATTAGCACACACAGATCACTACATTAGCACACACAGATCACTACATTAGCACACACAGATCAATACATTAGCACACACAGATCACTACATTAGCACACACAGGTCACTACATTAGCACACACAGGTCACTACATTAGCACTCACAGGTCACTACATTAGCACTCACAGGTCACTACATTAGCACACACAGGTCACTACATTAGCACTCACATGTCACTACATTAGCACACACAGGTCACTAAATTAGCACACAGATCACTACATTAGCACACACAGATCACTACATTAGCACACACAGGTCACTACATTAGCACACACAGGTCACTACATTAGCACTCACAGGTCACTACATTAGCACTCACAGGTCACTACATTAGCACACACAGGTCACTACATTAGCACTCACAGGTCACTACATTAGCACTCACAGATCACTACATTAGCACACACAGATCACTACATTAGCACTCACAGATCACTACATTAGCACTCACAGGTCACTCCATTAGCACACACAGATCACTACATTAGCACTCACAGGTCACTACATTAGCACTCACAGATCACTACATTAGCACTCACAGGTCACTCCATTAGCACACACAGGTCACTACATTAGCACACACAGGTCACTACATTAGCACTCACAAGTCACTACATTAGCACTCACAAGTCACTACATTAGCACTCACAGATCACATTAGCACTCACAGGTCACTACATTAGCACACACAGGTCACTACATTAGCACTCACAGGTCACTACATTAGCACTCACGGGTCACTACATTAGCACTCACGGGTCACTACATTAGCACTCACGGAGCACTACATTAGCACTCACGGAGCACTACATTAGCTAACACAGATCACTACATTAGCACACACAGATCACTACATTAGCACACACAGATCACTATATTAGCACACACAGGTCACTACATTAGCACTCACAGGTCACTACATTAGCACTCACATGTCACTACATTAGCACACACAGGTCACTAAATTAGCACTCACAGATCACTACATTAGCACACACAGATCACTACATTAGCACACACAGGTCACTACATTAGCACACACAGGTCACTACATTAGCACTCACAGGTCACTACATTAGCACTCACAGGTCACTACATTAGCACACACAGGTCACTACATTAGCACTCACAGGTCACTACATTAGCACTCACAGATCACTACATTAGCACACACAGATCACTACATTAGCACTCACAGGTCACTACATTACCACACACAGGTCACTACATTAGCACACACAGGTCACTACATTAGCACACACAGATCACTACATTAGCACTCACAGGTCACTACATTAGCACTCGCAGGTCACTACATTAGCACTCACAGATCACTACATTAGCACTCACAGGTCACTCCATTAGCACACACAGATCACTACATTAGCACTCACAGGTCACTACATTAGCACTCACAGATCACTACATTAGCACTCATAGGTCACGCTAACAACCGAGAGAGTGACAATAAAAAAGTTATCCCAGGCATTACCCATCTCAGCAGCCAAAAGAAGCACAGTCTTTCCATCCTCATCCTTGATTGCAGCACTGTCAGGAGTCAACAGCGTCTGTTTAACAAAAGAGATTTATTTGTAAATAAATATTACATTGTAAAAACTGTGTTACTAACAATGACAAATCACAGAAGATTTCACAATGTATAAATAAAGAGAAGTATTTATGTGATAAGACAGTCAAATTATAGATAAGAGGGCCTAAAAGTTGCATTCTGTTTGGCAAAGTACAAAAAAGAAGTCTTTTTAATTAATAGTTAACATTTAATCTAAATGACAAAAAGCTATTCATTAGCTAACTTTTGTCTTATGTCCAAAGTGGCCAAAAATTTAAAGTGCAAGTACCTGTAAGCACTCCAAAGGCTGTGTCCGTCGTACTGACCAGTGCATCCAGGTTCTGCCATTTGCATCCCTCTCAATTCCATCAGGTTCATCAACGAGGTTATTTTCAGCATTGCACAGCATTTCAAAATGTTTGATGTTGTCCATGCGACAAGCCCACATACTTGGAGTAAGCCCATCTGTGTCTCTTGTCCCAGCAAATGCTCTGTTGGTCAACAAAATCTGTAGAGGAATAGGTGAATATCAAATCTCCCCCAACATCGATACAATGAACATTTTAAGGTTAAAAGAAAATTATTTTCAAATTAGTTAAAATCTCTATCTGTGTCTATGAACTACAATTAGTGGTAATGTCAACATAATTGCTGCCATAATGTAGACATAGAAATGTCTTTAAAGAAAATTTCAGTGCCAGCCATTCCTTGCATGATAAATGTATATTTATTTTTCAAAGGTTTCAGGGTATTTCTTTTTGTTTTTGTTGAAAATCCATAATACCCTGTTTATGTTATACATTTGAAAATCCATGGCAAGAAAAGTACAAGATATTTGTAAATTTGTAAGTAAATTTTGAATAGCTTAGTAAAACGTTCTGAGCTATAACAGGGTTTCTGTACCAAATATATTTTAAAAAAATAAGAACTTTTCCAGGAGAAATTATAAATATCAAGGACTATAAATTATAAAGGAAATAAACATCATAAACTATGTTGCTGAGCAAAGAGGAAAAAAAATTAAAACCCATAAATTTTAAAAAATCAAATTTCAGAACATTAAGGGGAATTTTTATAATTTAAAGAGTTTTTTTTTACTTTGCTGAAATTGCAAGATATTTCTAGGACATACTGGAATTCAGGAGGCTGCAGAAATCCTGTTATAAATAAACAACAAGTTATTTCTGATTTCATCTTGGAAATTTACTTTTTTTGTTTTAAATTTTTTAAACTTATTCATTTAGATCTTTGCAGTATATTTACAGATTTTAATAAATGTATACATTTAAATTAAGGTCATTAACAGCCATCAGGTCCAAAGATCAGGGCCATCCTGTTTATCTGGATCGGTTAATTAAAACTTCCTTTTGTCCATAATAGTGTAATACACAGAGATCAAATATTTAATGTGTCAAATCAGTCAAAAATTCTTAAAACAAACATTTAAATTTCAATGTATATATAATTCCTCTCAGGTGAAGACTGAAAAATACTGTGGCATTTTTTTACTCCTTAGCTTCACTTTTCTTTCCTCTTAGATGACAGGCATCGTGCAAGAGAGGCGGGGTGAGTGGTGCTAAATTTCTTACATTCTCTTGTGGGTTTTTAAGAACTAAGAAAAAATGCCTGGCCACTGCCAATGGATTGTGAACCATTCTTTTTTTTAAACTGTAAATCGGTCCTCAAAATGCAGAGGTCTTAACAATCTTAGTTTAAATTGTAAAAATAAATGAATGGTACTGGATTTCCAAACCTGCAAACATTCTGTACTTCTTGTTGTTACCGCCCAGTGAATGGGTGCCCGTCCCTGAACGTCACTTAATGTAAAATCCCCTCCATAATCAACTAAAAGTTTGAGTCCTGTGTGATTTCCATCATGACATGCTCTGTGCATGGCTGTTGAACCATCTGTACATAATAAAGGAGGCTTTGTAATGGCATTTCAAAATTAAAACATGGGGAATAAACCGTTAATTCCAAAGGACATAGTTGCTAAATACCATTTTTCTGTTAATTTCTAACATAGGAGCCGTAAATTAGATTGTTTAATGTATAAATGAGTATAGTTTTTTTTTAATCAATTACAGCCTTCTGTAAATTACCATGTGCCTGTGCATTAACATCTGCACCATGCTCCAAAAGGAACTGGAGGGCTTCGTGTTGATTAAAGTGTACAGCATACATAATCCCTGTGCGACCAAGCCCATCTATTGAATCTGCATTACTGGGATCTGCAAAGAAAATTTTAACTACGGATTAAATGTAACAATTAATTAGACTGATATTGAGCTAAGAAGTGGTGTTATATGCGTTGGTCATAATTTAGAACACAGCCTCATCCCTAACTGGAAAATCTTCAAATTGAAAAAGAAAATTTAAATTAAATTAATTAAGTAATATCAATTCATTATTTAAAAAATAATAAGATATAATTCTGATTCCTCAGAATCAATTAATTTTATATCTATATATATAATATATACTGTATATACTCGTTCGCAAGCCGACCTTTTTTGGACAAAATCTAGGGGGAAAAGTTGGGGGGAAGGGGGTTAGCTTACGAGCGGGTCATTAACGTATTTCTGCATGGATATTGAATATCGGTGTTATTGTAGATCATCAAGGTCCTTTTCTACATTCTACAAGATTTGACTGCTCTACCAGAAGCTATAATATATTATTAAACATCTGCACTTACCTTATTTAATCATTTTATTTATTTTTGTGAACGTTTTAATATTTTAATAAATTGTTTTACAAATTTTGTTTTCAACAACGAATTTTAATGTACGCGCTTTCGTCACTGTTTACCAAAAAAATTTTTTTGTTTTTAAAATACCGGTAACTCTTGCCTAACAAAGACAAAGATAGGCAGTACAAAGTAAACAATCATAATGACCGATTTAGCTTTTAGTTTTAAAAAAATGCGTGCCATTTTGTTTAAGCTGTCCTATTATTTTTGGGGGGTCGGCCTGCGAGCAGGTTATACACTTTTAATACTTTTCTCTTATAAAATTGGGAGGGGGGGGGGTTCGGCTTATGAACGAACAGGCTATAGAACGAGTATATACGGTCATTCACCCGAAACTAGAGCAAGCAAGACGCAGTCAATATTTATATAGTAGAGTGCACACCCACGCTGCACTATGCGCACCACACTGAGGCGCAATATCACTATATAGAAGGAAAGGAAGTAATGCTTCAAGCACTGGGAGAAGTTTGTGGTTCTTTTCCCACTTTCTTTGAACAATCTATCTAGTAAAGCCATAAAACTCTAAACACACACACACAAAAATAAAAAAATTAGAAGGGTCTGATGTTAAAAGATAGGCTTTGAATATATATACCAGCTGCGTAAGTCTGTTCTTTGGAGCCCTTAATTAAAAAAATTAACACAATATGACAAGACACATATGAACTTTCTAACCTTGGTGTATGAGGTCACTTATCATGTCTACATCACCACTTTTAACAGCTACTATGAGAGCAGGAAGTATCACAAAATTGACACTGTCACCCAGGCTCATTGTAACAGGAAGCTTTGTACTGTCCAAGTTTACCTAGATGAATTATAATTATTTTAGTTTGAAACCATAAATAGAATGGATGACATTTATAAAAAATTAATGTGTTTTAGAATATATATTATCAATGTTTATAAGATAACGCATGACATGAATATATTTTGAATTTGGAAATTTGCATGAGGTTACTTGAGTCAACTGTAGGTAGTTACCCAACGCCATATGAATTTATCTGGTGCATCCACAAAGGGGGTCATAGGACTTAAGCCACGAGCAGTAAGGGAGAGTGTGTTGACACATTTTTCTTGAGATCTGTTCTGTATCAACCTGAGATTATATGTAAAAAATCTTAGAAAAACAAATACATGTACAAGGAAATGCTTATATGATATGGTTGCATTGTTTAATATTTACAAAAGATGGAAATAATAATTGTTATAATAATAAGATAAATCCTTGCCTGTAATATTTTTGCATGTGCAAGAGGGCAAGGTTAAGGGTATCACGAACATCTGCACACTCAACATCTTCACTGAGTTTTAGGAGGAACTCATGAATGAAGGCTGCAGCCTTTTGGAAATCTAATGACAAATGAATTAAAAATCAGAAACTGAAAAGATCATCACTTTGTTTATAGCAGAAATGAGTAAATTAAGGGGCTGAAAAAGTTCAAATTTGAATATAACTTTACTATGGAAGTCTGCTTTTACTTTGAGCAGGAATGCTAATGTAAACATCTTTCTTTCTTTTTCTCTTGTTTGTTTGTTTGTTTGTTTTATTTTATTTTTTTAATAAAAATCTCCACCCTTTAGATATTTTCCCTTTTGAAGGTTATCTACTTATCTAGAGATACAGAAAGTGTGATAATTTATGCTTAATTCATTCATAAGGTATAATTATGGACTGAAATAAATTTTAAAAAATAGCATGGCACAATGGTCATGTAATTTAAAATAGATTAAGAATCATATGCATGTTACGGCATGTACTGACTTTAGGCCTACAATGAAAATAAGAAAATCTATTGTCTATAGCTAGAGAGCTAAACATTTGCGGTCATGACATCAAAGCACATTTGATGTCACAGTTGGATGACACGGTTGAGGGTGGGGAGGAGTCTTGCTAAGTTTTTGACATACTTTTGTGGGTTTTGAGAACTTACTTAGGAAAATAACCTTGCTACTGCTTATAGACAATGGCCTGGTCTTTTCTTTTAAAATGGTTACCGGTGCTAAAAAAAACCAAAACAACTAGTACTAGTGGTCTTAACCATAATTCTTATCCCATATATTTCAGTGAATTCCATTTTTAGTTTTGAAAGTTTATAGTGTGTCAGCTTTCCTGATTAGTTCAGGCAGAAGAAAAGTGTTGTTATAACTACTCCCTAACAGCCTAACACTATGCCAATGCCTATTGACCCTATGGTCTACTAGAGACTAGTACACTATTGTTCATGTGTATAGAACTATCTATCTAGACCAGGGGTGGCCAGACCTGTAGTAAGTCAGAGCCATTTTATTAATACTCAGAAATTTTGAGAGCCACATCGAGACATTGTCGCTCATGTCCCCACCAATGTTCCCTTTAAGCGGCGTGGCTGCGCAGATATCTGACCGACGCCGCGCAGCAGTTTAGAATTACAGCGCAGCAAAATTTGGTAAAATAGTGCACAAAAAATAGATGTCGCGCAACTTTGCACACTAGTTTTTTACTTTGCAAACGGACCAGCGGACCTTAGAGGGAACATTGGTCCCCACTCGCAAGGAAAAATTATTTGGTGATTCATTTTTCAAAAGTATTTTTTATTTGAATTTAATGACTTGAACATTTCAATTGTTTTAATCATAGCAGTATGTTGAAAAAATATATGCATAACAGTTACTCAATTAAAAAAATTTAAACGTGAATATTTATGAATAGAAACACGTTGCATAAGACTCACTGTAAACATTAATTGTTGTGATTATGGTAACTCAATAATTCGATGAATTTCAAAGCGAAGTTAGCACCCTGTCATATAATAAAAGCAGGATTGTTATTATTAATAATTAATAACACACAATACCAACCCCTTTTAATTTTCTGGGGTGCGATCGTGTTCTCCTTTACTCATTCAAAGAACCTACATCTTTTAGTGTTAATAGATTTTTGTTTCAAGTTCAGGGAAAAAAAGTGTATCAAAATACTTTGTATTTTGTCGGGACTGTATTTTATTTCCCGTTGACAGATATTTCTTCTTAAGTGTTTTCCTGTTATGCGTATTTGAAAGTATTTCACTGCATATATTTCAAACGAAAAGTTTTAATTTGATCAATTGTTTCCGAGCCGCAGTTTGGCCACCGTTGATCTAGACTATGACTATACTGTAACTATAACGATGTCCGAGTGTTGAATAGACTTTTTTCTTTATGTAATTGAAATTATTGATTATTTTTATTTGAATTATTTGCATTGTTATATTTCCAAGTTAGAATTTACTGAGTTAAGGTTATTGTATATAGTGTGGAGACTAATGCTTTATTCCAGACCACGGTGGGATTTTTAGGGGGAGGAAAAGGTAGGTGGGGGTGGGGTGTGCACCTATCTACATTAATATTATGTAATTTAAATGAATTACATTTTGTGGTTTCCATAGCAACGGATGTTAATAGTTAATACTGAAAATCAACAAATATTTGATATATTATATCGCAGTAAAAAAAGCATTCCATTAAAATTTTTATAACTAGACAAGTTCTTGGCGCTCCGGTAAACTACATGGCCAATAAGAACGTTATTTAAAGATTTAAAGTGTAAATTTTCCCTATTGACTTTAGTTTTAGTTAGACGAAAACTGAAAACTAAACAATATGGCTGCCTTCTTACACTTACAGTTCACTATACTTTAGTTTGCTTACCTTTGCGCTTGATAACCATTATAAACTACACGAATTATAAAACGATAAAAAATGTCCAACGCAAATTCCGTGAAAATCCATGTTATTTTGGTTCTGTAATCCCATAATGTTTTACATTATAAAAATATTATTTTAATTTTGAAAAACACGACCTATTTAATGCTATAATTGTATACACCCAAAATGCCCGAATCCGGAAGTTTAATAATAAATAAATAGTTCTTTATTTTTATTTATATTTATAAAATATACGGCGTCAAATTTTCTTAATGTAGTTTATATTTATTAATTATATTTAGATTATTCAAATCGCAAAATTATCACGCTGTTTCCATAAAATAAGCTGTTTTCAGTATACAAATTATTACGCCACAAGTAGTTCTTCCTTCGTTACGGCCGCCATATTGGTTACCTATTAGATCGTAGAGGAAGAGATACTAAATCCTAAAACATCTGCAAATATTTGTAGGCGAGGGGGTTAATATTACTATAATTTTGTGGGCAAGGGTCTTTTAAAATGGCCGATACTGATAAATTAAATATAGACAGTATTATAGCTCGACTTCTTGAGGGTAAGTGATGTACTCTTAGTTAACTGTTTTGTTGACATTTTGCGCCCAGTTTACTAAGAAAATATGATCGTGATAACTCTCTTCCACGGTTCACCGTGATATACAAAAACTTGCCTTTAAAATTCATGTTAAAGTGCAAATTGTTATTGGCATAGGATCTAAGTCTTAAGAGTTTGTGGCTTACCCAGTTTGTTTTAAACAGAATAGAATCTGTGATTGCTTATTATTTTATTAAGTAAGCATTAATTTCATTAAATATTTGAATTTGAAAGAATGAAAAGTGAAAAAGAGATCCTCTTTGACTCAAAGACTTTGGGTTTGAGCCTCTTTCTAAATATTACTCTTACTTAGATGTAAGATGGCCTTTTTTGGCTTTGATATTATGGACTATAAACGGTATGGTTTGAGGGCAGTTTGAGGCACATTATTGTTGGGTATAAAAAGCCTATCATTTGACTTAGACTCATCTGTGTTGCACAAAGTTTGTGCATACTGAGAGACTATTTGACTGTAATTAAAATTTAAATTAGATTTAACTTGCTTCTCCTGCCTAAAGTCTGTCAGCTGTTTTTTTTACTTAGAACTTAAGAATTTTGGTAATCCTGCAGTTTCTACATCTATATTATTTCACAGCAAAATTTAATTTTCACATGAGAACTTACGTTTTTAATTTATTAAATTATTCATTATAAATATATGTTGTATTGTATCTATTTAATAGACTAACAATACAAATAATTAGGTAATCCTGCAGTTTCTACACGTATATTATTTCACAGCGAAATTTAATTTTCTCGTGTGAACTTACGACACTTACGTTTTTAATTTATTAAAATAATTAAATACTAAATAAAAATACATTAGTCATTAGTATATTTATATATTATATTAAACAAAGTGACTGCTCGTCTCGAATTACCGTACCGTGTAAGTTAATTTTTTTCTAAGTTGCATGGTATCATCCAGTGTAAGTTATTTTTTTCTAAGGGGCACGGTGTCGTCCCGTGTAAGTTAACGGCACCGAAATTTCCATTTGGCATCTTACTGTGACAACTCGGCAAGTAGAGTACTACATAAACAAAATGGATGTATCCCACTCCCATTAAGTAGCTTTAAGGGCTGAAAAAAACCTTAGAAATTAATAAAACTTACAAATTAGTGCTATAAAAGCTAAAATATAACATATTAATGCATTTAAAAACGTTAAGTTCTCAAGATAATTAAATTTCGCTGTGAAATAATTTACGTGTAGAAAATGCAGGACTACCAATAATTAAATTTTGGTTGATGCAAGTTCAGGTGAAATTACAACATCAAAATAATTGTATTACCTATTCCTGCTCCTATCAATACTTTTTTTTTATTAAGGCATATTTTTAATGCAAAATCAACACAAAATTTCATGGTTATAAATTTTACAAATGTAAAATAGATTAAACATCAATTATTGCAGAGATATTTTGTGTAACATTAGCTCTATTTATAATGAAATGAAATACAGTTTGACAGTTTTAGCCCGTCAATTTATTCTAAATCATGTATGGTAAGGGTGGAGATATCAAAGAGACTGGATCTCAAGGGACTATCCTAAATAGTTTTAGAGTATTAAAGTTTTAACAAAATATTTTGATGACTTTAATCAGGGTGAATTTTTAATTTGGAAGGGAAAAAATTAAAGGTTAGCTAAAATGCTGGTGCTTAAATCCACACTCATTTTTGAACAATTTATTGTGTTATGTGGATTGAATGAAGAAAGTGAGTACTACAAGGTCAATATTGGCATTCATAATATAACACCATTATATACCTTTTTAAAGTTTAAGAAAATATAATGGTGTCTGAATTCATTTTTAATCTATTTTTATTTTAGCTAGTCATATGTTTAATTGCTTGAAACTATAGACATAAAGTTGACTGTTGTAGGGTTAAAACCATATTTTGTTTTCCACATTGCATTAAATTTTTAAATCTACAGTTCGGGGCTCTAGACCAGGAAAGAATGTGCAGCTGACAGAGTCAGAAATTAGAGGCCTCTGCCTTAAATCTCGTGAAATTTTCCTAAGTCAACCCATTTTGCTAGAGCTTGAAGCTCCCTTAAAAATCTGTGGTAAGTTAGCCTGATTTAGACTGTGAGTTGATTAGTTCTTTCCATTTACAATTTTCCTGTTATGAACTAATTTTTTTCCAATAATATAAGACTGATAATATATTTAGATCTTCTGTTTAATAACTAAGACCACTTTCTTTGTTCCTTATTTCTAGGTGACATTCATGGTCAGTATTATGACCTGCTGCGTCTCTTTGAATATGGTGGTTTTCCACCAGAGTCAAACTATTTGTTTCTTGGTGATTACGTGGACAGAGGCAAACAGTCATTGGAAACAATTTGCCTTTTGTTAGCTTACAAGATCAAGTATCCAGAAAACTTTTTCCTTTTGCGTGGCAACCATGAGTGTGCTAGTATCAATAGGATTTATGGATTCTATGATGAATGTAAGTTTTAAAGTAATTGAAGGGGGGGGTCGCTTGTCATTAAGGCTAAGGTCGTTAAGACCGCTCGTTATTGAGGACTAGTTAACCATTTGGAAAAAAAAGGTCTGTTAACTGCCCGTTAGCGCTAATAAGGTATTTTTCTAAAAGTTTGAGAAACTCACTGAGAAAGTAACAAATTTAGCAAGAATCTTCCCTCACCCCACGTCCTGCATCAAAGCACTGCTTGTGTAAGATCTCTTAGGCTGTGCTAGCTCATTTCAGCAAAATTTAGATTTTAGTTTTTTAATCGCAAGCCAAATTAAGGAGTAAACAGTTGTGATAAGGAATTTTTTTAAGTTTTCATTTTTTCAGTCATTAGCTTGCCAGTGGTGTATTTAAATTGAAATTTAAAAATTGTTTTAAGATTGGATGATTTGACACACCAAAGAAAGAAGCAGGATGTATTGAAGTTATGTTCAACTGGTCCAGAATAACCAGGGCCACTTACCTGTTAACAACTTTACTTATGTTAGCATACAATCTTGATGTTGTAATGTTAAACTATGTGTTGGCAATAATTTTCTTACTTTGTGTCACACATGCACTACTTCATTTAAAAGGAATTAAACCTGCCTTAAGTTTCTTGCATAATTTTATCAGTAAATCGTGTTTTTTTAAAAACCCAAAAATATATAATAGAAGCTTTTTGTTTTTTTATATACATTTTGGCACATTGGTGTGTCACTTGCCCATCAAAAGTCTATTTTAAATAACGATCCCATAAATTTTTTTTAAGGTAAACGACGCTACAATATAAAATTGTGGAAAACCTTCACTGACTGTTTTAATTGCTTGCCCATTGCTGCCATTATCGACGAAAAGATTTTCTGCTGCCATGGAGGTAAATTTTAGAGTGCTAAATGCATTGTTTTTGAGCTACTAAGTTGTGTCCCATCCCCCTCCCCCTATCTATTAGTTCATAATGTATAATTATTAGGGGTCTACCGATATCTGGATATCGGCAATATCGGTATCGGTAGCATGTAAAGGTCCCGATATTGACGTCACCGATATTTCATAATAAGTGACATTTTGACCCAAAAAAAAACCGAAACAAAAAAACTATCATTTAGATTTACAATATCTCGTCAAATTAATATATCGACCCCGATACCGGTATTGAAATAGTCAAAAGAGTCCTAGTATTAATATGTGCAGCCACGATACAGTGTGCCATGTGCTTTGATATTGTTTAGGTATCGGCCGATTTTCGTATACTCAGAAATACTGTGTAAATAGTGCCGATGCCAAGTATACCGTAATTGCTCTAATAAATGTATAACATGTAAACATTATGTTCACATAATTGCTCTAATAGCAAAGATGCACGCAGAATCGCAGATGTCTAAAACATTTCGTTTCGTATGGAATAACAAAATGTACCGTGTGAAGACTTGTTGTCATTGGCAACCATTCAACCTTCAGCCTCATTTTCACTCTATTACTATTGTACTTTGTTCTCATTGTTTCATTCATAAAAGGTGGCCGTGTGCAAAAGCCATTAAACTATTGGTTAGAATAAATAATTATGAGTCAGGTTGAAGTTTCAAAACAAAGGCTTTCGTAAGGTCCACAAAGGCAATGTATAGTGGCATCTGTTGCTCTCTGCATTTTTCCTGGAGCTGCCGTATGGAGAACACCATGTCTATGGTAGACCGACCAGCCCGGAAACCGCACTGAGATTCTGGATAGACACGGGATGCTAGACTCTCTAAACGTGTTAGTTTGACACGGACGAAGGCCTTTCCTACAATACTAAGGAGTGAGATGCCGTGATAGTTGTTGCAGTCACTTCTATCACCCCTTTTTTTATATAGTGTCACTATATTTGCATCCTTTAGGTCTTAGGGGATATAGCCCTGTTCCCAGCAGAGGGACAGAAGCTCGTGCAATGGCTGTAGTAAAGCTGTCTTGCCACTCTTTAGAGCTTCCGGTGGTATGCCATCATTCCCAGGGGCTTTTCCACAAGCTAGGCTGGCAATTGCTTTGCTCAGCTCTTCCTGTGTGGGCATGACATCAAGTTCTTCCATGAGTGGGCATGACATCAAGTTCTTCCATGAGTGGCATATCAGGGATGTCATCTAGAGCGGTGCTGGAGACTGTGGTAACTGTTGAATACAGTTCCAGATAAAGCTCAACCCACCGTTTTAGCTGTCCTGCCTGGTCTTGGATAATTTCTCCACTTTTGGTCTCTAAGGGGCAACTTTGGACGTCAAAGGGCCAGTTGCTCTTTTGATATTTTCGTACATGGCTTTGGCATTGCCCATCTCTGCAGCTGATTGTATGCTGGAGCAGAGGTTAAGCCAGTAGGTATTGGCACATTGATGGGCAACTTTTTGGGCATGCGACTTAGCTGTTTTTAAGGCATGCTGTCGGGTGTGGGCTTTTCCTTGTAGGCCATGAGAGCTTTCCTTTTGGCTTCAGTGACGGGTTTCATCTCTTCCCAATATTCATCAAACCAGTCCGTATTTTTGTGAGATTTCTTGCCAAAGGCATGTATTGCTGATGTAAAGATTGTGTCTCTGAGATGCGTCCATTTGGGGTCAATGGTGACGCATGGGGACGACTTTGAGAGACCTTTATGTACTTTGTCAGTGAACAGCTGTGTTTTCACAGGGTCTTTCATGCAGAATGTGTTCATGCGTGGACATCCTTTTTTCTTGGTGTGGTACGAGTTTTTCCTCATAATTCGTACCTTGCTGGCCACAAGGGAGTGATCCGTGTCGCAGTCGGCACTGTGATGGCTGCGGGTGAGTAGGACGCTAGCCAAATGTGCACGCCTGGTGATGATGAGGTCCAGCTGGTGCCATTGGCGCGATCGAGGGTGTCTCCACGATACTTGGGAATATATCCTTGCATTTGAAGAAAGTGTTCGTCACACACAAGCCTCGTGAGCAGCACAGTTCCAGAAGCCTCTGTCCATTCTCATTTATCTTTCCTCTCCCAAAGAGTCCAAGGCATGTGGGCGAGGCTTCGTGGTCGCGCCCCACTCTAGCACAATCAATCTCCTGGGAGATAGATTGCCTCATATTTGGGGAGAGCTGGCTATTGCCTGGTCTAAAGCTCCATAGAACTGGTCCTTCTCTTCTGGGGTTGTACAGAGAGTTGGGGCATACACACTAAGAATGATTGCTGGGCCCACAGCAGTTTTCAGTCTTAGAGTGATGATCCTCTCTCGTTTATTGACTGCAGGTCATCAGTGATGCCGGGACACATAGTCCTCACGTTCCAGCTAGCGATTCGAAGAGCTGGGGTCTTCTTTTTGTGTTTTATTTTGCTTGGTGCAGGGCTTTATGGCCCACTTGTTGAGTGGAACTCTAATCTCCACGCACCCAGTGGAGAAGGCACGCCATGACGGGATAGCACCTATTTGACTGGGGGCTGACCAGTTTGGCTGCGGGCGTTAGCTGTCCAGTGAGACTTTGGTAGTCTCTCCCACCGCCGAAAGCGGCCCCTGGCGCCTAGCTCTACGTCAATTGAGCTTTGTCTTAGAACTGGTAACTGCTGCTTCCCGTATTTTGTCAACACCTTGCAGCAATGCTGGAGTGTCCTCCAGAGGTGATGCGGGTATGGGTATTATGGAGAATTAGCTGCTGCCCATACAGCATCTCTCCACGTCAATGGTGTAACCAAGGGAACGACTTGCGTCGATACAGCTTGGCTGCCATTGGCGTCGCAGGAGCTGTCGGAATATACTATGTATAGACCGCATGTAGGTGCTCCATTACCTGTTTTTCTGTCAGGGTTAACTCCCTTAGCCTTTCCCGAGTAGCGGGTGTGGCCGCAAGGCAGCGAAGGTTTGAAGACGGAGTTTCCTTCTCCTAGATGAACTACCAGCCAAGGTTAACGAGCATCATCTACCCGTAGGGGTGCCCAGTGTGAGCTGAGCAACTTGGGGCCCTTGCCACCTTGCCAGCAGCAGTAATCAAACCCGTTAGCGATTTTACCACAGCGCACTATCACTTAGACCACCGCACCCCCATATGTATGTATGGGGGGTATATTTATATATTATATATATAATTATATATTTTTAAAAGACTTGGCGCTCTGTAACCGAACTTTCTTTTGTCATTCACAAATTCTTTGATCAAATTTAGGTTTGAGTCCAGACTTACAGTCTATGGAACAGATTCGACGAATAATGAGACCCACAGATGTACCGGATCAGGGCTTGCTCTGTGATTTGTTATGGTCAGACCCTGACAAAGAAACAATGGGCTGGGGAGAAAATGATAGAGGTGTTTCATTCACATTTGGAGCTGAAGTGGTAGCCAAGTTCTTGCATAAACATGACTTGGATCTCATATGTCGCGCCCATCAGGTATGTGTTGTCAATATTAGTCTTACTAATTTGTTTTGTTTTTATTACATTTTATCTTCAGTAATTTGACTATCTTCCATGAAGAATTTATTAGAGGTGTTATTATTACTATTTATAGCATTGTTAACAGTAAGGATAATCATTTACATTTACTTCTTGAATTGATTAAATACCTCACGGGCAGGGCTGCTTCAAGATTAATGCAGTTAGTTTATATTTGTACATTTTTGCCTCTCTTAGGTGGTTGAAGATGGCTATGAGTTTTTTGCAAAGAGACAGCTGGTCACATTGTTTTCTGCACCAAACTACTGTGGAGAGTTTGATAATGCTGGGGCAATGATGAGTGTAGATGAAACACTGATGTGTTCTTTCCAGGTATGGTTGATTTAAATACTTTAGTAACAATTAGTTATTCTTATACATATTAAGTAATTTTATGGGCAGTAAGAATTTGTAATGAGGCGAAACTCCTGAGAGGGTCTAGAAATACGGATACATATTTCAATTTTCAAGAATTCTATTTTTAAAATTTCCTTTGTATTTGCATCTTTTATCTCAAAGCACTTTTCATATTTGGTTTTTAATTTTTTTTACTATTATTTTAAAATATATTTTTTATGGTTGTGATGTAATTATCTAGTGATAGTGAAGTGTTGTTGTGATTTAATTTATCTGGCATTGATGCTATAAAGATTGAATTGAATTAGATTGGAAACACCCTAATTATCAGTATTGTGCTAATTTCCTATCCTTCCCAATTGTGAAGAAAGAGTAAGTGAATTATGGTAATGGTGTGTGATTATAGTGCATAAGACAGTATATTCATTAATTAAAAAAAAATTGTGTCCATTCTTTGATAAACCTTGGATGCCTTAGTTGGAAATCTAGCTTTAACTCTTTTTTAAATGAAGTATATTCCCTAAAGCTGAATATAAAATTATTTTTATAACATAACCCTAAAATTAAACAAAAAATACTTTTTAAAAAGCTAGCCCATTACCAACATAAAATGGTAACACATTTGCCCTTTAAAGGGTTAACTCTCTACATAAATGATGCAACTACCCAACTGGTTTAACTCTTTCTCCGGAATTATTTTCCTCATTCTGGCGGAATTATCCATTCTGGAAATTTGTTTCAGGCTGCCAATATATTTGGTATTTAATTAAAGGAAAAATAATGTTTTCAGACAACACAGACTCATGGCTTTAGTTTCATGAAATAATATGATTTTGTTTAAGTGAAAATAAAAAATCTACTTTTTAGATCTATTTTTTTTAATCCAAAATGTTAGAAAATTGTGTGTGTTTTTTCTGAACTATATTCATATTTACAGCAAACAGAAATAACTTCACATTAAAAAAAAACACCAAGTAAAACATCAGAGCTCAACATCCATGGTCTTACGTTAAGGAAAATAATACAATAATTGAACTGTTTACAATGGAACTGGCAGCCATACTATGAATTGCAACTGGAAATTATTTTAAATACTATCCAATATTGCAATTAGTTTTAGTGCAAGTTTAGCAGCTTACAAATTAGGTGTAACCTGAGGACTCCCTGTACTATTATTACACATTGAAATACTTATCTGTTCGACACAGCATAGAGATTCATGTATAAAATATGAGATGTTAATAGGTATAACCTTAAAATTAGATATTGTTCCCAATTAAAAATAAATAATTATAAATAATAAATAATATTAAATAGACAAAAAAAAATCATTCTATTTATACCTGTCAAATGATACCTCTCACTTTAAAAAGTTTTCTTTCAAAATTACTTTTCAACTTGATTTTGTGTTCTAACATTGTGGCTCTAACATTTTATAATTCTTTCAGATACTAAAGCCTGCAGACAAGAAAAAGTTTCCATATGGAGGTTTAAATGCCGGTCGACCAGTAACACCACCGCGTGGGAACCAGAAAGCCAAAGGCAAAATGTAATATTTGAAACTGTAACGACAACTCAGACATTTACCACTCATTAACACAAAGAAAGACTATAAAGATTGTATTTTAACTTGATTTATCAAATTAGTTTGATCTGATTCGGCCGTGACTAGGTAAGCCTCAAATTTCCTCAATGGACAAAGTTTCTTTGGGATAACAGGAACCTGGACACATGATTCTGTTACATTGGATAAAGGTGTTTTCATTTGGCAATTGCACATCTATAGCATTATTAGTTCAATAGATTATACAAAAAGCCAACATTCAATTGATTTTGTATAAAGTTCTTTGTAAGGAGGAAATCAATTATAATATTGATAAACTTATTTGTTGCCATTTAACAAGTCATTATTTGACATGTTTTGAAATGCTCTCTATCAAGACTATGTCCCAATATGGCGGCCTCAATTTGTAAAAATCGGCAATGGCAGCAATTGCTCTCACACTTTCTTAACATATCTGTACTTCTTTTTTGAAGTTGAGTTTGTGAACATCTTGGGGCAAATGCTCTATTGTTGATTGTCCACTCATGATCTTGATTGCAGACCATTTCCTAACATGTGTTGTTTTTTTTTAAAGGGGAATTTTACATTCATTAGTTTTTTTTATTTAAAAAGTCCATTATTCTCATTGTAAAATAATGCCTTGTATATATGTTGACTCAATGTTGAAACAAAGTTTTTTATTACTATATCTTTTTCTTCTCCCCCACTCTGTATCCCCTCTCCTGTGTTTACACCGAACAAGAAAATGACAATAAGGGACATTAGGGAAAAGTTTTATTTGTTTGTGTCTGAAATTTGTCTCCAGTTTTAATACTGCTATTGAAAATCACAGGTATACCCTGTATTTTGGATGTGGTTGAAACAAAGGCTGATCTAAATCAAATGCCAATATTATGAAATAAAACCACTATTCATTTTATTAAAGAAAAGTTTCTTATTTGGGAAAAAAGTGCTAATATTATGTTATATGTCCTGTTTTAAGGGTATGAAAGAATTATAGGCTATAGTTGGAATACTTTGACATGTTACGTGAATTCCTAGCTGTTACTTATGTGCTAGACAGGGGTATAAAATTTTGTTACGTGTATAGCTCTCCAAGAAAATGTTTGTGAATGTGAGGAATATTATATGTTTTCATTTGCTATTCAAGATATACATTTTCTGTAGTTTTGTCAGTAAAGGCTAACCTAATTAAAAGCACACCAGTTTAATCTGGTAAGTGGCTTTGTAAAGTTATAGATGGTTTGAAAAAGCATCATATTCACGTCATTGTTACATTTATTTTATGTTTAAAGTCTATGGTAATAATTGTCATGTGCATTTCATTTGAATTACGTATTTTAAGAACAAAAATTAAAAGCAAATATGGTACATGTGAATACTTAAATGGTGAAAAGGATTTTTTATGTTTTGTGGTGTTTTTTTTTCTTTCTTTCTTTCTTGCATTTGTTGATGGTTCAGTGTTTTGTTAGCTCTACAATGTGTTTCTTTTTTTTTCTCTTCTTAATAATTATAGGTAGTGTCAAACTTAACTAGAACAGGTAATAGAATTAGACACCCTATTACCCCATTGTGCTTGTTTTAATTTCTTTACATTGTGTACTTGAAGGGGGGGGGTAAATCCTTAAGTTTCAAAACAAAAATGTCATGTACCATAGCATTTAAAGTTCATTAATGAGTGATTGATAATAAATGCTAATATTTAAGGTGTGTTTAAAAAATACAGGTGATAGCATTTCTCCCACTGGATATGTTGGAAAATCTAAAATAACAATATCGAATATTGCTTTGGGACTTACAAACTTTCTTTACACAAACTCTAATATCAAAATTTTAGATGCCTGTGTAATGGACTTAAGTTTGATTACTATTGTTATTAGTGAACCAGATTCTGTTTAATTTGTAGTCTTAGATATTTTTATTAATGAATTCACATATGCCAACCAACTTGGTAGTGGCTGTATAGATTGTTTTTCATCTATTCTAATGATATGTTTTGACTAATAATAATGTCTAATCAAAATTGATAGCTTCCATTTATTCTGAAGTCCACCTGGCAATGAAATAAATGTGAAGTACTTAAACAAGGTGTTTTTTTTTATTTTTTAAAGATGCAATAGAACTATCATTCCTTTTACTAATATGCCAAAAATATTTAATGAAAAAGGCACCTGGCTTTAAAAACTACAATAAAGAAATATTTTTATTTAGTGAACATATTGGTAGCACTGTATCACTATTTTTAACAGCTTATGAACGCCATCTAGCACCTTTGAAGATAAAAGGTTTTCTCACAAGTGGTACCCTTTTATTTTTACCCTATTACAATTAAATACAAAGTTTTGCTTGGTGCATTCCATAAGATACAATATGTCATACGAGGGTATTGCTGTACAAATCTTGCCCATTTTGACCCATGGAAATATTTCATTCAAATTCAAGATATCTGATAGGTCTTTTATTTCTAAATGTAATATGTATTCACTTTATTTTTTTAAAATTTACATTGGTCCACTTGAAAGTGATGGTTTTTTAAAAAATCTTTGATATCTTATTATAATAATAATCCATCCATCCCTGTGGCGCTACAGCCCATGTAGGGCTTGGGCCTGCCTCACGACCTCCTTCCACTCAGTCCTTATCAACGCCTTTCTTTTCCAATATTGGATGCCCTGTTGTTGTAGATCTTTCTCTATGTCATCCATCCACCTAAGCCTAGGTCTTCCCTTGAGCCGTTTTCCTCTGGGGTTTTGGTGGTGTACCCTCTTTACTCCTCTATCATTTGACATTCTTTCTAGGTGTCCTGCCCAGCGCAGTCTGCCCTTTTTTTATTTCTGCAACTATTGTGGTATCCTGATATATATTGTATAGTTCATGGTTGGTTCTTATTCTCCATCCGAACTCATTCTTTGTTGGTCCATATATTTTCCTGAGCACTTTCCTCTCCCATGTATTTAACAGGTTTTCTGCAGTTTTTGTCAAGGTCCAAGTTTCACTTGCATATGTTACAGCTGGTCTGATGACAGTTTTATAGTTTTCTTTGTTTCCCTTGTAATATTTTTGTTTTTGAGGATATTCTGGCTACTAAAGTATGCTCTATTACCGGCTGATATTCTTTCTTTAATTTCTATCATTAATTCATTCCTTTCATTTAGTATTGATCCTAGGTATTTGAATTGATTTACTTTTTCAAAAGTCTGGTTCCAAATTTTAATGTCTTCACCTGTCCTTTCTTCTCTTTCTAGGGTCATGTATTTTGTTTTTTGGTTGTTGACTTCCAGCCCTGCTTGCAGTGATGCGTCTTCTAATTCAATGTATGACTTTGATATGTCTTTAGTACTTTTAGCAAGCAGGGCTATGTCATCAGCATATGCAAGGTACTGGATGGGTAGGCTATAGAAAGTGCCAATAGCTTTTGGTTCTTGAGTTTCCCTCAGGAAGTATCCAGTTATTGTTCCTCGAGTGTCAATATTTATGTTTCTAATAACTCTTTCTAACGTTAAGTTAAAGAGCATACAAGACAGTGAGTCTCCCTGCCTTAGTCCTTGTCTAATCCTAAATTCCCTTGAATATTCTCCTTGAACCTTAACTTTGCTTCTTGAGTTGTTCAGCGTGACATATATCATTCTTGTCAGTTTGTTGGGTATGCCAAACTCCTGCAGCGTTTCATATAGATATTTCCTTTTGATGCTGTCATAGGCCATTTTATAATCTACATATAGTTGATGCACTGGGATGTTGTATTCATAGCATTTCTCTAATATGCATCTGATGGTGAAAATTTGATCAGCCGTTGATCTGTTTTGTCTGAATCCACATTGGTAGTCTCCTAATATTTCTTCAGCATATGGATGTAGTCTTTTGGCTATAAGTTTTGTCAGTATTTTGTAGGAAACGTTTAATAGGGAGATTCCTCTGTAATTTTTGCACTGAAGTTTGGATCCTTTCTTGTGTATTGGGGTTATTAATGCCGTTTCCCATTCTGTTGGTATTTTCTCTTCTTGCCAGATTCTAGTTAAGAGATTATGTATCTGAATGTGTAGTTCTCCTCCTCCATACTTAATAAGTTCTGCTGTGATAAGATCTTCTCCAGGGGCTTTGTGATTTTTCATATGATTGATTACTTCTTTAGCTTCTTCTAATGTTGGCGGGTTTATAAAAGGGTCTGGTCCTCCATGTGGTGGTTGGTAATCATCATCTTGTCCATTATCTGCATTCAGTATGCCCTCAAAATATTAAGCCCATCTCTCCAATACTTTACTATTTTCTGTGATTAATTCTCCATCCTGCCTCTCACACATTTGTGGTCTGGCTTGGTATCCATTCATTTCATCTCTTATCTTCATGTACATTCCTCTGATATTTCTCTCTCTTGACAAGTCTTCTATTTCTTTTAGTTTAGCTTTTTCCCAATCCCTATTTTTCTTCCTGCACATTTTTGTCACTTCTTTTCTGGCCTCTTTGTATGATTGTGTTGTCTTTCTGGTGTCTCTTTGTAACATGATCATTCGTGCTTTGTTCCTTTCTTCAATAGTTTTTCTGCATTCATTGTCGAACCAGCCAACTCTCTTATTAGTTTGTTGGAACCCTACAACTTTTTCTGCTGATCCTTTCATAGCATTTTCAATCCTATTGCATTGTTCATTTATGTTGTTTTCCTTGTTCCCTTCTTCTTGAAATGTTTCGAGCTGTGTTTCTACTTCAGTTTGGTAGGCTTTTGCGGTTAGTTGGTCTTTGGAAAGTCTTTGGTAATCATATCGTTTCTCTCTTTGATTATGACAATTCTGAATTATATATTCTCTGCTTGTATTTAACTCGTACAAGTAGGTGGTCAGAGTCAGCATCTGTTCCTCGATAACTTCTTACGTCAAGTATATCGGATCCATGTCTCCGGTCGATTAGAACATGGTCAATTTGGTTGTGAGTGACTCCATCTGGCGAGTTCCAAGTGACTTTATGTATATTCTTGTGTTGAAACTTGGTGCTGCTCACTGACATTCCTTTTCCTAGAGCAAAGTCTATCAATCTCATGCCATTGTCATTGGATTCATCATGAAGACTTTCCTTGCCAATAGTTGGCATAAACACCTTTTCCTTACCTTATAATAATAATATCCATGTTAATTTATTTTCATTTTCCTCCAATATAAAACAAGACATGAAACATTTTGGCTAATTGCAAGTACTGATACAAGTTAATTGTTTTAGACACAGTGATAGCAATGTAGTTGTTGGCGGTCGTTTGAAAAATATATTAAAAATACCAGAAAACATTTAATATTTTACATTTACATGTTGGAAATAGGGTTGTTAATTTCGTGGGGGTTTTTTTTTGGCAAACTAATTATTGTTTATGTTATTCCGATTTTTTTGTTTTACCGCTGACCTGACTTCATAGCAAATATATTCTTATAAGGAAAGCTAGAATCTGATATGCTTTCGATACTATAACCTACAGACATAGATGCAACACCCTGTCAGGGTCGAATTCTGCATTTTCTACTTTAAGATGAAAATATAAACATTTTTCTACTGTGTTTATTTAAAAAAACTTTATTAAGCAACATAATATCATTATCATTAATAAACAAAAAATAAATTAACTGAGTTAAATGACATCACACTTTTCGCCTAACAATAAATGTATTTATTTACAAACACTGCACGGAGCGCTCAAGACTTATAAATAAACACACCTTGATGGCCTTATTAGATAAAAATGCCAGCAAATGCTGGAATACATTGAAGTTTTCAGTATGGAAATGATTTTTTTTTAATGTTAAATTCGATTATCGTTTTGGGAAATTCTTAAAACCGATTATCACTTTTAAAAAAATCGGATTTCCGATTATCGTTTCACGACCCTAGTTGGAAATGACACAGAGGTTAAAATACCATACCGGTAACCAATAGATTTTAAAATGTTTATAAGTGCCTTTGAGTAGTTGGTTTTAATTATTTATTTTCTTCACTTGGACTTGAGTGCAAATTTCCTGTTACTGTTACTGATGGAAAGAATGCATATCTGGAATAATGATCCAGTATGGACAAGGGAAAAATTAGAATAAGTATGGTAATAGTAGCAGTAGTTACGGTTTCTGCAGTGCCAAAAAAAAATGTTTAAATCTAAATAATGTGAAGTACATGTATAAGAGTTCAACAAATTTTAATAAACCAAAGTCATAACTAGTATCTTGTACAAGACACTTAAAATGCTAGAGATCAAACTATGAGATGGCATGTGTTTCCAATCAATAAGTATTGCAGCTGACCACAAGCAACGGTTAAAGGATGAACATGTTCATATGCTTAACATTGTCAACTCTGAAGCTGGGTTTATTCAGTTAACTCCATGAATGTTTTTAAAGCTACATAGGAAATGATTTTTGCAGCTTTCATAAAAGTGATTTCATTTGAACACTGAGGGGAAAAAAACCTGTGTAAAAGCATGAGCTGGAATACTTGGTAATAAATATCAAATTATTTAGTGAATCAAATTTTGAAACCTTATTTGTGAATGAAATAGTTTGTCATTACTACCTATACCCATTTAACATTCCGAAATGAAATATTAATGGTGTCTAATTTCTTACTTTTGAAATTGTAAAATGATCTGATAATAAATTATTTTGAGCCTTTCCAAATAAAATTTCACAGCATATGTGAAATATTATTTTTATAATAAAGCAATTCAATAACAGACCAGTACAAGATTAAATTAAATTTTTAAATACAACAAGAAATGAAGTTCTTTTACATTTAATATTTATTGAGCAAAACCTGTTACAGAAATGTTTGAAAACATTTAACAGTGGATAGACGGCAGATGGTATTGGCCAAATCTAATAAAATCAGGGTAGTTTAATATCTGAAGGGATGAGAACTCGGTTTATTGCATGCACCACTCCATTGGTGACACTGCCATCTGCAACAAGAACTGAGGCCTCGTTTACTTTGACTTTAGCTGAAAACAGATGGGAGTCTTTATATTAAATATATTCAAGAATATACTGTGCACAGCAGTGAAGATCATTATAAACTATATATTGGAAAAAAAGTAATACTACAAACCATGTAGTAGATAGATACATGTTGTTTTCAAATCAATGATTTAATCATTTTTATTATTTTATTTTAAAATAAAGCCTATCTTGACCTTTATTGCGAACAAATAAAATGTACTTACTACTTTTCTGCTTGGGAAATATTATCGTGACTTTTTTTCTCCATAAATATTAATTTTCACAAATAAACAACAAAACTGTTGGCCGTTGTATTATAAATATTAAATAAAAATAGGTGCTGGAATTGGAGGGGAGCTATGTAAAAGTAAAACTTTCTTTAATTAAGGTACAAAGTCTAGAATGAACCCACCTCCGTTTATTTCGATCTTGACTGTGTCTCTGGCCAAGGTAGGTACATTACTGTTGTATAGACCAGCGCTGCAAAAGGTCCCAGGAACTACATGGTATTGAAGTACTCCTGTTGTGCAAGAAAAATACTAATGTGACTGGTACTTAAAACAGAGATAAGAAATAACATACAATGACTTTGACCATCTGTCCGCTTCAAGCTATTGATGGATGACACCTGACAGCAGTATTTGTTACTTAAGGTTTCATTTCAATGATTTAACACCAACCTTCAAATTTCACCGAATCTCTTGATTAGTGGAGATTTGACACCGCATTTTGTTACCATTGGATGAAGTCACTAAAATTATTGATGCCAATGTTCCCTCTAAGTTTCGTTGGTCCGTGTGCAAAGTAAAATAAACTCGCGTGCAAAGTAGCGCAGTATCTATTTTTGTGAATTTAAAAAAAAAGAAATTGCTGCTCGCTAATTCTAAACTGCTGCGCGGCTTCAGTCATATATGTGCGCGGCCGCGTAGCTTTAAGGGAACATTGATTGATGCGTCAAAGGATAGAAGGAGAGAACTGGATACATTTGGCAATCTCGATCAAATTTGAACAACCAATCTGATTTCAACAACATGTACGTACTCTAACGATATAATTACAGTATAGTATAAGTAAACTAGGGGTTGTAGGGCGCCGTAGGTGCCTACGGCGCCCACTTTTTTCATAAGCCCAAGTAACTTATCCTTGTTTGATAAATACGAAATATTAAACTTCCTGAAATGTACACAAAGCATTTTATAATTGTTTGGGTAATTGGCGTCTTATAATATTTTACGGCGAGAAACACCACACGCTCTGTTAATATCGAAACCAAAATGATTATGATTTTACGTCTATATTTTCAATTTAAAAAAAATCTTTGCTAACTATTATGGGCTGTTGAACTATGCCCCTCAGCGTTACGGAGACAGACAGACAGGGACCTAAACTTTTATATTGTTTATGGCCTGAAAACAAAATTAGCAATTACTATTAGTGCAGCGAGATTAGAATAGTGTTAAACAAACAAACATTAACCTCACCAAATTAGGCATGGATTTTACACCCAAAGGAGAGAAGCGCGAGAATGATTTTACCAGATGAAACTGAATGAAAGAATTTATATGTACTTATATTTAGATGGAGTATTATCCCACAGAGCATCTTTATTTAGCTTTTGATGTTATTTATTTTGTAGCATAACCACAAGGGATGTATCATAGTTTTACTTATCCAAAGGATTCAATAAGAAACTATAGAAACTAAATCCCATCGAAATCAATCATGAATCAGGTGCTCGACACAACCGTAATGTTTGCAAAAGAAAGAGATTAGAAACTAGACTTCAAAAAGATAGATTATTGAAAATGTACAGCAATACATTGTGACAAAAGAAAACAATGGCGAGCAGGTCTTGTAGGATTGTTTGACATTAATAAAAATCACTGCAAAACAGAATTTTGATTTTCCGGGCCAGAGAGATTAAGACAATACTATTTTGGCTCTACTGCGTCTGCTTGCAAATGGACATCATGTGAAGATGGGTCAAAAACATTAAATCTGTCACCTAAAATTCATTAAGATCCTCTTGGAGTTTTAGGAAATTAAGTCACCCTCCCCCCCCCCAAAACAAAAACAAAAACTGTTATGTACAACAGACCAAATATTATTTCATTACATTCGATAGCAGTTGTAAAACATTTCAAAGATCCCAATATAAAAAAATATTAATAAAGTGAGAATGCTTACGATATTTTTAAAATGAATTTAAGTAAGCTAGGAAGTGATGTTATTAGTATAATGGACTGCAGAGGTGAAACTTATGATAGTACTGATGTCATGGCTGTAAAGCATAGGCCTACATGAGTTAAAAAAGTTAACAAAGGCTTAAAAAACATACATGTCAATGTGTATTTGTACTTTACTCAAACAATTCCTTAAACCTGCCTTTTCACACGCTGCTTCAACTGAAACAAACTCAGTTACTTTTAAAAAAAAATTACATTAAAACTTTGTGACGCATTCTTCTCCATATCAATACTCCTTTGGGAAATTCTTATTGCTGCTACATCCAAGAATGTCTTCTGACTTCAGCATACGTGCTAGTGTGCAAGAGCTGATGCAGTGAATATATCGTGGAGACAATGAAATGTTATTTTGACAGCTAAAGAAAAACCGACTGAGACAGAAGAAAACAGACGCAAGAACTTTGTTAGGCGTAATGGAGGAGTCTTTTTATTTTTTAAATCTATTTCTTTCTTTCTTTCTGGTGGGGAGAGCCCTCTGAAAAATTTTACGCCATGATGGTCAATGATGTCCGAAATTATTTTACAGATTAAATGATTAACGTACTTCACTGTGCTTAATATATGTTTTGCAGATGCTACTTCAGAGAAATGAATTATACTGGTAGTGGATGCTTTGAATTAAGCTAAAATTTTATATGATTACATTGGCATTTTAATGGAATCTCACAGACGAAGAAGGAGAGAGCAAATTTTTGGCAATGGAAATGAAGATGCAGTACTGTTTTATTTATTAGTAAAGGTTACGGCTGAAATTTATTCAGCAACTACTGACAATTTGCAAACATATACGCTTTAAATATATATATATATATTTTTACACCAGCTTGCAGATTGATGAACATTACTTCCGGTTAGACTTTAGAGCATCTCATGACATTTAGAAACTTTGACTTTCGTTGAACTCATTAGCAATAATGAATAAACAAATTATATTTTCACCAGATATTTATGCTCGAAGTAATAAAAAAATATAAAACTCCTACTTGTTAATGCAGTAACATTCTTGAAAAGGTAGTCACGTTGTTGGGGTGGCAACTGAGCAAAGGCTTTGTCAGTCGGTGCAAAAAGTGTGAAAGGACCATCACCTGTGCATGAAACATGAACACATTTTATTTAGAGAGAGGGTTAAAATAAATAGATAGGATATATTTATGTCTGAAACGATTTTTCATATACACTTTATAGATAGCTTTAATACATGTCTAGATCCACGAGCCTTACTACAGAGAGAACTAACTAACATGTATAGATATTGACTTAAACTAACTTATTACCGAGTAAATTTTTCATATACACTTTATATCTATAATCTTTAATACATGTCAAGATTCACGAGTCTTACAACTGAGAGATATTGTTTTAAACTAACTTACTACTGAGTAAATTAATTAACAGTTATAGATATTGTTTTAAACTAACTTACTATTGAGTAAAATTTTCATATTCACTTTATAGATAGCTTTAATACATGCATGGCATAGATTCACGAGCCTGAGAGAACTAACATGTATAGATATTGTTTTAAACTAACTTAATACTGAGTAAATTAACTGACATGCATAGATATTGTTTTCAAGTCACTTACCACTGAGGGCATTAACTAGGCCAGCTGCTTTAACAGCGTCTACCAGAGTTTTGAACTGGGAGCACTCTTGAAGAACCTGGACCAGGTTTCCAGCAGGTGGGACCATGACCCCATTGATGATGTGAATGATCCCATTGGTTGCAGGCTCATTAACCTTGTCAAGGTCGATAGGGGCACACTGAGCAGTAGCCTACATTTTAAAAAAATAGGCATTATGTCATTCTGAAACGATATCTCAAGACAGCAAGCCATTAGGTCAATCTGAACTGGAGATCTCTAGACAACAAGTTTTTAATATATTTTTTGAAATTGCGTTCAAAGGGTAATGTTGATTTCCGATGGATGAAAGTAAACAAACTAATTTCATTCTACATAATGCAAGCAATACTTTAGTGGCTTAAATTGAATTTCTATAGCCAACCCATCCAGTACCTGGCATATGCTGATGACATAGCCCGGCTTGTTAAAAGTATTAAAGACATATCAAAGTCATAGATTGAATTAGAAGATGCATCACTGCAAGCAGGGCTGGAAGTCAACAACGAAAAAACAAAATGCATGACCCTAGAAAGAGAAGAAATGACAGGTGAAGACATTAAAATTAGGAACCAGACTTTTGAAAAAGTAAATCAATTCAAATACCTAGGATCACAACTAAATGAAAGGAATGAATTAATAATAGAAATCAAAGAAAGAATATCAGCCGGGAATAGAGCATACTTTAGTAGCCAGAAAATCCTCAAAAACAAAAACATTACAAGGGAAACAAAGAAAACTCTTTATAAAACGATCATCAGACCAGCTGTAACATATGCAAGTGAAACATGGACCTTAACAAAAGCTGCAGAAAACCTGTTAAATACATGGGAGAGGAAAGTTCTCAGGAAAATATATGGACCAACAAAGGATTAGTTCGGATGGAGAATAAGAACCAACCATGAACTATACAGTCTATATTAGGATACCACAATAGTTTCTGAAATAAAAAAAGGGCACACTGCTCTGGGCAGGACACCTAGAAAGAATGTCAAATGATAGAGGAGTAAAGAGGGTACACCACCAAAACCCCAGAGGAAAACGGCTCAAGGGAAGACCTAGGCTTAGGTGGATGGATGACATAGAGAAAGATCTACAACAACTGGGTATCCAATACTGGAGAAGAAAGGCATTGATAAGGACTGAGTGGAAGGAGGTCGTGAGGCAGGCCCAAGCCCTACATGGGCTGTAGCGCCACAGGGATGAGGATGGATGGATTAAATTGAGAGCTGTGCCTCCATCGTATATTTAAGTTATGTGATTACATATATTGTTGTCGTTAACTATAGTCATATTTCTTATAAGTATAGTCCTAGTTCTAGTTCGAGTAAGTATAGTTCTAGTGTTAGTAAGTTACAGTGTACACTTACCACTGTGGTGTCCGGCTTTTTGTAGATATTGATGCGAAGCCTCTTTCCCGGAAGAACAGTGTCGACAACAAGCTCGTTAGCGAGTGCATCTGACGTCACCTTTCCAGCTAAAACATGGTACTTGAGAATATCAGCCAAAACTGCGTTGTCCGACACGGCTTTCTTGACCCATGTAGGCATGTTGCGGAATGCCTCGTTGGTTGGGGCGAACAAGGTGAACGGACCTGTGAGAAAACGTTGGAGCTCATTGTTCTTTTCATTTCTCATTCAGGCAAATCGAAAAAAACAACAACTTGATATTATGTTGCTTTTTCTGTTTCTTTTAATCTAGGGGATCATTATTATAGAGAAACTTATTGTGCTTAGAAATTATATAGAAATTTTATAGACTATGAAAAGGCCTTTGATAGCCTGGACAGACAAACCTTGTGGAAACTTCTCCGACACTATGGAGTACCAGGGAAACTAGTGAGGATCATTCAGAGCTCTTATGAAGAAATGACATGCAGGGTGGTCCACAAAGGTAGACTCACAGACTCCTTTACAGTCGAAACAGGAGTCAGACAAGGATGCCTCTTGTCCCCTTTACTATTCATCCTTGCCATTGACTGGATAATGAAAAAATCCACAGACAAAAAGAGGAATGGGATACAGTGGACACTCTGGGAACAATTGAATGATTTAGATTTCGCGGACGACATTGCACTTCTGTCCCACAACCGGCAACAAATGCAGGAAAAGACAAAAGACGTAGCCACCTTTTCGGCACAGCTTGGCCTCAACATAAATAAAAGTAAAACAAAAATCATGAAGATAAATCCATCCAACCATGAGCATGTCCATCTGGCAGGAAAGGCACTGGAAGAAGTGGAGTCCTTCACATACCTAGGCAGCACCATAGACATAAATGGCGGATCCGATGCAGATGTAAGGGCTAGGATTGGAAAAGCTAGATCAGCATTTGTATTATTAAAGAAAATATGGGAGTCGAAGGAGTTGAAACTGCAGACCAAAGTCAAAATCTTTAATACAAATGTCAAAACAGTCCTCCTATATGGTGCAGAAACTTGGAAAACAACAGCGAGCCTTACGCAGAAAGTGCAGACATTCATAAACACATGCCTTCGAAAGATCCTGAAAATCAAATGGCCAAATACTATAAATAACAAAGAGTTACTAGAAAGGACACACCAGGTGCCTATTGATGAAGACATCATAAAAAAGAGGTGGAGATGGATAGGACATACGCTCCGAAAACCCCCAGGTAGCACCACCAGACAATGCCTAACATGGAACCCACAGGGAAAGAGAAAGAGAGGAAGGCCAAAAAATACATGGAGACGCGAGCTAGAGGCTGACATGCAAAATATGGGATACACCTGGAAGCAATTGGAGAGGAAAGCACAGGACCGAGAGGAGTGGAAAGTTCTTGTAGACGGCCTATGCCCCAGACGGGGTAGAAAGGCATAAGTGGAAGTAAGTTAGAAATTATAAAGATCGATATTAATGTAAGGTATGGACTGAGATAAACTTTGCACAACAATACACGACAATTTGTATACTTGTTGAGTCTATAGTATAGAGTCTATTTCCCATAGAGTAGGATCCCTTGTGTAGCAGTTTTTGGGCCGAGGTGCGGCAAGTCACTATCTAACTCTCCTTTATAAGAAGTCATGTGACGTGTCCGGCCTACTAAAGGTTTATTTTTATTTTTGGGGGCCAATTAGGAATCTTCATCTCACCACCTAGTGGCACTAAGCCAGCAGTACCAGGTTACCTGGTCCAGAGAGAGTTGCAGTCCCCCCACTCTCTCTCATCCACACGAACTAGCGTTGTCGGAATACTCACCTGGTCCAGAGAGTATGGCTTTTAAGCCAGCTTTATCGATAAGGGAGACAAGGCTGTCCAGCCCCATATTTTCCAAGACAGTAGGGATGCGCTCACTCCCTATTCCATCGAAACGGTTCTGTTCCACAGTCACTGCCGAGTCCAGGAAAAGAAATCTTTTGTCTACCTGAAAATTAAAGAGGTTGTAATTTGTAAGCAACTAATCGTGGCCAGTTTCTAAACACCAAAGAAAAACTGCACAATTTACTTTGATATTGCGCCGTTAACGACCTCAATACATAGGAATAACTCGCAGGACAGACATGCATACTGATATCTACGCAATGGCATGCATGTATATCAAAATCTAGGCTATTATAGTCATGTATAATAATAAGGGCTGTATCGGATTCAACTCTTTCAAATCCGCACGGAGCCTGATTTATGAAGTGAAATCAGGCGGGAGCCACAGCCGGAGCAGGAGCCGGATTTGAAAAAAATGGCAGGATTCCGGATTTGCCAGAGCCCTAATATTTATATATTAAGGCTGGTACTGAGTAAAAAAATTTGTTCGATTAATCGGGAAAAATTTAATCCATTAATCAATTAATTTCGATTCATTATATTTTGTATAACGCATATATAGATCCCGTTGTGTCGCGATTCATCATTTAGCAAAATCGGTTAAGTCGCGTTAATTTCATGGCTCCCAAATTTCGTGACGTAACACCAAATTCGTTCTGCTATGCAAGAAATAAGGAAGAAAAACATTTTTGCTTAGGTATGGACGTCTAAATAAATAACCTACACAGATTTTCCGTTATGATAATTTCCATCCCCCCACCCCTCGCATCCACGGCTGGATTTAGACTTGATGGGACCCTAAGCTTTTTGAGACATGGGGGCCCTTTTGAAGTTTAGATAATCTACGTCAATGCCAAATATGAAAAAAAAATTCCCGGGGGGGGGCAAGAAGGTGGGGGCCTTAAGCTATAGCTTTTTTAGCAAATAGGTAAATCCAGCACTGATCGCATCACACGCAATAAATGTGTTTTGGAGACCACTCCTCTCTAGGTGCACATGATTTTAAATCCTTTATATTAACTCGTGGTGTCTGCGGCGGACCTTGCTTGCTTGCTTGCTTGTCGCCAAAACTTTTGATCGATTTTTAACCCACTTGCTCGCAAGATAGCGAGCTGAAATTTTGCAGGCAGTTTCGTACCGATGATAAAAACAATGTATCAAAATTTCAGATCGATCGCATGTACCGTAATAAAATTATTGATTTTTTAGATTATTTTTTTTATTCCTATGTATCATGCTATTTTTTGAGATAGAGCGTCGCGGTGCGTATTATATTGAACAACCTTTCTGTCGCGCAATATGGTGCGTATTTTATTGACAGCTCTTTTTATAAACATATTCCTGATCGGTGCGTATTATATTAAACATGTTTTACGACACAACTTCAATTTTGTATTTCTGGATGGTCTGGCGCTGCGTATTATAATGAACATTCTTTTAGTTACGCCTCATACGTAAAGGATTTATAGTCAAAAACTTGGTTTTTTACGGGTTGTTTTATTTAAATCCTTTATATTAACTCGTGGTGTCTGCGGCCGACCGACCGACCGACCTTGCTTGCTTGCTTGTCGCCAAAACTTTTGATCGATTTTTAACCCACTTGCTCGCAAGATAGCGAGCTGAAATTATTTTGCAGGCAGTTTCGTACCGATGATAAAAACAATGTATCAAAACTTCAGATCGATCGCATGTACCGTAATTAAATTATTGATTTTTTAGATTATTTTATTTATTCCTATGTATCATGCTATTTTTTGAGATAGAGCGTCGCGGTGCGTATTATATTGAACAACCTTTCTGTCGCGCAATAAGGTGCGTATTTTATTGACAGCTCTTTTTATAAACATATTCCTGATCGGTGCGCATTATATTAAACATGTTTTACGACACAACTGCAATTTTGTATTTCTGGATGGTCTGGCGCTGCGTATTATAATGAACATTCTTTTAAATTCTTCTCGTACATAAAGGATTTATAGTCAAAAACTTGGTTTTTTACGGGTTTTTCTTATTATATGTGTTAATCCTCTCATCCAATCTCCCTTTTTAAATCCTTTATATTAACTCGTGTTGTCTGCTTGCTTGCTTGAGGCGGCGGTGCCGAAAAAACTTTGGATCGATTTTTAACCCACTTCCTCGTAAGCTAGCGAGCTGAAATTTTGCAGACAGTCTCGTGCTGATGATGAAAATGATGTATAAAAATTTCAGATAAATCGAATGTACCGTAATTAAATTAATGAATTTTTAGATTATCTTTATTTAGCGCTATGTAACATGTTAACTTTTTTTTGCTATAGTGTCGTGGTGCGTATTATATTGAACAACCTTTCCTGTCGCGCAATAAGGTGCGTATTTCATTGACAATACTTTTTATAAACATATTCCTAATCGGTGCGCATTATATTAAACATCTTTTACGACACATAACTACAATTTTGTATTTTTGGATGGTCTTGCGCTGCGTATTATAATGAACATTCTTTTTAGTTATGTCTCGTACATAAAGGATTTATAGTCAAAAACTTGTTTTTTTTTACTTTTTTTTTATTTAGACGTTAACATTACTTAAAAATATCTCGTTCATAATTCTTAATTTGTCTCTCATATTTCGCAAAAAAAAATAAAAAAATCTTTCATCAATTTTTTTAAAAGGATATCAAATAACAGTAACGTCTCCGACACAATAAAAAGAAAATCTAAACGTTTACTGCAGTTCATACGTCACGCATGGAACTCATTGCGTCACAAGTTTTGTAGATGAAAATAATAATAATTCAGCTCTATTAACAATAAAAACAATAACCAGAAAAACTATTGGAGTTATGTAGAGGGAATAGTAATATCAAAAGAAGCAGTTGCCAGGAACTAAACGAATGTAATGTGTTTGATATCAGACTGACCTGAGCCTTGACCGCGGCCAGGGATATAAGGAGCAGAATGTATTGCATGGTGAGTTGTCTAACTTTGATGTAACTGTGGAAAAAGTAAAATGGTCTCCCTTTTCATTGACATTCAACATAACGATGAATAGAGCAAGTCTGAACAGCAATGGGAACATTACTTCTACTAAGAAGTAATATTGAGGTTTTTTGGGAATTAGATTTAACAAAATGTGTGATAGGCATTGTTGTATATATAAGCATTGTTGTTTATACAGAAAAAAACAACAACAAGGGTACTGTAATATTTTGGTTTTGACAGCAGTGACCTACACCAGATGAGTGTCACAAGTGCTGAAAATAATTTCAACGTTCCTGAAGATATGTATCGTATGACTTAAAATTCCTCCCTCCCTATAGATAGAAAATGCTCGCCCCCCCCCCATTTTTTAAAAGTTTTTCTTTCATATGCCTATAGTCATACGTGATAGTCTTTTAACAGGGAGAAATTCCGAGAAAAAAATTTCTCCATTACTGGCTACAGTTTTTTTACTACGTTTTTAAACTGAAATTAGCAAACATACTGCTGAAAAAAAAAGTGCCAATGGAATTGAAAATAACGAAATCGTTAGCAGAATGTTTGATCAGCCAATCATCATAAAATTAAGTACTATAATATTGAACCTGGTCTCTAAAAAGAGTCCCCTTATAAACAAAAAATGCTTTAAACATATTTATTTTTAATGTTGATTTAAAAATTAAAAAAAAAGCTTGCGCTTTCAATAATTTTATCTTTATCATTAATTCATTTAATTTGGAGGGGAAGGGGGGGGGCTTCTTTACAAATAAATTATCGTTATTATGCATTCTAAAACAAAATTTGCTCAACACCCCCGCCTTTTTTTTGTAGTGTGGTGAGTAGGGAATTGGGAAAAGTCAAATAGCAACATCTTTCAAAAATTTGATTTTAACGTGAGGAATTTAAACTTTTTAAAAATTTATCTGAATAATTTTAATCCAGCCTTTAACTTGGAATACCTCTTGGAACTGAGCTGAACCAGCGATACTATCTTACATCCATAGTATATGGCCACATATTTTTGCTTACGTGAATACTTTTTTTGAAATAAGATTACTCTTAAATGGCTGTGTCCAGGGTCAATTTGATAATAAGTTATTATCAATACAGCATTTAAAACTATAAAAATTGATATCTTAACTTGTCATTTGCTTTTATGTGTACTGTTACAACTCACTAACAATTTGATATAAGCCCCATAGAACCCGAGTACGTCAGCTTGTACAATATAAAAGTAACAGTTTACAAATCTGCATTGTAAACTTTACCGCACACATGTAAGTAAACAATCAAATGTGTCACCCTCGATATCGGAGAAATAAATTTCAGAAACGATGACCATCGACTTACCTCTACTTGGACTTGGACGTGCAGAGAGGACGGCTAACTGACCATATATACCCACTGGGCCTTGCGTCACCCACCGCACCCGTCCCCTAAACAATGAACATCTGTGTTTTTCCACAGTGTTTCTAACAGAATTTAATTTAGACCCCGATATTTAGTCATTAGCTTTATATTGACGGGATTGGATTGACAATTTTATTGCAACCACGAGTCTGCAACTTCTCCCCCCCCCTTTTTTTTTCTCCCCCAATTCACCCCCCCCCTTACATTACTATAACAACAATAGGTCGTGTCCATTACAGAACTATAGCAACAATAGGGTGATGCCACTTGCTCAAATAGAAAAGCAATAGTGTGCTGTCCCTTACACAACAATAACGTTTTGTTCCCTAATTTACATTAAAAAAAATTCGATTTCTTAAAGACAAACTTCAAACATAATGTATTACCAGGAAAGAGGGCTGTAAATACACTATACCAAGTCGTTTTCAATTTTAAAACCAAGGAACCAGGCATTTTGGGCAAAGGGCCGTCCATAAATGCCGTCACGCACCTAGGGCGGAGGGGGATCCCCACATTTGTGACGATGTCTGACGAGGGGAGGGGGGGAGTTTAAGAATTGTGACCTCACGTCAAAAAAAGCTACTTTAAAACAAAGTTTCACTTCAAGATTCGATTTCATACTATTTATTTTAGTATGTTTTACATGGATTCACGCATGTTACGCTGTTAGAGTGCAGCCTTACATTAAATATATACTAAAATGACAATAAAGTGATTTGAAACATGCTCATTTTCAAATAGAAAATACCGCTTTTAAGGGAGGGGGGTGTCACAGCTTTGTGACGTCATATAGGATTATTAATTTTTTTTTGGTCTAAGTTTTTGTGACGAAGTGTGATGAGGGGGATGGGGGGTTGAAAATCGGTCAAAATCGCGTGACGTCATTTATGGACGGCCCCCCAGTTAATTAAACTGCAAGTTGAAATAGCCATGAAATGTGTAATTTTTTAAAATCATTAAATGTGTTACGTTTTTAAGATAATATATCTAGGTTTGAAGAATATATTGTGTGGCCAGACGATTTATTAATGTTTAAAGAGATTATGTTCAGGTTTGAAAGGTGAAATATAGTGGTTTCAAGATGAAACCTTCAATTTAATCAACGGTTCTTCGATCAGATAATCATAAGTTATGTCAGCATGATGACCTTTACCTTAAACTTTATGATTATCATAATTTATAAAATAAGGGATGGCCTTCACATTAAAAACCCTTCCATTAAATATTTTAAAAAAAATCATATTATGCAGTGTTACTCTTTATTTGTTGATGAAAACTGATCCCATAAACTAGCGAGGAAATTGTTTCGCTAAAACATTAAATACGTGTTATATTTACATACAACAATAAACACAGAAATAAAAGAAGAAGATAATGTTTCATAAAAAATAAGGGTAAATTCATTGTCATAATTTGGCAATTCCTTAGCAGAATTGCTCCCCATGGACAAAAGGTGGATGACGTAGAAATTATTTACTCCATAACCAAATATGTTCAAATTCTAATTGACTCAAACCGGCCCGAGTCTAAAGTAATAAGCCCTCTAAACGTCACTAGAGGAATATTTCAATGCGGACTTTGGAACTTGTTCAAAGTGCTATTTTCCCTTGCTGCTTCAAAACAAAAACCCACATTAGTTCAGTAATTAATTATTGACTTTTTTAAACAACTCGTTTCATCAATGCTGTAACCTCATTGTGTCAGCAGTCAATCACATACTAATGAGAATTTCCCTCAGAGAGTTTTGTCTAAACGTGGGAAGGGTTGACTTAAACCAAATAGATTTTATGGTAATTGTTTTTATGTTTTAATTTTTAATTTTTAAACGCCGCCTTTTTTCCCCGTTTGCTGTTTAATGTTCGTTTTATTTTTTCAATTTATGAAATTATTTTTGAAAGTATTCTTAGTTATATTTTACTATTGTATTACCCGTTAAAAATGGCGGACGTTTTAAAAAATAAATACATTTCAGCTGAAATCTATTTATTTTGAAAAAATACACATCAGAATAAAAAATAATGTAATACAGAACTTTCATTTATTTAATTTATTTTTATTTTATTCATTTATTTTTATTTTATTCATTTATTTTCATATTGCATAATTGTAAGTAGAACGTTCGAAAAGAGTTATTTTTTGGTGCAGTAATTTGGCGCGCTGCTTTCTAAAATTAGTAGCGTCACGGACAGGACAAACGGGACGTGACATACATTGCAAATTATGTATGTTGATTAAATAAACCAAACGAATCACAGTCTCTATTAAAAGAAATTTATAAAAACTGTCATGAAAAAAATAAATTAAAAATTCAGCAATTTAACTGAACTGTTGGAAACATCGAAAAAAAATCCTTACAGCAGATTGTGTGCCCACCAGATGGACGTCCCCGAGAAAAAGTACAACGACGTCCTTGTATTATTGCTGTTTGGTCTTGTCATTCTTCACGTTTTCTCAAACGTTATATATTTATCTTAGAGCTGCGGAAATTAACGATTAATTTCTCGATTAATCGTTAACAATTTTTAAATATTAAATTATTTTGTATCGATTAATCGACCCATCACTTACAAATTAATGGAGGTCAAAAAGTTATAAAAATAAATAATTAGCAGCTGATAAATAACAAATTTCCCGACGATTGCTCGAACATTTTGGTTTTAAACTATTGACTGACGGGAATGTTCAAAATGTTGATAAAGTTTGCCTACCATGATTCTAACACTTCGCCTACTTATCAAACCAAATGAAAAGCGTATGAAACTAATGGCAGCAATGGAGTCTGACTCAGAGACAGCAAATGAAGACAGGTTTTCTGATGAATTACTGCGTTATAAAATGGAGATGAAAGTTCCTGAATCCATTAACCCTCTACAAACTACAATGGTGGAAACTTAATGAAAACCGATATCTGATAATGTCATTCCTTGTCAAGACCGTTTTGTGCATACAAGTCTTAGTAACACCCGTTTCATGTGAATGATTGTTCAGCTCGGCTGGTTATAATAAGTTATATTGTCAATTAGACCCGCTCATCACTTGAACCAAATAATGTCAACACACTTGTCTTTTTGCGTAGTTGGTTAAAAGATGACAGATGACATATAAATATAAAGGCGATATTCCTGTGCTATTTAGATTTTCAACAATAACGTCTAATAAGTGTTACTTTTATGACATCTTAAATTTTAAATTTTGGCTTTAATCGAAATTAACGATTAATTAATGAGTGCCGCCCGGGGCGGACCGCCCCCACCGCCCCCCTAGCCACGCCACTGCATTTACAAATGTTGAGATCCCCTGCATTCAAATTCTTTGTTTTATAAAACACTACTCAGCATTTCTTAAATTATCCACCATTAAGGCCTCTAAAATTTGCACTGTTAAGTCAGGGCAAAGACATTCGTTAATTCATTTTGGTCTCTTACTTAAGGTCATCCCAACTTCAGCTGAAATTTATTTATTGACTTTCCTTAAGCAGTTAGGAAATTTTTTTTAAAGCTAAGCCATGGTGTAGGCACGTGTTAAAATTTAAAATGTTAATTAGCACCGGACGGTGTTGGTTGTTTAAAATTTTAAGCAAAATTTGACAGAGTTAAATTATAATTAATTTTAGGAACATTTGACAGAGTTAAATAATTAGTTTTAGGAACATTTGGCAGTGTTAATTGATAAATTTTAAGAACATTTGACAGAGTTAAATGTTTCATTTTAGTAACATTTGACAGAGTTAAATGGTTCAGTTTAGGAACATTTGACAGAGTTAATTGATTAATTTTAGGAACATTTGACAGAGTTAAATGGTTCATTTGTGAACATTTGACAGAGTTAAATGGTTCATTTGTGAACATTTGACAGAGTTAAATGGTTCATTTGTGAACATTTGACAGAGTTAATTGATCAATTTTAGGAACATTTGACAGAGTTAAATGGTTCATTTGTGAACATTTGACAGAGTTAAATGGTTCATTTGTGAACATTTGACAGAGTTAAATGGTTCATTTGTGAACATTTGACAGAGTTAAATGGTTCATTTGTGAACATTTGACAGAGTTAAATGGTTCATTTGTGAACATTTGACAGAGTTAAATGGTTCATTTGTGAACATTTGACAGAGTTAAATGGTTCATTTGTGAACATTTGACAGAGTTAAATGGTTCATTTGTGAACATTTGACAGAGTTAAATGGTTAATTTTGGGAAGATTTGTCAGAGTTAAATGGTTCATTATAGGTATCATTGTCGGCGTTTAATTGCTAAAACCTTGTATAACACGTTAAAATTACTTTTTGCAACGTAAGAAAGCACACGAGCGTGCTTATTAAAATGCTCTAAAGCGAGATGTGTTTTAATTTTTTTAAGAAGCTATAACGGACATTTGTAAGTCTTATGATTTTCATTAAATTCTTTTACGTTTGCTTTGTTCTTCCTATTTTAAAGCCGATTCTTCATGTGAAGTTCCATTAGATGAAGATTTAATGGGCACTGCATGTGCCAGAAATAAAATATAGATATATTAAGAAAGGTTAAAAAAAAATTAAGTTAAGACCTTGATTTTATATATATGCTAGCAGACGTGTCGTGCGTTACGATCTCAGTAAAAAAGGAATAAATATAGATAAAAAAGAAATTACAGAAAGGGTCACCAGGCCCATCAGTTTAACATATGGCGTTCGAAAATCTGTTCATTTCAATCAATTTGAGAACAAATATATTTATCTATATTTCTCAATATCATGTAAAATTGAATGGGGAATACAATATTAGTAAAAAAAAACACATTTAGGGCCCCCAGACCAGAAGAAATAAACTTTAGGAGTTCAGTGCTCTATAGTAAATTAATATAGTTTTTATACACCAAGTTTAGTCAAAAATAGTCAAAATCCAATTATTTTCTCATTATCTAACACTTAAACTAATTTTTATATAGCTAATATAAGGAAAATACATTAAGGGGCCCCCGGCCCATTCGGTTTAAGAAGTACATTTTGAAAACCTGTTCTTTTAATTTCAGGTTCATAATGGATATATTTCTCAATATCGTTAAAAATAAAATTGCAAATATCTCACAAATATTCGAAAAAAAACATTTGGGGCCCCTAGCCCTGAACAATTGGACATTAGAAGTGTAGTGCCCTTTTTTATTTAAATATGGGCTACCAAGTTTTTATATACAAAGTTTGGTTAAGATCCATGCATTTTCTCGGTATCTATCGCATAAACTAATTTTTATATAGCTCATATAAGCAACAACAAAAAATGACATTAAGGGCCCCAGGGCACAATTAGTGCAAGATGTCAAGTTCAAAACACCTGTTTATTTCAATCAATTTCATAATGGATCTATTATTCTATATTTATCAAGATCTTTAATACTTGAATGGGGAATAAAATCTTAAACTTTTATGAAAAAAGATATTTTGGGCCCTCGGCCCCGAAAAAATGGACATTAGGAAATAAGGGCCATATAGTATTTTAATATTGGCTCCCAAGTTGTTATATACAAAGTTTGGTTAAGATCCATCAATTTACCAAATAGCTAACGCTTAAAGTAATTTTTATATAGCTCATATAAGAAAAAAATCATAATATGGGCCCCCGGCGCCCCATGAGTGTTAAATTTTGCACAAAAAAAAACGTGCCAGTGACCATACCAGGAGCGTACTTAAAAGTCTCTAAAAGTTTCATGGCGATCGGATGAATGGTTTAGTCAACTATAACGGATATACATACATACATACATACATACATACATACATACATACATACATACATACATACATACATACATACATACATACATACATACATACATACATACATACATACATACATACATACATCATACATCACACCAACACCTCATCACACCAACAACCTACCACCTCACTCAACCACAACACACCACAACACCACCAACAACAACACAACCACACCATACCACCCACACACCACCACCCACAACAACAACACTACCACCACACACACCCACACCCCCACCTACCCACCCAACCACCCACCCACCAACCAACCACCACAACCACACCACACCACCCACACCCACCACCACACCCACCCCCACCCCACACCCACCCCCCACCCCACCCCCACACCACCCCACACCCACAACCCCACCCACCCACCACCCACCCCCACACCCACCCCACCACACCACCCACCACCCCACCCACCCCCACCACACCACCACCCACACACCACCACCCCCCACACACCCCACCACCACCCCCCACCACCCACCCACACCACACCCCCACCCACACCCACCAACCCCACCACCCCACACCCACACCCCCACCACACACCCCCCCACCCCACCACCCACCCACCCCACCACCCACCCCACACCACCCCACCACACCCCACCACAACACCCCACACCACCCCCACACCCCACCAACACCACCCCACACCACCCCACCCACCACACCCACACCCACCAACACCCACACCCACCCACCACCCCCACAACCCACCCCACCACACCACCCCACACCCACCACACCCCCACCCACCCCACCACACCCAACCCACCCACCCACCCACCCACACCACCCACCACCCACCCACCCAACCCACCCAACCACCCACCCACCCAACCCACCCACCCACCCACCACCCACCCACCCAACCCCACCCAACCCACCCCACACCACACCCAACCACCCTACCAACACCACCACCCAACCCACCCACCAACCCCACCCACCCAACCCACCCACCCACCCACCACACCAACCCACCCCCCAACCCACCCACCAACACAACCCACCCAACCCCAACACCACCACCCACAACCATCCCACCACCCACCCTACCCAACATCCAAACCACACCAACCCACCAACACCAACATACCACCCAACCACACACCAAACATCCCATCCACACAACCACACCACAACACCAACCAACACACCATACATACCTCCACACCCTACAACCACCCTACATACCATACACTACCCATACATACACCAACTCCATACAACCATACATACCATACATACATACATACATACATACATACATACATACATACATACATACATACATACATACATACATACATACATACATACATACATACATACATACATACATACATACATACATACATACATACATACATACATACATACATACATACATACATACATACATACATACATACATACATACATACATACATACATACATACATACATACATACATACATACATACTACATACATAATACATACATACATACATACATACATACATACATACATACATACATACATACATACATACATACATACATACATACATACATACATACATACATACATACATACATACATACATACATACATACATACATACATACATACATACATACATACATACATACATACATACATACATACATACATACATACATACATACATACATACATACATACATACATACATACATACATACATACATACATACTACATACATACATACATACATACATACATACATACATACATACATACATACATACTCATACATACATACATACATACATACATACATACATACATAACATACATACATACATACATACATACATACATACATACATACATACATACATACATACATACATACATACATACATACATACATACATACATACATACATACATACATACATACATACATACATACATACATACATACATCCATACATACATACATACATACATACATACATACATACATACATACATACATACATACATACATACATACATACATACATACATACATACATACATACATACATACATACATACATACATACATACATACATACATACATACATACATACATACATACATACATACATACATACATACATACATACATACATACATACATACATACATACATACATACATACATACATACATACATACATACATACATACAGGGGCGTCACTAGGGTTGGTGTCACCCGGGGCGGTAGCTCATGGTGTCACCCCTTCACGACTGAAGGGGCCGTCCATAAATGACGTCACGCGAGGTTGCCGATTTTTACCCCACCCTACCCCAGCGTCATACTTTGTCACAAAAACTTAGACCCCACCCCTTTTTTACAATATGACGTCACAAAACTTTGACACCCCTCCCCCAAGCCGTATTTTCTCAATAAAAATTAGCATGTTGCAAATTATTTTTTGTCATTTAAATATGTATTTAAGGTAAGTCTGCACTGTAATATCGTAACACACGTAAAGTCATTGAAAACGTAATTAAATAAATGGTAAACAATCAAATATTTAAGTGGAACTTTTAATTAAAGTTTCGCGTTTTTGATGTGACGTCACATTTCTTAAACACCTCCCTTCTCGTACCACATCGTCACAGATGCGTGGACCCCTCCCCCTATGGCGGATTAAAAGGGGGGTGCTGAACGGGCTAAAGCCCCCAATAATTTAAGGGCCCCCAAACTTTTTATGAATTATATTTTATAATAAAGATGCAGGCCATTATGTTTGTACGAATCCCTGAAAATGCCTTGGACAGTCATACGACAATGCTGCAAATGAGTAGGAAGTATAACGGAAACCAGGCTATTCTTCGTAAGAATTGCATTGTAGCTCAATATGTGCCGTGCACAGCTCATTCCTTTAATTTGGTTGAGAAAAGAGCAGCAGGTTGTCCTACTGCGGTCAGATTTTTTTGTCTTCTGCAAAATCTTTATACCCGACTTGTTGCATCTACTGATCGTTGACAGGTACTTCAAAAACATATGAAATTGATACATACTAGCAAAGCCTTGTCTGACACAAGATGGTCAGCCTGACATTATGCTGTAAGGTCTGTTAATAGCTCATACCATGAGAATATCGCAGCACTGGAAGAATTAGCAACGAGTGAAAATCAGCCACGTGACTGCCGACTTGAAGAAGAAGGATTTCTAAAGGAAATTGAACAACTAGAAGTCGCTACTTTAATTGCAATTTGGGAAACAATTTTAGAAAGGAAGTCTCTCATTGAGTTTGTTAAAAAAAAGCATTCTTAATTTTATTCCTATGAAGACAAAGGAAAGGAACAGTCCATGGTAAAAACAGTGTAAACAATCTTCAATAATATCAAACAAAAAAGAAAGCGTCAGTTTGATAAAGGGACATCAACAAAACAGTATTCTCCTGGCGAAAAAAAATCCCCATGTCAATGAAGTTATTAAAAAATCAAACAAAACCTTAGGCTTTATAAAAAGAAACTTTAACAAATGTAATAGAGATATAAAACTAAAATGCTACCTCACTTTGGTGAGACCTGTACTAGAATATGCATCTTCTGTATGGGACCCATCCACCAAAGAAAACATTGATAAACTAGAACAAATTAAAAAAAAGAGCTGCCAGATTCATTACTGGACAATATCCAAAACTAACAAGAATAACACCATTAGTTAAATTATTAAACCTTGAAACACTAGAGGATAGAAGAACCAAAAGCAAAGTAGTAATCGTACATAAAGCAATTAATTCTAATTTAGAAATACAACACAAAGATAAATTAATACAACCCTCAGATAGACAGAAGGATAAAAACACCTTTCTTATTCCGTATGCAAGAACAAACACATACAAGTTTTCCTTCTTCCCGTCCGGAATTCGGGAGTGGAATGGGTTGCCTGAAGAATCCAGGAAAACCAACACTTTATCAACATTTAAATCTCTAATAAAAATGCAGGACTAAACACAAACCAGAGATAAGCGTAGGACGCAATAATCTTCTGTATAGAAGGAGCGTCTGTAAACAGATAAGATAAGATAAGATAAAAAATTCAAGATTGAGGTATTTCTGGTAATCATTGACAAACTTTCTTAAGCCCTTAAACATTGGTTAGGTGCATATAAATACATCCATGAGAAATTTGGCTTTCTTTCAAACCTAACTGAGCTCAGCACTTTTGCCACCC